>CM030362.1:276587165-276962165 GCA_017893485.1 Hemerocallis citrina
GTAGTCAACTACATGACTGTCATCTTCGATATATTTCCTAAGTTGAGAAACATGAAATACATCATGGATACCTGCTAAAGCTGGCGGTAACACGAGCCTGTAAGCTACCTTGCCCACACGTTCCACAATATCGAATGGACCGATGAATCGAGGACTCAACTTGCTTCCACCGCCGAAACGGATAACACCTTTCCAAGGCGATACCTTGAGGAACACATGCTCACCTGCCTCAAACTCTAGGGGTCTCCAACGACAATCAGCCCACCTCTTCTGCCAATCCCGAGCGGCCTGCAAATGCTTGCAGATCTGAGCCATGGCATCAACTATCTTCGTGATCAACTCAGGGCCTAAAAGCTTCCTCTCGCCGATATCATCCTAACAGACTGGCGAGCTACACTTGCGCCCATACAAAGCTTCGAATAGAGTAGCCTTGAGACTCGCTTGATAACTATTATTATAAGAGAACTCGGCCAAGTGAAGATGATCCTCCACGAACCTCCAAACTGAAGAACGCAAGATCTCAACATATCTTCTAGGGTCTGAATTGTCCTTTCTGACTGCCCATCCGTCTGAGGATAGAACGCTGTACTATAGCTCAGCTTAGTACCTAAGCTCCTCTGCAAACTCTCCCAGAACTGAGACCTGAATCTCATATCTCTATCTGAAATGATGCTAACAAGAACTCCATGCAGACGAACAACCTCCTAAATGTACTGCTCGGCCAAACACTCCGTGGACTGACACACACGGAAAGGAATGAAGTGAGCACACTTCGTCAACCAATCCACTATCACCCAGATAGAATTATGACATTTAGGACTCATCGGCAAAGCTGTCACAAAGTCCATCGTGATATTCTCCCACTTCCATTCAGGGATAGGGAGGGGTTGCAAAAGTCCTGCAGTCCTCTGATGCTCCGCCTTCACCTGCTGACAGATGAGGCACTGGGCAACGAATCGAGCAACATCCCGCTTCATACCATGCCACCAGAAATGATGTTTCAAGTCCCTGTACATCTTGGTACCACCAGGATGTATAGAATACAGGGAATGTTGAGCTTCCCTAAGTAGCTTCTGCCTGACTTCTCCTCTAGGTACACATAATCTAGAGCCAAACCGAAGCGACCCATCAGCATGAACAACCAAATCAGATCTCAAACCAGCTTCAACCTCGCTCCGAAACTCCTGCAATTGCTGATCACTCCCCTGAGCTGCCTTGATCTGCTCTACCAAGGATGACTGCAACTGCAACAACATAAGCTGCCGATCTGATCCGGAAAGCAACACATCTAACTCTAGCCTCCTTATGTCCTCCACTAGTTCCTTCTGCTGAGTGAGGAACATAGCGGCAGGCCTCTGGCTCAAAGCATCTGGCACCGAATTAATTCTGCTCGGGTGATACTGCAAATTGATGTTGAAATCTGCCATCAATTCCAGCCATCTTCTATGCCTCATGTTCAACTCCTTCTGCATGAACACATAATTAAGGCTCTTGTGATCTGTGAAAATCTCAACTCTATCCCCAAGCAAATAGTGCCTCCAAAACTTCAAGGCAAAGATCACAGCATCAAGCTCCAGATCATGCGTAGGATAGTTCTTCTCATGAGGTCTCAACTGCCTCGATGCATAAGCGACAACCCTGTCTCGCTGCATCAGCACTGCTCCCAGAATTCACCCCGAAGCATCACAAAAGATCACAAAACCATCCGAACTGTCGGGTACAATCAGCACAGGCACTGACGTTAACCAATGCTTCAACTCGGTGAAAGCTTCATCACAAACTTCATCCCAGACAAACTTCTGCTCCTTCCTGGTCAAAATGGTCAAGGGTCCAGTGATCTTGGAGAAATGTTGAACGAACTTTCAATAGTAACCAGCCAAACCGAAGTAACTCCACACCTCAGAAGCAGACTTCGGAATAGGCCAATCCTTGACCGTAGAAATCTTTGACGGATCCACAGAAACACCAGCACCAGAGATAATTTGGCCAAGAAAAGCAACCTGATCCAACCAGAACTCGCACTTATCGAGCTTCCCATACAGCTGGTTCTCCCTCAAAGTCTGCAAAACCACCTTTAAATGCTCGGCGTGATCTGCCCTGTTTCGCGAGTACACCAGTATGTCGTCGATGAAAACCACGACAAATTGATCCAAGAACGGCAAAAACATACGATTCATCAAACTCATGAACACTGCCGGTGCATTAGTCACTCCGAAAGGCATCACCAAGAACTCGTAATGCCTATATCTCGTTCAGAAAGCCGTCTTCGGAACATCCTCTGAATTCACCCTGACTTGATGATACCTAGAATGCAGATCCAACTTCGAGAACACCAAAGCACCACCCAGTTGGTCGAACAAATCGTTGATCCTCGGTAATGGATACCGATTCTTGACAGTAACATTGTTCAACTCCCTGTAGTCCATGCAAAGCCTACGGCTTCCATCCTTCTTACTGACAAACAGAACTAGGGCTCTCCATGGCGAAACACTAGGTCTGACAAAACACTTATCAAGCAGCTTCTGAACTTGTACCTTCAGTTCTGCCAATTCAACCGACACCATACGAAACAGACTCTTGGAAATAGGGGTCGTACTAGGCAGAACATCGATGCTGAACTGCACATCAAGGAAGTCCCGCACAACCAAAGGTACAACAACCCTATCAGAACCCAGCGACACAAGAGAAACAACCTTGGGATCCAACGAGTTCTTGACATGCCCTGACAGTGTCTCACCCGCATGGAAAATAAATTATGGCTGACCAGAAGGCCTGAAAGTCACCTTCTTCTCCCGGAAATCAATCACGGCACAGGAAACACCCAACCAGTCCATGCCCAAAATGACATCGAAACTGGAGTTGGGAATCACAATCAAATCCGCCGAGAAAACCACACCACCAATCAGCAACGGACTCTACTTGCAAACCCTAGAACAGACAACGATACCTCCACCTGTGGTGATGTCCTAAGCAGCGGGCATAGCATCGCAAGCCAAGCCATGCTGATCGACAAAGCGAAAAGAAATGAAAGAGTGGGTAGCACCCTAATCAAACAACACATGAGTAGGGAGGGAGAAGACTAAAATCACACATAGAAGAAGATCAAACAAAGAATAAGGTGCTAGCAGAATATACACAAAAATAATTATACAAATGAGGGAAAAAATAAAATAACATGCAGAAAACTGAAAGAAAGAAAAGAAAGTACAACTATTGTGATATACCTGCAACCACTCCAACAGCAACTTCCGCTTCCTCAGCTGTCAGGTTATAAGCCTGACCACGACCACCAACCTGACCTCCTCTAGGAGCCACACGCCTCTGATCAAAGACTTGCCTTTGTGAAGGAAGAGGCGGCCTGTCCTGACCACGCGTCGGCGCTTCTAGCTGAGCAACACCAGCAACCGACGCAGAAACTCTGCTCCATGGACAGTCACGAACCATGTGCTCACTACTCCCACACACTAGACACTTCCGGTTGGCCATCTTGCAATCTCGCTATGAATGTCCAGTCTTATGGCAGTAGCCACAAGTCTCAACATTCCTCAGGACAACAGGTGCGTACGGCTGTGCTCTCGCAGGAGGGGGCAGAACTGGCCTCCGAATAGGTCCTCCGGAAGGCCGAGGTGCAACGGGGTGCGAAACAATCCTCTGAGGAACACTAGATCTGCTAAGATTATGCTCTTGGATCCGAGCTGCATCCAGAACATCGGAATAAGCACGAAGCCGAAGAGCAGCCAAACGGTCCTGGAGGGGAAAGCTCAAGCCCGACAGAAAATGACTAGCCCGAACCTCATCAGTGGCAACGAGGGTAGGGGCGAAGCGACTGAGCCGAGTAAACTCTGCAACATACTCGTACACAGAACGGGTTCCCTGATTAAGATAATGCTCAAATTAATACCGTCACAGGTGAAGAAGGCAACAACAAATGACAATTAAGAACATTATCTAGCTGACCTGAGTTAGGGAAACAAATTGTCGCTCCATCTCTGCCTTGGTGACACTGGGAAAGAACTTTGCCATGAAGCTCTCAGAGAAAGTGGCCCACTCAATGGGTCGCGACATCCTCTCGGATTCAACCCGCCACCAGATATGAGCGAGATCCACCACACGATCCGCCTCAACAACACGAGCGGCGTCCAGCAGTTGCTCCGTCCGGATAAGCCATTGCTCGGCTTCCAGCGGTGATTCAGTACCCGAAAACTTATCCGGGTGCAGCCTTATGAAATTTGCTACCGTACCAGGCCTAGGTGGCAGAGGCCCAGGTGCAAGTCCAGTGACGTTCCTATTGGCTACCAAAGTGGCTCTCATCAGCTCATTGTGCTCCTGCTGAAGAGCCATCTTCTGCTGAATCATCTGGAGAATAGTAGCATTGTGTGGCTGCTGATCCCCCGAGCGAGAAGAAGAATTCCCATGAGCCATAGCCTGAAAAACAATCAAAGATGGTCAGTACCCAAATCATATGTTAGTTATTATACATGCATTTATGTGATTATCGTGGTGTGCAAATCACTGAGTTAACCCGGCTAGAGCCAAACTCGACTAATATACCAATCAAAACCAACCCTCGTAAACATAGTCATGTTTGATTGATATATTACTCAACCCTGGGCTCTGATACCAATAAAAACCCTGTCATACCCCACTTCCCAAAATACGGAATATGAGTACATAATATAGGCCCAGCGAATGATGTAAACACCATCCATAAGCTGTACCAGACTAACTCAGCAATAAGAACAATAAAGTACAACCATGCAGGAAAATATAACCACATTAAACAAGATAAATTCCAACAATATTGAAATAAACCAACAGTATAAATGTCCAACTTCCGGAATCAAAACAAAACTACGGGTCATAGAGCCCAAAATAAAGTACAAGTTATAACAGTATTCAAGAAATAAATTAGAAACAAGTAAAACTAAGCAGCGGAGACTGAATTGATCTTTAGAAATGTTGCTCACCAACTCCTTCAGGAATAGATCCTTCAGCACCTGTAAATTCCTGGTCTAAAAAGAAATAAAAGAGTGCCCTTAGAGCAAATCGTGGGCGGCAAGTAGAGAAAACAAAGGATAAAGGAAAGCATGAATATCAAAGAATAAGGACATGGTCAAAGACAATGAACAAAGCAAAGGGCAAGCAATATTATCAAAGGTCTACAGTAAATCACGCATATAATGTGTGATACCAGGATCGAGCAAGAAATGCAGTTTATTAAGTATTTTATTAGTCTGTCCAGTGCACGTACTACTGCATCCCATTCCACAGATTCGACGCAACACACAGTGAACGCTTTAGATTGATGGTGAATTTAAGATTCGTGTACTCGGACCAGTAATTAGTGTTTAATGTTCAGTATCAATGTTTATCGGGCTGTATATATGGCGATACGGTACGGTCAGCACAGTAGGGTCCGACCGAATACAGTCTCTGATTGTTCACTACCAAGTCATCCTATATAACCCCGGCTTATTATCAATTTATTTTCATCCTATGTGAGCATGCAAGAGAGTTTCAATGTTGTTCATTACTATGTGTGACTAATTCTAAGCATTCCAGACAAAGAATGAGAAAACACGTCATATAAACACATTTCACAAAATCAGGACAGCACGAACTTGCTGTACCAAAATATGGATTATGGTCTCTACAAATTAGCAAATCTGAAACCGCCAGAGGATCTGGAAAATAGACTTCCACACGGTTCCAGTGAGTATAATTAAGGTATATAAAAGATATAGGAACTAGGGTGAAAATTCTATTCTAATCAGGTTTTAGGTTCAGGCAACATGAAGTAGGTTGTGTTCAACTATTTATTTCAGGTCAGATAACTCATTAATAAAATCTATAAAAATTCTGAGTGATACCTATACATGTCTAGGTACAGTCTAAATTAATTCAGATTTTTCTTTTACTGTTAACAGAGTCAAATAAAATATAGAATAGCAAAATAGGCGAGAAATTCTGAGTCTGAAATTACTAACACAGTTGCAGTAAAATGATGATATCTAACAGATGACAAATTGGAATTTAAATCCAGACTAGGGAAAAATTATCTAGATATCAAGGGCTACATTTTATGTTTAGTAAGTTCTTTCAAATTATGTCATTAGCATGGTTAAAAATCTGATTCAAAGTGAAATATACATCAGTCTAGAAATTGTCTTAACATGATTAGGCAGGTAAATAAATCATATGATCACATATATCATGTAAATTTGTAATCAAGTGAATCTTAGGTGTCAACATGCAATTTCTAAGGTTCAAGGTACATTTATCACAGTCATGGTGTCAATTCATCAATTAAAACCGATCCAGTATATTCAATTTATCATGTCCATTTTATCAAGCAGTCCTAAGCATGAATCTAATTATTTAATTGTGCATATGCATGAAACAATGGGGACTGGGTCTAAGATCAAAGAGATAGCACAAAGTTAAGAGTATGTCGAGTTAGCTCGTATAAATCCTCGATAATCTTAATGGAATTGTTAAAAATAGATTTTTTATAACAAAATGGACGGATCTACTTGCTTGAGATCAATTAATCTTGAATACAAACAATAAAAGGGGTTCAAGAAGAGACTTGCCTGTTATTGTAGATATAATTAAAATAGAAATAACGGGATCAGAATCCCAGGTGAAATCTCCCAAAAACACATGCAAAGAACCAATAGCAACAACAAAAATCCAAGAGCATTCCCCACCGGATCGGGACAGAATGCAGAACAGCAAAATAGGATCTGGTGCGCACAGAACACCAAATCCAGCCAATGAAATCCCTCTCCTCACACTGGATCCAATCCAAACAGGGGACAACAAAAGTGGATCAGGTGTGGCCGAACACGGGACAGCGAAGACACCCAATCGCTGATCGTCTTCTTCGGTGAGGAGAGAGAGAGAGACGGCGCGGCGACTACAATGGCTGATGGCACGATGACGTGACCACGGTGAAGGAGAAGGCACCACGGTCGGGTAGCGATGGTGGCAGTGACAACTCCGACGAGCGAAACTCTGTTTTTGCAGTTGAAAACAGAGATGACGGCGAACGGCGACTCTGGGACTCGAACGGCGGCGCTAGGGGTTGCAAATGAGCGGCGAGAGACGGCCAACGGAAAGAGGGTGCACGGAGAGGGGTTAGGGCGATAGTGAGGGAGTTTACGACAATGGTGAACTTCGGCATTGAGTTTCGGTGATGGGGATGGCAAGGATGGGGGAACAACGATGGTGATGAAGATGACGAGGGAATGGAGATGGTGACGGTGGTGGTGACAGTGGTGAAGGGCGATCGGAGGAGCAACAGTGGTCGGGGTTTGGGTGCAGTTTGGTTTGGGTTAAGTGGAAACAAAGAGAGAGGAAAAAGGGTGCGGGGAGAGATAAAACAGCGGAGAGAGAGATAGTTAGATTATTAGGGTTAATTAATAGGGTATTTATAGGGATCAAGAAATTAGGGTTTTGGGTTGATATTATGTGGGTTCTGGGTATCAGTTTTGGCTCAAAAAAGAGACAAACAAATGCAATGAGATGAGATGAACACAAAGGAGAACAAATCAAACTCAAAATAGAAAGAGAAAAATTTGCAAAAGAATAGAAACCATTCGAAAGAACGCAGATTGATCAAGAGGGAACAAAAGAACCCAAGAAAAGACAAAATGAACTATAACAAATGAATTCAAATACAATAATCAAAAGAATACAAAATACGATAAAATCCAAAAATAGGGCTTACACCTCCGTCTGGGTATCTACCCGCCAGACTAGCACACTCAATGCACAAGCATCATGTAAGCGTTGCCCTAAACTTTCCATGCCGAAATTCCACGAATAGGTCCCAGCCTTCGGAATAAAATTGCCCAAACGTAAAAGACCCTCAACGTGTGAACCCGGGAGATGACAATGATAATCGCAGCTTTCGGAATCAAACTGCCCAATGACTATAATCCAGAACCTCGTCCGTCCACTATACAGGGCCCCATAGTTACGTTTTCCAAGATCTATCACATCTCCACTAGTGCATGTCCTTATGTTTATTTATTTTTTATTAATTAAATTATAGAGTTCCTAGAATTGGTGTACCCAGCCGGACTTAACTAATTCAACAACAAGGCCCCACTGGCCAATTTTCACAAAATCTCTTCTGCTGGTGTGCTAGGGACCCACTCAACCTCTAGAGTTTCATAACTCAAAATATCATTAATAGTCTTTCTAAGGTCCACATCATAACCCTAAGTCTCAAATCAAACCCATATTGATTTTTATTATACAAAAATACTCTTTATTAGTCACATTCTTATAAACCAACCAATGTTATCACGAATGACTCTTTCATACATGGTAATATATTCAACTTACAAAATTCCTTAAAAATCAACTTTTAAACATTACTCTTCATTTATTTTTAAAGTTCCATAAATTCAACTATTCATTCGACCAAAACTGAAATAAATCTCTTAAAACGTGAGAATTTCACATACAAAATTTTAGATTTATTTACCACAATCCATTATTTGAATGCACTGAAAATTGAAATTAGAATTTCACCAAAATCTAAAAGTTACACGTTTTCGTTCTTCAAAACAGTGCACTTCAAAATCATTATTAAATTCTAGAAAATTTTCATTCAGTCCAACACATATAAAGGAACTTGCCATAAAAATCTGGACAAATAAATTTATTTAAAGGATTCATATTTAACAAATTCTGAGAACTCTCTTTTATTAAAGTCTGAAGGTTACTTGATTTCGTTTTTCAAAACAGTACACCATAAAATCATTATATAATTCGAGAAAAATACATTTAAGTCCAGCATATAACAGGGAACTCATCTTAAAAGTTTGAAATCAAATGAATTAATTTAAAGAGTTGGTATTCAAAAAATTCTGAAAACTATCTTTCATCCAAAAATCTGAAAGTTATATGATTTCGTTCTTCAAAACAATACATTCTATAGTCAATATTAAATTCTGGAAAAATCAATTTAAATTCAGCACATACGAGGAATTCACCATAAATGTCTGAACTTAAATAAATTTATTCAAGGGGTTCATATCCAGCAAATTTTGAAAACTAACCATTATTTGAAAATTTTGAAACTACGACAGTACAGTGGCAGAAATTGCATAATTTACAATCTATGAGTCAGATTGAGGATCTGTCAGATATTCTACAAACTAAGCACAGTGTGCTACAATTTCTATTTAATATGATTTAGATAATATCATTAGTAAATATGCCAAAATCTCGTTCCAATCTGGAACAGACAGCAGTCCAGAGCAAAAACATTTTCAAAATCTCATCTAAACTAGATCCAATTTCTCATAATTATTAGTTTAAAAACTTGTATAAACACTTCTATTTGTATACTAGGCTTCCCCCACCTTAGCACACAAAATCACACAAAAAAAAACTTGAAAACACCAAAAGTCCAACCCCCAAAAAAAAGACAGCAACCTGACTGGTTGTGAACAGTACTCGAGAACAGCCACCCCCCCCCCCACACACACACACAAATCACGTTTTTGACCTCCAACCCAAATCCCTTTATGTATATATGCATTTTTTTGTATATACCTTTCCATATTCACACATTCATGCCTAAAAATTTGGGGTTTAAGAATTTTGTTTGCATTTAAACATTGAATAGTTTATCAAAACTTCATCTTTTAATAAGAATCAACAATGCATGCTATTCATTCAATAGATCCATATCCAAAACCTAGCACATCAATCTATTCTACCATGGAAACACAACAAGGAAATTTGAATAACTACTCACCTCAATTTAAAGAAGTCCCTACTTGAAGAAAACTTTAAAAAAAAAAGATTCAATCATCATCCTTGCAAAAATCCAAGATCCAAGCCATGAAAAACTCCAAGAAAATAATGAGAAAAATAGGTTTGAGTTCACAACAGGGAATAGCAGTTGCTGCCCCCTCCCCTATATAGGCCGGGATGTAGTGTTTTAGGGTTTCACAAAGCTTACAAAAATACTCCTCAAGGTAATTATTTATTTACATATATGGATTATTCCAATTATTAGTTAATCACATTGATTTAAAATAAAATAAAATAAAATCTCCTCACTCTCCTGATTTGGCTGGCCAAAATGCACAGCCCAAAAAAATCGAAATCTGGAGTTTTTTTCTTTTTTTGCTCCAAGTGGTAATTTTGTACAAAAGTCTTTCTCTTTGTAATATTTTCAAACAAGCCATAAAATATTCGTAAAAATTCAGAAAAATTAGAATTATTATCAACTCATAAAGATTAGATTTTCTAAATAAATTTTCTGACTTTATTCTCCAAGAAGAATATTTTTGATAAAGTCCCCAACAATCTCAAAATTGCATAATTATATATTTATTCAATTAAATCAATAAAAGTCAACCAAATATGGAAATAATCTAATTTCTTAGAGCCCAAGACTGAATAGCTGGCCCTAAATTCAGTAAATCAATTTTTAAGTTCAATTTTCACCCTAAACGACTTTTTTACAAAAATAAACCCTTTTCATTCCAAAATTTACAAAAGTATTTTTCTTTATTAAGAAAAATCCCAAAAATTCTAATATACCCAATAACAAATAATAGAATTTGTTCATCAACTCATAATTCTAAATCCACACTTCAAAAATATTTACATGTGTTTTGCACGTGTGAAAATGTCAATTTTACGAAAATTCAAAATAATTAAATAAATTGATTTAAAAATTATTTATTTATTCAAAATATTGGATTAAAAATTACGGGGCGTTACAGTACTTCTCGCCCCTTTGAAGGAGGTCAGAAAAGTTCTGAGGAGGTCTTTTAACAAGGAAAGCATTAAGGTGGTCATGATTCACATTGTACCTAAAGGGTAGCAATGGTCATGCCCGAGTTGAGCGAAGGAATTGAACGGAACTCGGCTGTGAATCGCCGAACATAGCTCTTAAGGGACTCTCCTTATTTTTGCCTTAGGTCAAGTAAGGAGGCACTTGTCTTCTCTACCTTGCGGCTAGTGATGAAGTGAGTGAGGAAGAGCTCCTCTTGTTGGTCGAAAGAGAAGATGAGAGAACCACTCCCATGTAGATCCATGCAGGATTGCTGAAAATTTCTGGCAGAGGAGAGAGTCTGGTGCTTGGTGCATCATCATGAGGGTTTTAAAACTCTCAATGTGGTCTACTGGGTCGGTCTTCCCATTGTAAAAGTCAAAGACTGGGATCTTGAAGTTGGTCGGAACAGGTGCCTCGATGATTTTCTAGGAGAAAGGGGGCTTGGAGGGATGGTATGTTCCTTCATGTCTTCCTTCTTCTTGCTTCTGCAGTGCAAGACGATCTTCCATTTTTTGGAGGCATTAAACGACAACATTTTCCTACTTTTCGGATCTAGTGGACCGGTGGGATTCTTCACGTTAAGGAGGAGTGGGATGGAAATGACTAGTTTGTCGGCTCCTGCTTGGAGAGGTGTTGAGGGCTTTAAGGATCGCATCTTTAAATTCTCGAAACTCTGCCCAAGTGACAGGTACTTCTTCCCTTCTTTCTCTCCTGGGAGTTGGTCGGCTTGTTGGAGTATGGTTCCATCCCCTCCGAAGGGGAGTTATTCTGTGTTCCCTTGGAGAATGATGACTCCTTCAACCTCTGGGAGAGGGGAATCTTCCACGCCCTCTACCCAGGGGGGATGGACTCCTTGTGTCTTCTTGGCAAGATGGATGTGGGAGACCGTCCCTTGTTCACGGTCTACTCGAGCGGCCCCTACGTTCAGACTCTTGATGTTTGGAGGTTATGAGATGACGAGGTCTTGTTGCAGCTGAGGTGCTTCAGGGGGCACCTTGGAGGGTTTGGATGTGTAGACTGACCCAATGTTCTTTCCAATCTGTTGTGCATAGTGTTGACTTCTTCGGGAGCCCCCCGGTGGAGCCTTTCTAGAGGGAGGCTGGGTACGCTGTTCTGGATAAGGAGGCTGATCTTGTTGAAGTGTAGGAGGGACGTCCTCATGAAAAGGAGGTGGAAGAAGAGGGTTGGTCGTCGTCTTGAGACCGCCGCCTTTTCTTTACCCCTTTGGAGGCATTGCTAAAAACTGTTTTTACCGGCAAAGTTTGATTGGATTGCTTTTTTTGTTCCCACAGACTGCGCCAATCTGTTGCTGCTTATTTATGTGTGGGAGCAAATAGATGATATGAGTTCTTTTTAAAAACAATAAAAAGCTGACATTTTAGATCTTCACCGATGTTGACTACTTTCAACTGATGTTGACTTCTGAATCTGACTTATTTGCACTGTTGGCTCTGATCTTGATGCTGACGCTCACTCCAATTGACATGCATAAGTCAGAAACACCGGGGTTGATCTCGGCAACAGACCCTCTGATGCTCAAGTTAGAATTCAAGAAGAATATAAGAGTTTTTTGTGTGGCAAAATACTGATTACCTTTTTCTGGTGGAGGTAGGGGGTATTTATAGTCAATTTGGAATCAGTTTCATCATAATGATTTATCTCTACTTCCCGGTGTTTTTGGATAGAATTTTTCATTTCTTCTTCATGAAGAGATAAGAGTCATTGGAGAGATTGAGTTTAAACTTTTCTCATGATAAGAGATATGGTTTTTGAATCGTCTCTTGTGGATAATTACGAGTTCAATCATATTTAAATAATATGTACTTATTTATATTCAGCTGTTATCACAACCCAATAAGACATATTTGTTTTGATTTATAGGCTTGAGAGATGCCCAATTTCCGTTCATGAAAATATTTATTATGAAATTACCATTTTACCCCCTGAGAGCTTTATGGTCCGTGCTCGATTTGAACTAAATCATATCAAATTATTACCTGATAATGGTAAAATTTGCAGCAAATCAGGGTCGTACGATCCTAGCACAGATTCTAAAGATTCTACAGGTCGATTAGTCATAACGGGACTCTTTAACAGGTCCATGCCTTCTTCACGTTCCTCTACAAGAAAGGGACCTCTTTCAAGCCCATAAAAATTGACAGATTAGGCCCACTAAAAGACCTAACCGATGAAGACTGTTAGTCAAATCTCTTGATGGGGAGAATCGAATAGGAGATAAGGAATTCATAGTCGATTTAATGGACTCATATCCATCTCATGTACTATTTCTGAGGCCTATAAATACCCTCCCCCCTCCCTAGTCAGAAGGTTATCAAAAACAAGAAAACATAGACAGGGGGTAGTTCCGGATATAGGGCGATCATAAATATAGGCTGGTCGTACAACAATATGAACCATGACCGTTCTACTATCCAAACTAAACCTGACTCTAACTAGGGCATCCAAGTCTAATTTTCTGCTGTGTTGGTACTACAATTTGAAGTTTAGCTCTGATACCACTTTGTAGCGCTCCGAGTTCCACACACTGGTAGCTCATGACACCTACTCAAAATCTTTACTTCAATGAGTACACAACAAAGAAATCACAGGAAATTAGAAACTTACATCACAGAAGAAAACTATATCTTCCACTTGGATGTTTTTCGCAGCTCGAGTCCCCTGCTCCACGATCAGCAATCCTGTAATTAGCAAACTGTGGGCACGTTAGTTGAATGCAACTGACGTAATGCGGATGAAACCCGAAATCTCCAAAATCCTCAATAATCAATATTTGATGCAGAAGAAAAGAAACGTGAAAGTTATACAAACATAAATATCGGTGTATGTCATGATCTAGATTCTAATGCACAACTCATATGCACATCATGCTCTTAATCTAATGCAAACTTTATTTGGAAACGTGTGCATCCCATACTACATACTCCCCAAATTGAGTTCGTATTCTCCAGATGATAGGGTTCAATCTCTTGTACTTTTTTCTGTTTCTGACATTCATCTAGTGACTGGTAGAGTCTGCAGCACATGCGGTCCATTTTCGCTCCTGCAATCGGATCGTGGTCCTTCTCCACTCTGAACGGCAGTGATCACCCTGTTCGTTTAGATCATGGTCCTTCTCCACTCCGACAGGATCGTGGTCCCTCTCCACTCTCGGTCAGGTCGGTGATCATCAGCTCTGCCGGAATCATGGTCCTTCTCCACTTTTCCCCTACCAAAGTTATCATGAACATAAGGTGAATCGATAGAGCCACCCCTACTCCGCCCAGAGACTTAGAGTTACACTCTTGCTCCTTGTTCGTATTGATAACCCAGAACATAGACGGAAACTTAAGAGTCCATCTCCTAAGTTTCGACAGGACTTGTGACTTACGTTTGCATCCCGTTCTTATCACTAAATTCCAGAAATTAACAGTCGAGATCACGCCGCACGTGTCCCAGAGGAGACGCCGCCGCACGTGTCCCCTTGACAGGTGATTAGTACACGCCCAACTAGTGTCTGTCCTTACCAATCATCCTAAATTAATTTCTTAATTCACCAACTTACCCGATTCTAGTTGTTTTATTATCACGACTTCTATTTTCTAAGTTAATTAAACTGTGCTCCTAGTTTCCACTTTCATCCTTCAGCTAGTTTACATAACTAATTTAACTTAATTCACTAACTAAGTTCTAAGTTAATTCAACCTAGTTGAACCTCAACAAGTCTCATCTTGATTTAGTTAGGATTTAACCTAGCATCCAATCATGCTAAGAGTTGACCCACACATGCACCAAACTAGCGCACTCAATGTGCACCATACTTCACAATAAGTATGCATATAAGCATGCATTGATTATATACATACCCATGAATAACCGTATTTCATCTAACACCGCATTCCACGCTTATTAAAATTGTTTCCATACTAAGATATTGCACACATGTGTATGTACTACCTCACATCCACATAATGGTAAATACCTTAGTTTGCAACTTATTCATAGGTGGTTAATTTCCTAGGATTCTTATTGTATATGTGCATTTAGATATTTCATCAAGCACTTTACATGCCAACTTTCCATTGCGAAATTCCATAACATGACCCTAATTAAATTATGCATTCTCATATAATTGTCTTTGCGTTACAAGTTCTAGTAATGATATCGTCTCCTTTTTAATAATTTCATTTACTACAATCTTCGTTCATTTTTTATTGCTATTTTGCTAAACATGAGTTTTAGGCATACAACACTTCTAAGCATACATGCTTCAATCTACTAGCAATTCCCACATCAAACAACGACTAAACTACTAATGAGAATTGACATACAATAATAAATCAAGTAGTTTAGTAATAAGGTGAGGAGGACGCCTATCATGAATTTTTCTACTACTACAAACATGATTTCTTCTACATAATAAATACTATACTTAGTGTAATCAAGCCATTTCACATACACACATACAACAATTTCTAGCAAACCATCAATCATTAAATTCATAAATTGAACACAAAAGGAATGGAGAATACCCACTTTGTTTTGTTTGCAAGCTTCAAGTTGCTATCTTCTCTTCCTTGTTCCTTGATTCTTCCTTGACTTCTTGCTCCAATAATAGTAGTTTAATAGTAGTAACAGTAAAGTGGTAGAAGTGATAGTAGTAGAAGTGGTAGTAGTAACAACAGTAGTAGTAGTAGTAGTAGTCTGCAGTAGTAGTAGTAGTTGTAGTCTGCAGTAGTAGTAGTAGTTGAAGTAGTATATTAGTAGTAGTAAAGCAGTAATAGTAATAGTCAGTAGTAGTAGTTAATTAGAAGTAGTAGTAATTAGGAGTAGTAGTAGTAGTCTGTAGTAGGAGTAAATAGGAGTAGTTTGCAGTAGTGGTACTGCAGTAGTAATAGTGAGTAGTAAGTAGTAGTAATAGTAGTAAGTAGTAGTAGTAGTTGAAGTAGTAGTAGGTAGTAGGTAAAAGTAGTTGTTGAAGTATTAGGGTAGTAGTAGTAGAAGTTGAATAACAATTGCACTAGTATTGAACAGTAACATCAGTAGTAGTAGAAGTAACAACAGTAGTAGAAGCGAATATATAATGAAAGGGGGGAAAAAGAGAGCTGTCGGCCACTGCAGCCACTGCAGGAAGAAAGAAAGAAAGAAAGAAGTGGAGAGAAGTGTGGAAAGATGTAGAAAAAGCTTAGGTGTCCTCACTTTTTGCATATACCCCCTTAGTCTTTATGTAATTGCACTTAACCCCCAGTTGTTTTTTTGTTGGGCTGGGCCTTTTTTTTTGTGTAAACAATGTTTGGGCTTTAAGGCTAAAAGAAATTATTGCAATTCTAATAGTATACAATAATACTAATAGTATAGGATAATAACTATGTATGATAAAGATAACAATACCAATGTATATTATATTCATTGTAAGAAATTTAGGGGTTTTACAGAAACA
Source organism: Hemerocallis citrina (assembly GCA_017893485.1). Taxonomy (NCBI): domain Eukaryota; kingdom Viridiplantae; phylum Streptophyta; class Magnoliopsida; order Asparagales; family Asphodelaceae; genus Hemerocallis; species Hemerocallis citrina. The sequence continues at coordinate 276,603,413 of CM030362.1, forward strand.
TGGACGTATACGTAGATGATATGCTCGTCAAGAGCCTCAGGAAAGAAGACCATGTGACCGAACTCCAAGAAGCCTTCAACGTGCTTCAGATAAACAACATGAGGCTAAACCCCTCGAAATGTGCCATTGGGGTCTCCTCGGGAAAGTTATTAGGGTTCATGGTAAGTCAGAGAGGTATCGAGTTAATCCTGAGAATATTAAAGCCATACTTGACATGTTTCCCCCAGCTATAGTCAAAGAAGTCCAAAAGTTCACCGGCCGTGTCACCGCCAATGGGCGCTTCCACTCCATGTCTAGGGAGAAGTTCCTTCCTTTCTTCAAAGCTTTTCGAGGAGCAAAGAATTTTGAGTGGGGGGGAGAACAACAAGCAGTCTTCGATGGCCTCAAAGCACATCTCGTCAATCTTCCGATCCTTAGCAAGCCCATGCTGAGATAGGTTCTCTACCTCTACCTGGATAATTTAGATCAAACCCTCTGTGTTTTCTTGGTAAGAGAAGAAGATCGAGTGCAAAAGCCAATCTAGTAGTGAGCATGGTTCTCCACAGGCCAATGGATCTTCGTAGTTATCGCCATCAACTACTTCACATAGTGGATCGAGGTAGATCCACTTACAACCATCACTGAGCACAAGGTCCAATAGTTCTTTTGGAAGAACATTGTATGTCGGTTCAGGATCCCCCGCACACTAGTCACTGACAATGGAACTAAATTTTTTGGCAAGGGGTGCGCAAGTTTTGCACTGATATAGGAGTTAAACAACGCTTCTCATCCGTTTCGCACAGCCAGACCAATGGCTAAGCCGAGAATGCCAACCGAAAAATCGTGGATGGCCTCAAAAAGAGACTTGGTGAAGCCCCGAAGGGACAATGGGTCGAAGAACTCCCGAGCGTGCTCTGGTCCTATAGAACCACGAAGAGAACCCACATGGGAGAATCCAAATTCAACCTCACATTCGGCATGGAAGTTCTCATCCTTCTGGAAGTAGGACTACCTTCTCCTCACCTTCTCTCCTTCAACAAAGAGCAGAATTCAAATGACCTCCGGGCCAACTTAGATCTCATCGATGAAGTCCGAGAAAAGTCCTTCCTAAGAAGAAACATCTATCAGCAGAGGGTAGAAAAGTTTTAGGTCCACCCGACCAATCTCAAAGAGGGGGACCTTGTCTTTCGAAAGCTCGAGATATCTAACCCATGCAAGAAAGGAAAGCTCGCTCACAACTGGGAGGGACTGTACAAGGTCTCACAAGTGGTTCACCTGGGAGCTTACCGACTTGAAGACCTAGGGGGGAAAGAAGATATCAAGGACTTGGAATGCCGAGCACCTAATGAAGTACCACGAGGGCACTTAACGCTCTTCCTTAGTAGTTAGTTCAAATATGTAATAAAGGCCGACAATTATAACGGTCACAGCATGTAACAAAGGCTTGCAATCAAGCAGTCGTCTAGTTTAACTTTTTTAATAAAATTTAGTTTTCCTTTTGCAAAATTCTTGTGTAACTTTACCAAATACACCATATCGAATACAAGCAAAGAATCGCACACATGGTCCACTTCCAAGCAACACCATCCGCTTACTAAGCATCCCAATGAACAAGTGGGGATTCCATTCATGGTTCATATGGTCTCTCTAACTACTCGTCCCCGAGCAAGTATTTAGAACGAGATCCACCATTCGAATGCTCCCAAAACTCGTCGTCATCTTGTTCAGAGTCCACTCGTGGTTCACAGGGCCGTTCTAGCCTCTTGCTCCCGAGCAAGTATGTTGTGCTCGGCTCGCGACTCGAGTACTCCCAAAACAACCCGGACAAGTGCGGAGTCCATTCATGGTTCGTATGGCCCCTCTAGAGACTTGTTTTGCATCAAGTATGCAGAGCACGGCCAGCCACTCAAATGCCTCCAAAACTCGTCGTCATCTTGTTCAAAGTATATTCACGGGTTATAGTGCCACTCTAGCTTCTTGTCTCCGAGCAAGTATGCAGAGTTCGGCTCGCCACTCGAGTTCTCCCAAAATAACCCGGACATGTGTGAGTCCATTCATGGTTTGTAGGGCCTCTCTAGCAACTTGTTCCCGAGCAAGTATGCGAAGCATGGCTCGCCATTCAAATATTCCCAAAACTCGTTGTCATTTTATTCAGAGTCCATTCGTGGTTCAAAGGGCCACACTAGCATGTTGCCTCTGAGCAAGTATGTGGAGTTCGGCTCACCACTCGAGTGCTGCCAAAACAACCCGGATAAGTGTGGAGTCCATTCATGGTTTGTAGGGTCCCTCGAGCGACTTGTCCAGAGAAAGTATGCAGAGCACGGCTCACCATTCAAATGCTCCCAAAACTCATCATCACCCTGTTTGGAGTCCATTCGTGGTTCACATGGCCGCTCTAACCTCTCGCCATCGAGCAGGCATGCGGAGCGTGGCTCGTCACTCAAGGGCTCCCAAAACAACCCGAAACACAAAAGATGTAACATAAAGAGACAAAGCATGTACACTTAGAAGATTTCCGTTCCACATTAATATCCGATTATAAGTGTCATTGGAAAAAAAGTCTTTACTAGATTACAAGTCTTTTACAAGATTAGAAATCTCCATCGAAGTCATCTTTCCATCCTCATGGCAAAGGGATGTTTCTATTCAGTTCAGATTGGTAATGAATATATGGAAACAAGCATAAAACTAAATGCATGATAGATGATGTTGTTTATATTGGAGATGAATAGAGATTAGTAGTACCTGGAATCCTAGGGATGGCATTCGGGCCACTCGGGCCGGGCCGGGCCGGGTTTTGACTGGTCCCGGGCTAACCCGGGCCGGGGGTCGGGCCGGGCCGGGCTCGTGTATAGGGATTTGTTTTTTTTTTAAGTATTATTAAAGAACAAGTATATGGATTTGTAATTTCATAACAATTGCAAAGAATAAAATTTCATAAATAATTGAAGTACATGAATAAATAAAGTACATGATAAAATAAATTTGAACTTCTTGAATAAAATGAAGTACATGAATAAAATTCATACAAATTTGTCTATTTGGATCAAATCATCAAATTACAAAATACAAATCAAGGGAATTACTTGAATTTAAAGATCGAGATGGCCTCTACTTAGATTGAAGAGAAGGCATTGGACTATTGTCGTGCACTTCAACTTAACCTAAATATAGAATCTCATCACCCTAAATTTTCCAATTAATTACAATTAATTGAACAATATTTTAATGTAAATTAAGTAAATGTAATCGTTCATTCATCGCTACTTGTTGATCCACCTCCAGTTTGTGCTTCAAGTAAGTCTTGGGTCCTCTCTTCCGCTTTCATCCAATCTTCGGCACATACTAGCATCTCCAAATTTTTGGCTGTCAATCGGTTCCTGCTCGGACTTATTATCCTGCCACCAAGAGAAAAAGCACTTTCCGATGCAACAGTTGACACCGGTGTTGTTAGCAGATCTTTAGCCATACGAGAAAGAATATTAAAAATTGCTTCATTATTCTTCCAAAATTGTAACACATCTTCTACATCTTCAACTGCACTTTGTGCATTATACCAATTTAACTCATTAGGTGAATTGGTTCTTGCCTTTTTTGATTTAATAAGATTTAAAACACCAATACTAGCTTGACTCTTTCCTTTTGCTAATATGGAGGAAGAAGAAGAAGAAGATTCAACATTTTGTGTTTGTGTTTGAATAGTGTTAGTTGAATAAATCCTATCATAAGAATCATATAACATAGTCAAAACATTCTCAAATTTATGAGTAAAAGCAACATAATCAAAATCTAGTATTGCATCGTGTGGGGCATAAGTGTAGAAAATTTCAATAAATTTTTTATACCATCTAATTTAATCATAGGATTCATTACACTAGCTACACAATATAACATAGGAATTGGATGAAAATATTTTAAAAATTTAACATATGCCGCATTAACCATATCTCCAATAAAAGGGTCATTTTCCAAATCTTTAATTGTTGTCATCATAGTCACAATTTCAAGTAAAATACCACTAGATGTAGATGTATATGTTTTCAAAAATTGCAAAGTTGCATCGTTAAAAGGTTGTAAAAATTTATATAAACTATCGGCAAAAAACCAAAAATCATCATCTAACATACAATTTTGCATACCCATTGCGACACAAAAATCTCTAAGATTAAAATGATAATGAAGAACAACACCTAATAATTCAAAGGTAGAATTCCAACGATGTCGTACATCTTTAGGAAAACGTCTACATACAATGCCCCTAAGTTTACACCAATCATGAAAAGCTTGATAAATTGGACCACTCAATGTAATATAATGAACACAATCTCTCATTGCTTCTAGTTTATCATTTTCATATTTTAGTACATCTTGCACACAAAGATTTAAAATGTGACAAGCATACCTAACATGAAAAATTTCGGGTTCTACAGGATCCAAAGTAATTTTTAAACTCTCAATTGCCTTAGTGTTATTGGATGCATTATCAAAACCAATAGCAAAAACTTTATCATGAATAAAAAAATTATTGCATGTTTCCATAATGTGTGTGGCTATAATTTCACCCTTATATGGGTACCTAACATATCCAAAAGAAATTATTCTCTTTTGAAGTAACCAATCCGAATCTATCCAATGATATGTTACACACATCATTGGAACCCCGTTTACTCCTACCCACCCATTCGATGTCAATGAAACTCTAGTGTTTAGTGATTTTAGTGCTGCTATCAAAAAATTCTTACTCTCATTGTAAACTAATTTACAATCACTCTTAACAACATTCCTAGCATTTTTTCTTAAATGGGGGTTGAGGTGGTTTGTACAAAATCCTCTACATATTTTTGTTCACCAAACGAATATGGCAATTCACCCCTAATTACTAATTTAGCCATTTCCCTACGAACGTGATCGTGATCATATGTATGACTATCTACTTGACCGGTTTTAGGATGTATTTTTTGTTGTGTGAGATTATCTTTCGAAAATTGTGGTTGACATTTATTTAAGTGACATTGAAGTGTACCCGTACCTGATCATACTTTAAACTTATATGGGGTTTGACACTTTTTACATATTTTAAGCCCTACACTCTTATCATTTTGTGAAGGGACAAATTTGAAAAAATTGTGTACTTCCGAAGTAGTCCTTCTCGTTTTTCTTGAGTTTAGAGAAGGACCTTGTTCCGATGGTTGTGGTTCTACATGATCTTCTATTTCTATAGGATTTGAGTGTGTTTCATTCAAATGTTGAAAACTATCATAATTAATAAATATTTTTTCACTATCTATATATTGGTTAGGAATGGAAGGAATGTGATGACTAGTAGATTCTTGACTACTATGCCTACCACCACCGCGTGATTGATTAGAGGCCATTTAACTATGAAAAACTAGTGTATGTAAAAATTATATAGAAAACAACTAAATGTATAACAACTAATAATTAAAAATAAACAACAATCTATCTCAATTACAAATTAACAACAATGTCAAGAACTAGTGAGTGAGTAGTGTATGTTTCTTTTACCACTTTACCAAAATTAAAAATAAAATCTAAAAAAACTGAGAGGAAGAAGATCAAGAAAGCACAAATTATATGAGAATAATGAAGTAGTATGCTATGTTAATTCTACAAATTAAAATTATACTAAAATACCGTAAGAAATTTGAGACTTGAGAGCTATGCGTAGAAGTAGTATTGATTGTTGTTGTTGAATGTTGATGAGTTGAACTTGATCACTTGATTGTTGTTGATTTCCTTCCTTCAAAATGTACAAAATTTGATCTTGAACACTTGAAAGAATGTTGATCACCAAATTGTGGTTGTTGATTGGAGAAATAGTAGAGAGAAAGAGATATTTGAGTGAATTGGTGAAGAGAAATGAAAGGAATGGTATGGTATTTATAGAAAATGCCATTTTTTAGATTTCCTAAAGTACCCCCCAAAACTAGCCGTTATAAATCCGTTGGGATGTAGTTTTGTAATTTAAATTTTTTATTTATTTTCTGAAAAAAAAAATCCTCTAACGGTCGGCCCGAGCCCGGGCGGGCCGGTTCAACCGGTCCCGGGCCTCAAGCGGGCCGGGCTAGACCGGGCTTTCCTGGCAAAAATGAGGACCGGCCCTAACCGGGTGGCAAGGGGGCCGGTTAGGGGCCAGGCCCAGGTTGGAGGGGGGCCGGGCCGGGCTTAGGCCCGGGCTGGGCCGGTCCCGGGCCGGGCCGGTCCCGGGCCGGGCCGGTCCCGGGCCAGCCCGGCCCTGATGCCATCCCTATGGAATCCCTATTTATTGGGCTTTCAATGGGCATTATTTTTAGAAATGTTATTTGTGTTTATTTTTTTAGGTAAATTACAAAAGCGAAGGTGTCATGTGGCATATTGTGGGCTATAAGGTCAATCCCCACAACCGAAATTCGTGATCAACACTACTTTAAGTTGATTTTTGTACAAAAAAAATATATAGTGGTGTAGAATCACTACTTTCCAACATGTTCTTATCATTCATCATGTGCATGGTTGCACAATAATTGTAACCACTTACTGTGTGATCAAAACATGTCGACTTTAAAGACGTTTCATTCTCGAATATTTAAGATAGGTCCAGGAAGAACACTTTGAACTCTGTTGATCATGACATTTGGATGGAGAGAATATAATTTTTAGTGTGCACTAACAGAAAATAACCGTTTTTCTTATTACAGAAATTCTCCTTGTCATTTGTTTTAAAATTATAGTCATCCCAAAAATATCTTTAATATTATAATGGAAGAGTTAGGGTTGTTATTTGAAGACATTCAACCATCTAATCTTAATCATTCATTTTTACATAGGAATTATATTAACCATTAATTTACTCAACTGTTATTAGTTACCATAATATTACCATAATACCCTCAAAATTCAAATTTATTTACAACATAATTATATACAAAAGTGTCACTCATATAAAATAAAGGTTTGTGCCACTAAGGGTAATTTGTAAACAGTATGTATAAGTAAAGGGAGATCTCAGGTTCGAGACCAGGTTGCGTCTTATTATTTACTCTATTAAAAACACAATTTTGATTAGAACGTACATCGCACGTGCAGATACTAGTTATGTTCAGTGTATTACACTCTCAGTTACCGAACTTATTCTTGTAAAATGTAATAGGACTAGGTTTGCCTGTTGACACGTGCCTACGGCACGTCTTCGGCACGGTGCACCTTGTTTGATCATATAAAATAGTTTTGGAGATCCAGCAAATTAATTGAAGTAGCAAACATAGAGCAAAAAACATATTATATGATTTTTTTGAATTATTTTTAAAGTTTTTTAATTTTTAATTTTTTTAGTTTTTTATTTTAAAAAATTTTAATTTTTTTTTTTATTTTCTTAATTTTTTGAATAGAGGAGGGAAGGAGAGAGAGAGAAGAAAAAAAAATAATTAAATAAATATATGAGTTGTTTTGGGTGGGGATTTGAATTTGAGTTTTGAGAAGAAACTTTTGGGGAAAAAATATGTTTTGTGAGGTTAGATCTGGGCCTTTAATTTTTTAGGGGATTGAAGGAGAGCCACTTGATAGCTTTCTTTGCGTTTCATTATATAGATATATCCTTTAACTAGCTCTTTGTTTTAACATTTAGACTCCATACTCTCAGTCTCTAATCTTCTCTCAACCTGCCCGATTTATTGGCCTCAATCTTCTCCTGAACTCTATTTTGTAAATACTCAGTGTCCTTAAACTGTGGATGAGTGGGTTCCACCATTGTTAGGGGTTTGTAAATACTCAGGGTGTATTTAGATAGTTGTTTTGAACCCTTTTTTCGTTTTCTAAAACCAAACAAGAGTTTGGTTACCCTCTTTTTGCAGCGATTTTTTGCTTCTCTTTTCAGAAAAATCCAAAGGGGTCATTTCTTAACCCTTCCTCTCTCTTTTTTGATATACTATTATTATAATATATATACTATTATTATAATATATATTATTATTTCATATATACTATTTTATATATACTATTATAATATTATATTATTATTATAATATATATTATGATTATTATTATATATTACTATTATAATTGATATGGCTAAAAATGGGGTTAAATCAGAACCACCCAAATCGGACGCGAATCTTAAAGCACGGGGGTAAAATGGTAATTCACCCACAAACGGGTCTGAAATGGGTACCAGATCTTCTCCCCGAAGATTCAATAACCCACGAACAGATCCACCTCAACTGGGTACGGGTACCAACCCGAAATGAACCCGGTCCAGTAGGATGAGATTAGGGTTTCTGATTAGTCATAATCAACGGCCCTGATTCACATCTATCCTTCCACTGGGAATTAGGGATTACATTCCTAATCTGATCACAGGAATTACATTCCCTATCTGATCACAGGGATTACATTCCTAATCTGATCCCTAAGGCGACTATAAATACCCTCCATCCACCATCGTTAAGAGGTAATCAATCTTTTGCCAATTTACGCTCTCTCATAATCATTCCTGATTACTAACTTGAGCGTCGGAGGGTGCATCGCCGGGATCAACCCCGGTGTCTCACACTTTTTGCAGGTGAACGGAGGGAGTCAACGGTCAAATTCCGGCAGAACAGATTTCAGGTTTGCTATTCAAGTTTTCCAAGAATCCACAAATACTGTCTGTTTACCCCCACAGATTTAGCGGTAACAGATTGGCGCCGTCTGTGGGAATTAAAGGAATAGTAGCCTTCCCTCTTCCTGTTGGTCAGATCTTCTCCAGCCATGCCTCCTAGAAAAGTAAGATCAAGAGGGTCCAACCGTGGACCCAATCCCGTCGATCAGCAACAGGAAGTCCCCCTCCAACCCGCTCAGCAATAGGGGAAACTTCCTCCTCAAGCCGAGGACCCTCTCTATCAGGACCAACCTCCTCTTCAGAATATGCAACCCCCTAAGGGTCCCCGGGGCTCAGAATGCCGGTGCGGGGGGCTCACATCCCAATCCGCAAAAACAACCTCTCCATCAGGACCGCGTCTCAATACACAATGCCTCTACGAATTCTATGGCCTCCCACAATCCCCGAGCTTCTGACCTTCGCAATACCATCCTCAATTGGCAGAAGGATGAGGATCTTCACCACCGTCTGGATGAAAAGCGGGCCCGAGAGGGAGCCTCCCGCCAACAATGTCCGGATGAGCGATCTCCTCACCGCCGAGACTACAGAAGGTCCCCTACCCGAAGAGGACGGAGAGAGTCCCCCGAGCATCACAAGAGAAGACCCCATTCCCCTGCCGGTCGGCAACATCCGAGGAACGATGAGGCACCCATCACTCGTGCCGAGTTCCAGCAATTCCAAGCAACGGTGTTGCAAGCTCTCAACCTCCGACCCAACAACAATAATACCCAAAGGGTTCCTACTCCCCCACGGGTCCAAAGTCCTCACCATCGGTCCATAACTCCTCCTCCAGCTTCTAACGACCAATAGCATATTCCTAGTCCTCGCCGCTCCCAGGGTTACTGTCGCCGTAGTCCCCGTTCTCCTTCCTATGAAGACGAGTCTAGGGGCTCGTTTGACTACCGTCGGAGGGATGATGCTCTCTACCGCCGTCTCCACGAGATGGAGAGGTGCATCGGTCGAATAGACAAGGATGAGGAGTTAAGAGAAAGAACCATCCATCCGAGCAAACCTCCCTTCTCCCGAACCATCATGGAGGCTCCTATCCCAAGAGGTTTCAAACCCCCACAGTTCGAAACTTACTCGGGGGAGTCAGACCCCGTGGACCACATCGAAAGCTTTAAAACCCTCATGGTAATCCACCAAGCTTCCGATGTCTTGTTGTGCAAAACCTTCCCCGCCACTCTTAAAGCTTCGGCTCGGGAATGGTACTTCTGACTCACCCCGTCCTCCATATTCTCCTTTGAACAGTTTGAGACCCTCTTCATCACTCATTTTGTGAGTAGCAGACGCACGGAGAAGACCAGCATCTCGTTACTCCAGCTCCGCTAGGGGAAGGGAGAGAAGTTGAGAGACTACGTGAGGAGGTTCACTGCAGAGGTAAGATCCATCTCATCTCTCGACCAGTCAGTTGCGGCGGCCGCCTTCCAATCAAATGTCCTCAACTCTAACCTTCGCTCCTCCCTCACCAAGAAGCCTCCGCATAATTTTGCCGACCTCCTTCTTAGGAGCGAGAAGTACATTCGGGCCGAAGAAGCCGAATATCTCCCGAGCTTCGGAGGGTCTACCTCCGGGACAAAAAGAAAGGCAACTGAAGAAGAAGGGGTCAAGAAGCTTCAGAAGGACAATGGCGGTCAGCACCGACCTCCCCCCAGATTTGAAAAGTTCACTCCTCTTAACGCCAACATTTCCACAATTCTCATGGAAGTCGAGAAGGAGGGGGTGATACCTCCTGCGCCAAAAATGAACACCCCTGGCAAGAAGAAGGACAAAGAGAAGTAGTGCCGCTATCACCGGGACCATGGCCACGACACCAATGATTGTCGGGCCCTGAAGAACGAGATAGAAGCCCTCATCCAGAGGGGGCAGCTGACCAAGTTCGTAAGAAAGGACCGAGCCGATCTTCCTCCCCCGCCTCGGGGGGCTAACAAGCATCCTGAACGCGATGAAATGCCCGAATTTAAAGAGGAGCGTGTCCTACACCTATTTCATGGGGGCCCAATGGGGGGCTCCTCCAACTTCTCTCGAAAGGTGTTTATAAGGGAAGTTAACTCGGTTCGCACCACACCTCCTCCTAAAGGTCTCGGTGTACCCGTCACATTCTCAGATGAAGACCTTGAGGGTGTCCGAACCCCCCATTGTGACGCGCTTGTCATCAACCTCCATATGACGAACTTTAAAGTGGAGAGGTCCTGGTGAACAATGGCAGCTCCATTAACATCCACTTCCTCGCCGCTTTCAAAGGCCTCAAACTAACCTGGGACAGACTTAAGCCCACCGGCTACACACTCCATGGGTTCACGAGAGTGCCAGTAACTATTGAAGAGGTAATCACCCTCAACGTAACTGCTGGCAAAACTCCTACCACCCGGACAGAGCCGATGGACTTTTTGGTCGTTGATGTCCCAGCTGCGTATAATGTGATCCTAGGCCGACCTGGCCTAGCTGCCCTAGAAGCTGTTCCTTCAGCATATCACCTCAAGATGAAATTCCCCACCTGGACAGGAGTAGGGGAAGTGAAAGGTAGTCAAGAGATAGCCCGCAAGTGCTATATGACTTTAACAGGGGGTCCAGTCCTCTCCCTCGAAACACTTGAAATACCTCAAGAGAATGTCCGACCAATGTCCGAGCCGGTGGATGAATTGGAGGAAGTGCTCTTCTCTGAGCAAGAACCGAGCCAAAATTTCTTTGTTAGCACGACCCTCCCATCTGCCCTATGCTTCGACATAGTCCAGTGCATCCGAAGGAACCGCGACATCTTTGCTTGGTCCGCTGCGGACATGCCAGGAATCTTCGAAGAGCTTCTTGTCCACCATCTCAGCATTGCACCGGGGTCCAAACCGGTCCAACAGAAGAGGCGCAAGTTCTCTCCCGAGCGCCAGCAAGCTATAAAAGAGGTGGTGGACAAGCTCTTGAAGGCTCGGTTCATACAAGAGGTCAATTATCCTGAATGGCTCTCGAATGTAGTGATGGTAAAGAAGTCTAACGGGACCTGGAGGATTTGCATTGACTTTACTGTCCTCAACAAGGCATGCCCCAAAGATCCGTTCCCTCTTCCAAGCATCGATACTTTGATTGATGCCACTTCGGACCATGAACTCCTCAGCTTCATGGACGCCTTCTCAGGCTACAATCAGATTCGTATGTTTTCCCCGGATATCCCGAAGACCTCCTTTGTAACCGATCAGGGCCTCTACTGCTACAGGGTAATGCCCTTCGGTTTGAAGAATGCAGGTGCCACTTATCAACGCCTCATCAACAAGGTTTTTGAAGCACAGATCGGCCGAAATATGGAGGTATATGTTGACGATATGCTTGTGAAGAGCATCCACGGGGCCGATCATGTGACCGATCTGCAAGAGGCGTTCGACGTACTCTGGAAACACGATATGAGGCTCAATCCGAACAAATGTGCATTCGGAGTCTCGTCCGGGAAATTTGTAGGCTTCATGGTCAGCCAAAGAAGAATCGAGGCCGACCCCGAGAAGATTAAAGCCATATTAGACATGGCTCCCCCGAAGAATGTTAAAGAGGTTCAGAAGCTAACGGGTCGCCTGGCAGCCATAGGGCGCTTTCTTTCCAAGTCAGGGGAAAAGTGTCTTCCCTTCTTCAAAGCTCTGAGGGGGGCTAAAGGCTTCGAGTGGGGTCAGCAACAACAAGACTCATTCGACCAGCTGAAGGCTTACCTAGTCAATCCTCCTCTCCTCAACAAACCTGTTCCCGGGGAAGCCCTCTACCTCTACTTAGCTGCCTCCGAGCAGACCCTCAGCGCTGTCCTCATGAGGGAAGAAGATAAGACTCAAAAGCCCATCTATTACATGAGCAAGGTACTTCGGGATGCCGAGCTCCGCTACCCAAGGATAGAGAAGATGGCATACGCCTTAGTCATGGCCGCAAGAAAGCTTCGCCCATATTTCCAGTTCCATTCGGTGGTCGTTCTTACCAACCAACCGCTGAAGCAAGTAGTCCACAAGCCGGAGACCTCCGGTCGTCTCATGAAGTGGTCTATCGAGCTGAGCAAACACGACATATCGTACCAGCCTCGGACCGCAATCAAGGCTCAATTCTTAGCTGAATTCATCGTCGAGAATACCATCCCCGAGGTCAGCCAAGCAATGAAGGGACCGCTTGTCTGGTTGGTTTACGTAGATGGGTCCTCTTGTAACGAGGGAAGCGAAGCCAGGGTCATTCTCCCCGGCCCAGATGATTTCTTCCTCCAATACTCCCTTTGCATCAACTTTAAGGCCTCTAACAATGAAGCAGAATATGAAGCACTCATAGCCGGCCTCGGAATAGCTCGCAAGGCAGGGGCGCAGCACCTTCGGATCTTTAGCGACTCTCAGCAGGTCGTAAATCAGGTCCTAGGCGAGTACGAGGCACGAGATGACCAAATGGCTAAGTACCTAGCCAAGGTCAAGAATCTCATGGCCCTATTTGAAGAAGCTCTCATCCTGCGAATCCCCGAGAAGAGAATTCCCGAGCCGATGCCCTCTCCAAGCTAGCCGCCCCCTCCCTCCAAGGTCTCGAGCAGACCGTCTTGATCGAGGTGCTCCTGAAGCCAAGTATAGAAGATGAAACTTCCAACTCGATGGAGTCGCTACCTGTCCTGCTTCAAGATAATTGAATGAAACCCCTGGTGGAATTCCTAAGGGATGGGCTCCTCCCCGAAGACCCTAAGGAAGCTCGCCGAGTAAGCTCCAAATTGGGAGGGACCCTACAAGATCACCAAAGTGGTTTGGCTCGGGACATATCGTCTAGAAGACCTCGAAGGCAGAGAGATCCCCAGGACTTGGAATGTCGACCATCTCTTGAAGTACCAAGAGAGCGCTTCATGCCTCTCTAAGTAATCTCGGATATCGAACTGTTCCTCTCCTATTACTTGTATTTTTTCTCTTTATTTCTCCTATGTAATAACGGCTCGCAACTTAAAAGCAGCCAACTATTAGTTGCCAATAAAGAACGTTTTTTCATATTTTACTTGTAAAATTGCTTGTATCTCTCTGCTTTTACTCTTCACCCAAACGAAGAGTTCGGAGTCCAACACTTGGCTTGACTCCTCTTCGCAAGCTCGCTCTTAAGCAGGCTAGAAGTGGTTCGCCATTCGGAATTGCTCCCACAACCATTGAATAAACTCTAACGACAAGTTCGGAGTCCAACAATTGGCTCGATTCTACTTTGCAAGCTCGCTCTTAAGCGGGCTAGAAGTGGTTCGCCATTCGGAATTGCTCCCACAACCATTGAACAAACTCTAACGACGAGTTCGGAGTCCAACACTTGGCTCGATTCTGCTTCGCAAGCTCCCTCTTAAGCGGACTAAAAGTGGTTCGCCATTCGGAATTGCTCCCACAACCGTTGAAAAAACTCTAACGAAGAGTTTGGAGTCCAACACTTGGCTCGATTCCGCTTCGCAAGCTCGCTCTTAAGCGGGCTAGAAGTGGTTCGCCATTCGGAATTGCTCCCACCACCGTTGAACAAACTCTAACGACGAGTTCGGAGTCCAACACTTGGCTCAACTCCACTTCTCAATCTCGCTATTAAGCAAGCCAAAAGTGGTTCGCCCATAAGAAGGAATATTTGCTTCTGATTTTGAGTAGTTGTCAAAAGTTGGAGGAGTTATACTTAAACTAATACCAGCCAATGCAGCATTCGAACATCAGAAGCAAAACAAACTTTTTTAAATTAAGAGCTCAAACGAGGCTGACACTACAACAGAGTTTTACAATAACTTGAAGAGCATAATACAACTTGTTTAGTGCTTCTTTGGAAGGGGAACGCTTCGGTTCAGAGACACACGAGGGCGACATCGCCTTACCTCTGAGCTCGACTCTAAACCAGCGAAGCGAGACCCCCCTTTACCGCTGATTCTAGCTGTGGACCCAACCAAGGCGCCACTAGACGAAACAGCTACACCACTCTAAGCGTCAGCTGGGCTCCGCCTAACGGTAGGCAAACGAGTCGCAAGTTCGTAGAATGAGATTCCTCTTTCGCTCTCTTCGCGAGTACACGACGTACTGCGAACATTGATCTCTTCGGGCTGAGGTTTCAGCGTTGCAATCTCCTCCTCTAGCTCGACGATCCTATCTCTCAGAATATCGCCCTCCGCCGATACTTTGAAACGGGGAAGTTTAGACGAGCCTGCGACGTTATTGCTGTCGGCCACAATACGACAGAAATGAGTCACTTCGATACCCCTGTCGATCGTGATCCTCCTCAGTTCGTCAATTCTTGCCGTCAACTCATCGCGCTCGGACATCAACTTTCCCACCCTCGAAGCTAACTCCTCTTCCTCCGCCGAATGTTCTTTCACAGTTACCTCCAAATGACGAACCTCTGCCAGTAGTTCACTATTCCTTTGGTCGACATCAAAGAGCTCCTTACGGAGCAACTCTATCTCGCCTTCGAAACGAGTCTCTCGAGGTTGCTTCCGCAGTTGCGTCAACTCGCGAAAATACCCTCTCGCAGTTGCTTTAATGTCCTCCAATTTCAAGAAGTCGTAAAACGAGTTATCCCGACTGCGAGAAAGAGCCCGCTTCGCTTTCTTTAGCTCAGTACGAAGATGGGAGACCTCAGTAATCGGACCCAACTCAACCTAAAAAGCGAAGAGATGTCAATATAGAAAGGCGAAGAGAAGTTCTCAATGCAAACGAAAAGTTTCCAACACTTAGAAAAATTTCGGGGTGTTAACAATGCTTAAGTTCCTAGCGGGCAAAAAAAAGGGGGCGTTCACAACTCTCGAAATTCTTAATACCAACGAAAGGTGTCCAACACTTAGAGAAATCTCACAAATTTTCAATACAAAACCAAGCGTCAGACTGTTCGAATGTTCGGCCAACAAAAAGCGAGTCGTTTTGTTGAAAACTCCAAAAGTATACACAAAAGCGGTGGCCAGTCCGCAGTTAGGCATTACAAAAACAAAACAAAAAAAGCGAAAACAATTAAGAAGAGACGACTAAGTCAGGGGTCGACCTCTTGGTGTTGCTCCGAGCCATCATCGCTCGGCACAGTAACTATAGCCCTCTTGACTTTCGCCTCGTCCTTGTCCTTGGCCTCGTTCTCCGTCTCGTCCTGGGCCTCGTTCTCCGTCTCGTCCTCGGCCTCATCCTCGGTCTCGCCCGTACCTTCGACGCCCTCACCCCCCTCGGGTCCGAGCACTACCGGAAGAATTTCTTCCTCCCCCTCCATAGGATCGTAAAAGTGATAGGAGGAGGTGTCGAACCTGGGGTTCCAAGCCAAGATGTGTAGCAACGCTTGGCCATAGGCTTTGTAATGCCCTGATTTTCATTTATGAAAATTATTTATTTATTTTGCACGTAGTGTGCACGTGCAATTTTTGTAGTATAAAATCTTATAATTATTTTTATTATGGATGATGTGTGTTCTTTAATTATTTTTATAAAGGCCCATTTTTCTTCAAATAGACATAAGCCTTTCTTTTTAGCCCAAATCTAATTTATTTACTTTTTTTTATAAAACTATTATTTTGGCCCATAAACTAAAGCCCATGAGTTATTTTTATTACAACTTGTAATGTGGAACACATTTTAAAGATTATTTTTATGAAAAATATAATGTACAACTTTTGTTAAATGGAGGACTAATGCATGCACGTGCGTTGCACGTATACGTGCAAAGCACCTCATGTGAGGCCGGTTTTGACATGGAGGGAAATGAAAATTTTGAGTGGAGTCATGGGTGGTGGTTGCTTAATCATGGTTGGTTATTGTAACTCCTCCTTGAATCCTAGCCTTTTGTTTCTAACTCCTAGTTTAATCCTAGCCTTCCATTTATCCAAATATTTAGTATAAATACACCCCCCCCCCCTAGTCTAGTTATTTTGTACTAATTAATTCTCCAAGACCTATTGTATAAAATACATTATTAGTAGTTTAGTAAGTGAGTTAAAAGATTGAGAGTTGTGTGTGGGGAGTTTGTGCTTGCATCAAAAAGGAAGGTCGGCATCAAGGGAGGCTCGGGTTGGCATCTTTGGAGGCTTGTGTGCGCATCGACGAGGAGGAGGACCGCTCTCTTGGCAAGGACTTGTGTTTAGGAGGTGTTACAAATTGTATTTCTCTCCAAATAAGATGGGTTATTTTCCACATTTCTAATTAGGAAGCATGCTAGAATTAAACTGAAATGATGATGCATGAAAAAGATTAATAAGAGTACATTTTAATCACCAAAATGGCTTATTAATTGATTGGAATGTTAATAAATAGCTTGTATGTGTTTCCATCGTTTAATTTAAGTTGTGTATAAATTAATTATAACTATGGATTGTTTGAAGAAAAATTCATTATTAGCATCAAGAACTATGTGCAAAACTTAGTAGATGATAATGTTGCCTTATATGCTTAAAGGGACTTTTGTGATAATGTTGTAATAGATGACGTAAAAAATATAATTTGTGTGTTTATGAACTGAATAAAAACAGAGAATTGATATAGAGATTATTGAAATCAAAATTTGATAAGAAATGTCGAAAAAGAAATGTGATAGTAGTAGCATATAATTTCGGCTAATTGTATAAAAATATGTGTTTAATTATTGAAGAAAAATTATTTTTTATTTACTGGAGTGTAAGTTATTGTGGGATTAAATAATCTAGAAATTTACAGCAAGATTAGTAAGAGCAAGATCAAATGAGAGCTTTTCGAACATCGAAATGTTCTATTAACAGAAAGAATTGATTTAAGTAGACTTCGAGTTGTATCTGAGACAACCTGAGCTTATAGCTCAAGTGGTCGGGATGCTCTTAATCGCTACAGTGCGCGGGGTTCCCCACAGATCGATGGTTCAATTTCCGTTAGCACCATATATTTGTTTTGTACATTTAAAAATAAATTAACTGCAGCCGAGAGCATGTATAGCCCTCAGCCCTCCTTTATACTGCTTGGCGCGATCGGCCGAGTGGTCTGTGCCTGCGGCTTGTTTCCCTATGGTTGTTGGGTCGAAACCCGGTTTCGACCTGGGTTTAATTTGTGAAAAAAAATATTTTTGGGGGATTTTTTGTGATTAAAAATTATGGAAAAAAATATGATTATTATCCTAAAAATATGTGGGACTTATGAAAAATAATTTGGTAGTTATCAAAATAAAATAGAGTATATTTTTTAGAACAAATGTATAAATAGAACTATGGTTCTACACTTGTATTTTGTGGAGGTTATAATTCACAAAAGAATTTGAAATAAAGTGTTAGAAAAGAAATACGAATAAGAAGGAAATCATATGAAGTGAAGTGGTATGAATTATTCTTATTGACGAATAGTGTGACAATTATGAATTGTGAATATTCTTTTGACCATATAATTAGTGATGTGATTTTAATGTGGAAATGATATTTGATGAAATACATGATGAATAATTGAATTCCATGTATGATTATGGACTCATGAATAATTTAGAAATCATGTGATTGGAAAAGAGAAATATTATTGAGTATGACAACTCAAATATGTGAATTTATGAATTGAAATTGAAAATTAGGGTGTAGCCAAAACTCACACCGGCAAGTAAAAAGTGATGAATTATGATTATTGATATTGAAAAGACCAGTTTGGGTCATTGTGAAATGAAAGAAATAAGACCGGTAGTAGTGAGAGGGCTAACTCTAAGAGATTGATTTTGTTCATGATTTCATTAGAATTAAGGATTAGTTACATAGTGAAGATGTGATGAAAGTAAGAGAAAAACATTGAGTATGAGGGCCATTGTATTGGCGGTGAGAGAGTATCCCAGGATGTCCCATGATGAGTCATGATAGGGTGTGGATACTGCTCCAGAGTACCGTCCCGGTGGCGACGCTCGTGGGGTGTTGGACGACTGCGGGTGGTATCATGTCTATGGTAGGAGCTGAATTACCACAGGATGCCTGCATGATGAGTCATGTGTCAGTGCATTGGGATTCCCTCCAGAGCGCCTAGACATGAGTTCTTATGTCAGAAAACATCTAGGATACTTACCGTAATTACAGTAGTAGATTAAGACATGACAAGGGATTGAACCCTACAAGATGAAGAACGGCTAAGGGCTTGCCCTCGGACCTATGTAGTATGGGATGCATAGGATCCGAACAAGTGTGCATTAGTGTCATATAATATAAATAACTGCATTAAGGACTAAGTGCACAATCACAACACTACATCAATAGGGTATTCCCTTTAGTTTGATATGTGACAAGTTTGTGTTTGTTAAATATGGAAAATCAGTTATACTATTTCCGGCATAGAGAAGATGGCCGTGTATAATGTTCTTCGGTTGAATAAACTGACGTACCCACAGTTTTGTATGCAGGGTAAATGACATGATAAAGATTAAAGAGGAACAGATGCTTAAAGATTATTCAATGTTATTGTACTTTATTTAAATATTGTAAATTTGCTTCTGTTGTACAATGTAAAGTGTAAAGTTTTCATGTAAACTCTGATGTAAAGTGAAAAGTTTTAAATTTCTTGTAAAATTGTACGAAAGAAGTGTAAAGATCCTGTGGAATCTCGAATTTAGTTTATTTTTGGAATTCGGGACGTTGCAGAGTGGTATCAAAGCCACGCTTCCACACTTGTACAAATTTATAAGGAACGACACCCTAGAAGTGGACATTAGAGTGTGTGTTTGAGTCTAGAGATTTAAATGTAAGTGACTTACATTTGTATTGCTCTATGACTTATGCTTCTTCCTCCCTATTTCTAAGATGGCTGATCACTTCGACCCTACTGGAGACGACAACTGGCATATTATCGAGGAAGATTATTATTCTGGACAAGCAGATTTCGAGGAAGAGTACTACCCAGGGCAAGTAGATTCTGATGGAGAAGAATGGCCTGAATTCCGAGAGATCCTCCCACCTCCGGATTCATCTGATGACTCTTCTGACGAAGAAGAATAACCAGTTCCAAATAGTCTTGTGATATCTCTTCAGAGGCAGGTAGAAACACTGCGGGAGAGAGTCAGATTATTGGAGGCTTAATTGGCAAAGCGCAAGGACGACTTTGCAGTTCTCAGTCATCGTGTATGGGAACTCGAGAAGAGGAAGAATATGACTGATGTGCTGAAGGAAGAAGTTGATGAACTACGAGGAGAACATCGAGAAGCGAAGAGGAACCGTAGGAGTTAGACCGTTGTTTTTTTTCCCGCTTATTTAGTGGACTGTTACGTAATGAGTGTGTATTATGTAACAGGAGAACTTTATTTAAATGGAATGAAAGCTGTTGTGTTGTTCGATACTGGATTCTCTCATACTTTTGTGTCTCCTAAATTTGTTAAAGTGTTGGGAGTTGAACCGAAGATTTTTCTAGGCAAGATCTTAACAGTAGCTACTCCATCAGGGGAAACTTTAACCACTGATCGGTACTATGCGGATTGCGAGATTGTGATTGGGGACAGAATCTTTGGGATTGATCTGATCGAGCTGACTATCTTGGGAGTCGATGTTATCATTGGCATTGATTGGATGTCGGTGTACAGTGCAAGCATCGAGTGCAAGACCAAGACGGTAACAGTGAAGGCTTGTTGTAAGTCTCAGATATCTAAATAAACAGATAAACTAGACACAAATTAAAACCTCGCAAGTGTACGAATCGTTTATAGAAGCGTAGTAAAAAGCAAGGGTCGATCCCACAGAGATTGTAGTATTTAACTCACTAATCAATAAAATAGAAATAAAAATCATAAAGTTTTGTTCTAAAAGACTATTTGAAAGGAAATGAAAAGACTAAAATCTAGATCAAGTAGAATCACAATTTGAATCACAAATATCTATTAAAGTAGTTGGGCATGATCTCCACCTATAGTCAAGAATGCTAAATTACCTTCTACACTGTTCTGATCACTCATGTTTGTTCCTTTAAGAGCATGGTATCTACTCCTAAAAGTTAAGATTTTCCTAGGCCAAGAATTAGGCATAGTATCTACTCTAATTTGTTTCTTTCCTTAAGTATTTAGCATGGTATCTACTAAGTTGCACTTGAAGAAAGCATAGGAACGATGGAAATAACAAACACTCAAAGTTCTAGAAGTTGGTATCAAATATCGATCCTTCAAGTTGATTAAACCAAGAACCCTTAAAGATTCCTGTGTTACAAGTATGAGCACGAGATATGGGTCATCTCTATACTCATATAACAGAGTCAATTTTATAATAAGCTAACTTTGATAATATCAGGCTCTTCAGATCAGTCGACTGTTTCTAGCTCACAGTCGACTGCTCCCAAGAACTTTCTAACGATTGTTGATTCATACTATAATTTTGATCAAGACAACCAGGTTTAATCAATCAGTGAATAAAGTAGTGTTTTAGAAGATTATAAACATTACATGACTACGGTTTCAATCAGCCCAACAATGAAATTAGTTGCACATAATACAACTTTTATTAAATAAACATTTAGAGTTCATGATAAAAATAAAAACTAGAAAGAAGAAGAAGTAACACTGATTAAATAAACATTTAGAGTTCATGATAAAAATAAAAACTAGAAAGAAGAAGAAGTAACACTGATTATTATGATATTCAGCCTTGAAGTCGACTTGAACTGCCTCTTAGTCGACTTGATCTTGTCCTTGATTGCACTTGATCTCCTTCCTTCGTTTGATTGTACTTGATCTTCTTTTGTTGATTTCTTCTCTTCTTTCTCTTTCGATCTGATTGTCACTATCAGATATCCAGAGATTGAGAGATGTTTTTCTAAACTGCGTATTCCAGCCTTTTTATAGTTTCTTTTGCACCCATCTACAGATCTCAAGTTCCATCATTCCTATCTCTTCACGCGTCTGATATGGATTGAGTTGATCTTCTTACTTGCCAAACCCGAGTCTCTGACTTGATTGTTGGGAAGTTGTTATTTGCAATTATCCCATATCTGTTTCCTGGATTCTAGCAGCTCACTTTGATTCGGATTTGGATGAGGATGAATCTTCAACTACCTTTATCCTTTAGCTCCCGCTGAATGCCAGTCGACTGGTTTTGGAATCAGTCGACTGTGTCGTGAATTCTGGAGATTCAAATTATTCAGTCAAGTCGACTGTCTTTTGGGTAAGTCGACTGTACTACGCAGCTTCGGAAACTCAACCTCCTCTGTTTGGTCGACTGTCATTGAAGGACCAGTCGACTTGTGTTCTGCAGCAATTGTTTTGATGTTAAATTTAAGTTCTTCATCCAGTGTATCATCCTCCAGTGCTGGATTAGTCTTGAATCTGCTTCGTTTCGTTGTTTTTAGGCTGTTTCCTATGAAAAGAAGAAAAGAAGAGTAAATTACCACATATAGAGAATTTAATTGTCTAATTGCATTCAGATTATTGCTCCAAAATGTGGATATTATTGGATTTATCAAATACCCCCAAACTTAGCTTTTTTTTTTGCCTCAAGCAAAATAAAACTACAAGTATCCGAACAAGTGTGCATTAGTGTCATATAATATAAATAACTACATTAAGGACTAAGTGCACAATCACAATATGACATCAATAGGGTATTCCCTTTAGTTTGATATGTGACAAGTTTGTGTTTGTTAAATATGGAAAATCAGTTATCTATTTCCGGCATAGAGAGGATGACCGTGTATAATGTTCGTCGGTTGAATAAACTGACGTACCTACAGTTTTGTATGCAGGGTAAATGACATGATAAAGATTAAAGAGGAACATATGCTTAAAGATTATTCAATGTTGTTGTACTTTATTTAAATATTGTAACTTTGCTTCCGCTGTACAATGTAAAGTGTAAATTTTTCATGTAAACTCTGATGTAAAGTGAAAAGTTTTAAATTCCTTGTAAAATTGTACGAAAGAAGTGTAAAGATCCTGTGGAATCTCGAATTCAGTGTATTTTTGGAATTCGGGGTGTTACAGGCTTCCTCCATGTTTTTGAACATATGGGCTTCGGCCTCATCCTGGATGGCCTTCTTCGCCTTGGCCACCTTTGACGCGTGCTTGGCCAACACCTTCTTGGTCGTCTTCCGAGCCTTCTCCGTCTCCGCCTGTGCCTTGGCCAGCTCCTCCTTGAGCTCGGCATTCTCCTTCTCTAAGGCTACGACCTTGGATGCCTCGTCAGCCGACTGCTTCAGTGCCTCGGCCAGCTTCGTCTCCAGTCCGGCCACCTCGGCCGCGTGCGAAGCAGAAAGAAGCTGCTCGGCTTCAAACAGCTTCACCGCCTTCACACGCTCCGACCTCTCTTGGTCGTTCAGCACGGTCAACTCTTTCTCTTTACTCACAAACTCCTCAAGCAAATGATTGAAGTGGCAGAGGGTCTACAAGAAATACAAAAAGCAGTTAAGCAAAAGCACAAAAACTTAGAAAAATTTTGAAAAAAGTCCTCTGGTACTTACCGACATGGTGTTCCGAGAGATCTGCATCGCGTCGTCACCAACTAGGCCCGCCTTTAGCGCCGCTCGGTCTTTAGGGGTCAACAGATGCTTCACCGCCTGCATGCAAATATTACCGTCCCCAAGGAACCCATCCACCTTCATCACCCGCCAATCGGGGACGAAGATGCGCTTGTGCTCCTCGGTCAGTATCTGCTCGGCCTTGGCTGTGAGAGGCGGAACCTCGAGGGCTAAGGCCGCGCTCACATTGAACGCTCCGCTCGACGACCCTGGAGCATCCGTCCTCGCCGTTTGAGTCGGCACATCCGAGGCAGGTGGACCAGAAGCCACCACGAGGCCTTGAACGGGCTCGACCGGAGGTGCCTCGGCGACCTGCTGCTCCACGATCAGTGAAACCGATGGGATCTTGGGAGCTCGGCCACCCTGAGGCCCGGACGAAGTCCTCTTCCTCTTTCTCGCCTCCTGCTCCCTCGCCGCCCTGGCCTTGACCATCAGACCCTTGTAGTCCATACCGGGAATTTCTGCAAAGACCGAGCAGAAAAAGTTATAGAATTTTTTTAACCTCAAAGACAAAGTAAACAAAAGAAAAGAGAAAAGCGTACTGGGGTCGATCGGACTGAGACCCCCTCGGAATAAGACCTCCTCGGTGATGTCCTTCCAACTGAGGGTCGGAAGTCCGAGGAGCTTCTCTACGATCTCTGCCTCCTCGTTGCTAAGCACGGGCTCCTTCTTCGCTCGCTTCGGAAGACCGTCCCTCAACCACACCATCGGGATGACCCATGGCTCAGGAGCTCAGACAAGGAAGTACTTCTCCTTCCAATTCTTGATCGAGTCCGGGTTCTCGATCAGCTTCATGCCCTTCCTCGGTGAGGGATAGTACCTCTGCTCGTTTTTGTTCATTTTGCACGGGCGGTAGAGGCTCCGGAGGATGAACATCGAAGGCAGCACGCCAATCTCCTGGCATTGAAGAACGAACGCCATCACATGCCGCCAAGTGTTCGGCATCAACTGAGCCGGGCTCAACCCGTACCATTGCAGCACCTCGATCACGAAAGGGTGCAAAGGCAGCTGAAGGCCTGCATTCAGAGCGTCAGCAGGGAAGACGCAAGTGTCGGCCGAAGACGACGTGCACGCTCAGATGCCCGGGCCGAGGAGGAGAAGCGTATATTCTGAGGGGATCCTAAAACCACTCCAGATCCGATGTAAGTCTGCCTCGGTCAATATTGAGGAGGTCTTATCCACCTCGGAAATTTCCCTCAGCTCGTTCTCCTCATACGCCTGCATTACCTTCTCCAAGAGGTCCTCGGAGTAGCTCCAGACCTCGCCGACACTAGAAAGGGTAGACAAGTGTCGACCCAGCTCTCCTGCGGTCTTCGGGTGCTCGACTATCGTCACCACCCCCTTGCCTTTGCTGGCTCTGACGGTTACCTCTTGGAGTGGCTCGGCAACCTCCTCGCCTTTGCTCGGCCTTACCGTTGTCTCTGATGAATCCAATATTATTCACATTTAGGAGCAATAATCTTACTGCAATTGGACATTTAAATGCTCTATATGTGGTATTTTACTCTTAATTTCTCTTTTCCGTAGGAAACAGCCTAAAGCAGCAAAACTAAGCAGATTCAGGATTTTGAGGATGGTACACAGAAACTGCAAGGCATAAGTCGACTGGTGCTTCCAGCAGGCGACTGGACAGAGAGGCTGACGATGCTCGGCACAGTCGACTTACTCCGGAGACAGTCGGCTTGACTGATGATCATGAATCTACAGATGTCTCGACACAGTTGACTGATGACAAAACCAGTCGACTGGTATTCAGCCGAGTCAGAAGATAAGAACAGATGAAGATGCATCCTCATCCAAATCCGAAGCAAGATTAAGTTATCCAAACCCAGGTTGTCTGCAAATAACTCTTCATTAATTAAGATGGGGAACCAGGATTGGTAAGTGAGAAGATCGACTCAGATCTATATTCAACATGTAAAGAGATAGAATTGAAATCTGCAGATGTGGGCAAAAGAAGTTATAAAAAGGCTGGAATAAGAAGTGAAGGGGAGGACTGAAACTCGGGATCATCAATCATCAACCCCAGGCATTGTTCTCTCAGCAATCGAAGAAAGAAGGAGATCAAGTACACTGAAAGGGACGAGCCAGTCAACTGAGTGACAGCAAGTCGACTTATCTGGCCGAACATCATCAGTTTATTTCTTCTCTTTCTAGTTTTTATTTTAATCATGTATTCGAAACTGTTAGTCAATAAAAGTTTTATTATGTGGAACTAATTTCATAGTTGGGTAGATTGAAACCGTAGTCATGTAATACTATATTCTTCTGAATGCTACTCTATTACTTATTGATTAAACCAGATTGAATTGGTATAGATTTATAATAATCAAACTTGTTCAGAAGTCTAAGAGTAGTCGACTGAGAGTGACAGCAAGTCGACTGCCATGCAGAACCTGAGTTTATCAAGTTTGCGTATTATAAACCTGAATCTGTTATATGAGCATAGAGACGACCTGTATCTCGTGTTCATAGCTTGTAACACAGGAATCTTTAGGGATTCTTGATTTAATCAACTTGAAAGATCTAGATCTGATACCAATTTCTAGAACTTCGAGTGTTTGTTCGTTTCCATCGTTCCTATGTTTTCTTTAAGTGCAACTTAGCAGATACCATGCTAAATACTTAAGGAAAGAAACGAATTAGAGTAGATACCATGCCTAATCCTTGGCTTAGGAAAATAATAACTTTAAGGAGTAGATACCATGCCCTTAAAGGAACAAACATGAGTAATTAGAGTAGTATAGAAGGTGACTTAGCATTATTGACTATAGGTGGAGATCAAAGCCCAACTACTTAATAGATATTTGTGATTCAGAACTACTTGGTCGAGTTTTATCATTTCTTTTGGAACAACACTTTAAGATTCTTATTTTATTGGTTAGTAAGTTAATTTCTACAATCTCTGTGGGATCGACCCTTGCTTGTCACTACGCTTCTATAAACGATTCGTACACTTGCGAGGTTTAAATTTGTGTCTAGTTTATCTACTTATTTAGATCATCTAGATTGCACAACAAGTTTTTGGCGCCGCTGCCGGGGATTGTTTAGTATTTTAACTTACAAATCAGTAAAATGGTTTTCATTTTTCTTTTCTTTTATTAATAAATATTTTTCTTTTAGGTTACAGGATTCTGGTGAATGCACGGGAGACGATCACTTCGTCCAGAGCTACTACCTATTGACGCAGAAACAGAACGCACATTGCATAGACTAGGTCGGCTGTCTGCAACAAACCAGTCGACTGGTGCACGGAACAAGTCGACTGCACAGAGATCCAATTCACAAGCAGCAATGGCTAAGGAAGTACCAAATCGAGTACCAATGCAGGACAAATTCACGCCTAAGAATATTGAGCAACCTTCCTGCATTGCTTATCAACCTAATGTCACAGGGAATATGCATCTATCTCCCCAATTACTTAGCATGCTTCCCCACTTTAGTGGCAAACCAGATGAGGAGCCTCACCTCCATCTGCAAGACTTCTTTGATCTTTGCAGAACACAAAGCGTCCAAGGACTTACCCCTGAACAAATCAGGTTAATCTTGTTTCCATTCTCTTTAAAACTTAATGCTAAATTGTGGTATAATTCTTTGGAACCAGGATCAATTAATTCATGGGAGCAATTGGCAACAAAATTCTTGAAAGAATTCTTTCCAGCTCAGAAAACCAAACAACTAAAAAGGGAGATTCAACTCTTCCAACAAAAAGATGGAGATTTATTCTTCGAAGCATGGAAGGACTTCAAGAACAAGCTTCTCAAGTGTCCTACGCACAACATGCCTAAGGATGATCAGGTACAAGCATTTTATGAGGGTTTAAATGATACTAACAAGGCAATTGTGGATTCAGCTTGCAACGGGATCTTGATGAGGAAAAGTGGTGAGGAGGCCATCGAATTATTTGAAGAACTCAGCGAGAACTCACAGCAATTCTCAACAAGGGGAAGAGGCATTTCTAAAAAACAGGGAGTTTACGAAATTTCTGGTAGTAATAACATACAATTAGAAATGGTAAACATGAACAAAAAAATTGATATGCTTATTAATGCAATGACAACAATGGGCAGTGTAAAAAATCAAACAAAAGAAATTTGTGGAATTTGTTCTCATTTTGATCATACGACTGATACGTGTCCCATGTCTTCTTTCACAGATCAGGAGCATGCAAACTATGTGGGACAAGGAGTGTTTCCACCAAAAAATAATCCCTTCTCGAACACATACAACCCAGGGTGGAGGAACCATCCAAATTTCTCATGGAGCAACAATCAAGGCACTCAATCTTCGTAAGGACATGCACGGAACTTCCAGATGGGAAGTGGGTATGATCGGCCAAGTCAAGAACAGAAGAAGTTGGATTTTGAATCCACTATTCTTCAATTGCTCCAACAACAACATCAAACAAGCAACCAACAAGGGCAGGCAATTCAGAAATTGGAAACCCAAATCGGTCTAATCGCGAAGGAGTTGAGTGAAAGAAAGGCAGGAAAACTACCATCACAAACTATACCAAACCCTAGAGGCCAAGAACAGCTCAAATCAGTAACAACCCTAAGAAATTGTAAGATAATTGACAACAAGGTTGGAACACACGCAGACGAATCAGACACACAACCATCAAAAGTTTTGGGATCTAACAAGGTAAGTGAAAAAGAAAGGACAGTTTTGCCACCATTCCCTCAAAGGTTAGTCAAGCAAAAGAAAGAACAACATTTATTTGATATCTTTGAAACCCTCAGAAAGGTAGAAATTAATATCCCCCTACTTGATGCTATTAAACAAATTCCTTCTTATGCCAAATTTTTGAAAGAATGTTGTACTCACAAAAGAACATTTCAGGTTAGGGAGGATGTGGCTTTGACAGAGGAAGTGAGCGCAGTTTTGTTAAGGAAATTACCTCCTAAACTGAAGGACCCAGGTAGTTTTACCATTCCTTGCAGGGTTGGTGAGCACTTCTTTGAAAAGGCACTGCTAGACTTAGGGGCAAGCATCAATCTTCTTCCTTACTCTGTTTATGAAAAGCTAGGATTGGGGGAACTCAAACCAACATCCATCACTTTGCAGTTGGCTGATCGCAGCATCAGAAGACCTAGAGGTATTTTGGAAGATGTCCTAGTTCAGGTAAATGATTTCATTTTGCCTGCAGATTTTGTTGTGTTGGATATGGAGGACTCTTCAATGCCATCTTCTTTACCGATCATTTTAGGTAGGCCCTTTATGAGTACGGCTGATATAAAAATTTGTGTTAAAAAGGGTACTATAAGTATGAAAATAAATGGAGAAAAGGTTGAATTTAAAATGTTTGATGCACTGAAATTACCACATGATGATCATGAATGTTATAATATTGATGTGGTACAGCAGATTGTTGATCAAACATTTCAGGTACATAGCATTGAACCACTACAAGCCGCAATTACACAATCTCTAACATTGTCTCATGTTGAACAGGAATACGATGCCTGGAGGATTGCAGAAACAGTACATTACCTCGAAACTCCAAAATCATATTCAGGTAAGCTTGCACCTGCATTTGAAAATCTTGTGTCTGATAACACTTGTGTTTCCTCAATACCAGTCGACTGGTTTTGTAGCCAGTCGACTGCTACCAGGACACCAGACGTGGAGCTTAAGCCGCTGCCTGAACATTTGAAGCATGCATATTTAGGTGAGAACCAGACGCTACCTGTGATAGTTGCTGCAAACTTGAGTGCACAAGAAGAAGATAAGCTGCTAAGGGTACTGCGAGAACACAAGGGTGCAATAGGATGGACAATTGCAGACATCAAGGGAATAAGTCCATCCAAATGCATGCATAAAATACTTCTTAAAGACAATGCAAAACCTAGCAGGGAAGCACAGAGAAGGCTTAATCCACACATGAAGGAAGTGGTAAAAACAGAGGTCTTGAAGCTACTAGATGTTGGCATCATCTACCCTATCTCAGATAGCAAATGGGTGAGCCCTATACATGTAGTGCCTAAGAAAAGTGGAGTCACAGTGGTGAAGAATGAAGAGAATGAGCTTATCCCTACGAGAGTGACCACAAGATGGAGGGTATGCATTGACTACAGGAAGCTGAATAACGAAACCAGGAAAGATCACTTCCCTCTTCCTTTTATTGATCAAATGTTAGAAAGATTAGCAGGATATAGTCATTATTGTTTTTTAGATGGTTATAGTGGCTATAATCAAATTGCTATTGCTCCAGAAGATCAAGAAAAGACCACTTTTACATGCCCTTTTGGTACTTTTGCATACAGGAGGATGCCCTTTGAATTGTGCAACGCACCAGCTACATTTCAGAGATGCATGATGAGTATATTTTCAGACATGGTGGAAAGGTTCATCGAGGTATTTATGGATGATTTCAGTGTTTTTGGATCTTGTTTTGATGAATGCCTTAACCATTTGCAGCTTGTACTTAAGAGATGTGAAGAATGCAATTTAGTGCTGAATTGGGAAAAGTGCCATTTTATGGTACAACAAGGTATTGTCTTGGGACATGTCGTGTCAAATAGGGGCATAGAGGTGGACAAGGCAAAAATTGACATCATATCAAAGCTACCCCCTCCTACTACAGTTAAGGGTGTTAGGAGTTTTCTTGGACATGCAGGGTTCTATAGAAGATTTATAAAAGATTTCTCCAAAATCTCCAGACCCCTTTGTGAATTGTTGGCTAAGGATGTTGAGTTTGCATGGACAGAAGAGTGCACAAATGCTTTCATTACATTGAAAAATCTTCTCATTTCTGCACCTATCATCATGGCACCAGATTGGAACCATCCCTTCGAGCTTATGTGTGATGCAAGTGATTATGCTTTGGGAGCTGTTTTGGGTCAGAGAATAAATAAGGTACCCCATGCTATTTACTATGCTTCTCGAACTTTAAATGATGCACAGCTTAATTATTCCACTACTGAAAAAGAATTGTTAGCTGTCATTTTTGCTGTAGAGAAGTTTAGATCATATTTGATTGGATCTAAAGTCATTGTTTTCACTGACCATGTTGTTTTGAGATATTTGTTTGCTAAAAAGGATGCTAAGCCTAGGTTGATCAGATGGGTGCTGTTGCTTCAAGAATTCGATCTTGAGATTAGAGACAAGAAAGGAAGTGACAATGTTGTGGCAGATCACTTGTCCAAATTACTGCATGAGGAAGAAAGAATTGTGCCCCCACTTAATGAAAATTTTCCAGATGAAAATTTATTTGAAATAAATATACAACTTCCATGGTTTGCAGATATTGTAAATTATCTCACTACTCATGTTTTCCCTCCAGGTATGACAAGTCAAGAAAGAAAGAGACTGGTGGCCATGTGCAAGCACTATTATTGGGATGATCCTTATTTGTTCAAATTCTGCCCTGATCAAATTATAAGAAGATGTGTGGCAGAAGAAGAGCAAATGAGTATTCTACAACATTGCCACCAATATGCATGTGGAGGACACTTTGGACCAAAAAGAACAGCACTTAAGGTATTACAATCTGGTTTTTATTGGCCTAATGTATTCAAAGATGCTTTTTCTTTTTGCAGGACTTGTGACAAATGCCAAAGGACAGGCAACATCTTTCTAGAAATCAAATGCCACTGCAAAACATCCAAGTAATAGAGCTTTTTAATGTTTGGGGAATCGACTTCATGGGTCCCTTTCCTAACTCATTTGGTTATTTATATATTCTTGTGGGTGTGGATTATGTGTCTAAATGGGTCGAGGCTGTCCCCTCAAAAACTAATGATCACAAAGTTGTTGTCAAGCTTTTGCAGGAAAACATCTTCAGCAGGTTCGGTACACCACGAGCAATAATTAGTGATGGAGGTAGCCACTTCAATAATTTTCCATTTGCTTCTTTGATGAAGAAATATGGGATTACACATAGAGTGGGTACTCCATATCACCCTCAAACCAGTGGGCAAGTGGAGATTAGCAACAGAGAGATCAAGAACATTCTGGAAAAGACAGTAAATACAAGTAGAAGGGATTGGTCACTACGCTTGAATGATGCATTATGGGCCTACAGAACTGCATACAAGACACCTATCGGCATGTCACCGTACCGTCTGGTTTTTGGAAAAGCCTGTCATCTGCCAGTGGAGTTGGAACACAAAGCTTATTGGGCCATTAAAAGGTTCAATTTTGATATGAAACAAGCAGGTGACAAAAGAAGATTGCAACTGAACGAGCTTGAAGAATTGAGGCACGACGCATATGAAAATGCAAAATTGTACAAAGAAAGGACCAAGATATACCATGATAAACAGCTAGCAAGGAAGGAGTTTTATGAAGGACAGAAGGTATTGATATACAACTCAAGATTAAAACTCTTTCCAGGCAAGCTTATGTCAAGATGGTATGGCCCATACATTGTTACAAAAGTCTTTCCACATGGAGCATTGGAGGTTCATAGCAAAGAGAAAAATCAAACATTCAAGGTGAACGGGCATAGGGCGAAGCCTTATATTGAGATGAGTCTTGAACCGCAAGAGGAAGATGTGAATCTTCAAACCATTCAATACATTGCATGAACTCATCAAGTCTAGCTGAAGACGGAAAACACAACGCTTATTAGGAGGCAACCCAATTTTCAGGGGAGTACTTACACTTTCTCTTTATTTCTTTTTATTAGTTTTTTATTTTTTTTCCTTCAAACCGGATGGTAACATATGCCTATTTTAAAATTTTTTCAAACATTGAGGACAATGTTACATCTAAGTTTGGGGGTAGTTATTCACAGTTGGAGTCTCTTGATGTTGAGTCTTTTCTAACAACAATGATGAGAAATGAGCTCAGTTACTATAGGTAGAGAGTGGAGAACTAGTATTAAGTGTGGTCTTTACCTTTAAAAATGTTAATAACTTATCATATGGATCATACTTGGAACTTTCATTCATTTGGCTATGTCAATTTAACGAATTGTGAAAGAGAATAGCAAGTTCAACTGTGAGTAAACTTAACTACACAAATTGTGAGTTTTTGAGCCTTATTTATTTCTTTTGAGAGAGCCACACACTTGAAGATCTCAGTTGACTGCATTCTTGAGATGATCTAGAACTTGTTTTTGCTACTTTTCGAAACTTAGTTGGTTTTTGCATAAAAACTTGGAAATGATTAAGGCACCTAAAATTCTATCACCAAAGACAAATAGCCTACCCAACATCAATTATCCACTAGTTACCCCTTTGAAGCCTATAAAAGCTTTCTTTTTGTAAGACACATCATCCTTAACCAAAGACTAGATGAATAGGTCACCTTACCTATATCTATTGAGTTAGTAGAGCAAGAATTGTAAAAGAGATGTGGTATGTCAAGACGAAGGGGATGAAAATATAAAGAAGAGTTGGAGGATTTGTCATAAGAAAAAATGAAAAGTTGTAAATTGCTGAGTTATGGATGGGGGAAAGGTGTTGGTAGAAATAAAGTATAGGCATGTTATATATGGCCTAAAATTTAAAAAAAAAAAAAAAAAAAAAAAAAAAAAAAAAAAAAAAAAAAAAATCTCTTAGAACAACACAAGTTGCTCTACTAATTCTTTAGAATTTTGTATTCCTTTTCCCTTCAATTGTTTAAACCCTCACCCATGGCCCCATTACAACCTATAAAAGACCTTTTGATCCAAGTAACATGCAAATCAATGGTGTGAAGATGTAGTAGCAAGATCAAGCATATGGTTTCATCCAAGTAATGAAAGTTGTCACGAGATCTAATTTGAATGTCCCATGTCAATGAGAGCTATATTTCTTTGTGAGTGTATGCCATGGTGAGAATTTAGAGTTGAAATATAGTTAAGCTTGCTAACCTTAATCATGATTATGTTGCAGAGGCATTGGCCATACTATTATTTGATATTCAAGTTGAGGATTCGTGTGAATAAGTGATTAACATTTGAATCAAAACTTGTTTAGACCTATCTTAATGCTTATTCTAACCTTGACACTTAATGTAGCAAGTTCTCTGAGGAAAATGTTGGAAGGGTCAAGATGTTCAAGAGATGCTTGTAGTTTAATTTTGCTTGGGGACAAGCAAAAGCTAAGTTTCGGGGTATTTGATGAATCCAATATTATTCACATTTAGGAGCAATAATCTTACTGCAATTGGACATTTAAATGCTCTATATGTGGTATTTTACTCTTAATTTTTCTTTTCCGTAGGAAACAGCCTAAAGCAGCAAAACTAAGCAGATTCAGGATTTTGAGGATGGTACACAGAAACTGCAAGGCATAAGTCGACTGGTGCTTCCAGCAGGCGACTAGACAGAGAGGCTGACGATGCTCGGCACAGTCGACTTACTCCAGTGACAGTCGGCTTGACTGATGATCATGAATCTACAGATGTCTCGACACAGTCGACTGATGACAAAACCAGTCGACTGGTATTCAGCCGAGTCAGAAGATAAGAACAGATGAAGATGTATCCTCATCCAAATCCGAAGCAAGATTAAGTTATCCAAACCCAGGTTGTCTGCAAATAACAACTCTTCATTAATTAAGATGGGGAACCAGGATTGGCAAGTGAGAAGATCGACTCAGATCTATATTGAACATGTAAAGAGATAGAATTGAAATCTGCAGATGTGGGCAAAAGAAGTTATAAAAAGGCTGGAATAAGAAGTGAAGGGGAGGACTGAATCTCGGGATCATCAATCATCAACTCCAGGCATTGTTCTCTCAGCAATCGAAGAAAGAAGGAGATCAAGTACACTGAAAGGGACGAGCCAGTCGACTGAGTGACAGCAAGTCGACTTATCTGGCCGAACATCATCAGTTTATTTCTTCTCTTTCTAGTTTTTATTTTAATCATGTATTCGAAACTGTTAGTCAATAAAAGTTTTATTATGTGGAACTAATTTCATAGTTGGGTATATTGAAATCGTAGTCATGTAATGCTATATTCTTCTGAATGCTACTCTATTACTTATTGATTAAACCTAATTGAATTGGTATAGATTTATAATAATCAAACTTGTTCAGAAGTCTAAGAGCAGTCGACTGAGAGTGACAGCAAGTCGACCGCCATGCAGAACCTGAGTTTATCAAGTTTGCGTATTATAAACCTGAATCTGTTATATGAGCATAGAGACGACCCATATCTCGTGTTCATAGCTTGTAACACAGGAATCTTTAGGGATTCTTGGTTTAATCAACTTGAAGGATCTAGATCTGATACCAATTTCTAGAACTTCGAGTGTTTGTTCGTTTCCATCGTTCCTATGTTTTCTTTAAGTGCAACTTAGTAGATACCATGCTAAATACTTAAGGAAAGAAATGAATTAGAGTAGATACCATGCCTAATCCTTGGCTTAGGGAAACAATAACTTTAAGGAGTAGATACCATGCCCTTAAAGGAACGAACATGAGTAATTAGAGTAGTATAGAAGGTGACTTAGCATTATTGACTATAGGTGGAGATCAAAGCCCAATTACTTAATAGATATTTATGATTCAGAACTACTTGGTCTAGTTTTATCATTTCTTTTGGAACAACACTTTAAGATTCTTATTTTATTGGTTAGTAAGTTAATTTCTACAATCTCGCTGGGATCGACCATTGCTTGTCACTACGCTTCTATAAACGATTCGTACACTTGCGAGGTTTTAATTTGTGTCTAGTTTATCTACTTATTTAGATCATCTAGATTGCACAACAGTCTCTACGGTCGGCTCGGCAGGCTCCTTCCCTTTTTCCGACTTGACCGTCACCGCTTGGCTGACGCCTTGGTCCGAGGTAGGGGTCTCATCCATAGAAGAAATCTTAACCATATTTTCAAGAATAAGGAGAGAGACTGACCTTGAAGTTACTAGTACGATCGGAAAAGATCACCGGAGCTCAAAATGCCTTGCCGCGACAACTAACAGCACCACCCAAGAGCTAAAAACTTCGCTACTAAGGAGTAAAATCAAGAGTGAGAAAGTAAAAGTGAAGAATGAGGTTAAGTGTTGAGGGGGTGAAAACTTATAGTAAAAGAAAAGTCTCTTGGGCTTTGTAACGTAAGGGCGCGACACTTGGGCCTCCCCTAAAGCGTTAAAGAAGCCCAAACGACTAAGTAACGAAGAGTGGCAAACGTTGGCAAAGGAAGCGACATTTCAATACAAGTCACACCGTTCGGTCATGACGCCGAGGCATACCAACAAGTAGATGGGGGCAACGCTCCGATCGCTCCACGTCCCTCGG
This sequence comes from Hemerocallis citrina, assembly GCA_017893485.1. Classification (NCBI taxonomy): domain Eukaryota; kingdom Viridiplantae; phylum Streptophyta; class Magnoliopsida; order Asparagales; family Asphodelaceae; genus Hemerocallis; species Hemerocallis citrina. The sequence continues at coordinate 276,638,579 of CM030362.1, forward strand.
AACCAAAATCCGAGCAACAGGCGATCCGACCTCAACACCCAAGAGAATAGCTCGGATTCCGAGCAAGTGCCAATCCGAGATGCGAATTGGAGAAAAATGACTTTCCCCTCAAAATTCGCGTAAGATTTCGATCGGACGGCTCAGATCGTGCCAGCGCCACTAAATGACATGATAACGTTTTCTTGGGAACTGAGCCAACCTCGAGATCTGTGCCATCATCCAACGGCTCCGATCGCCCCACGTCCCTCGGAACCAAAATCCGAGAGACAGGCGATCCGACCTCAACACCCAAGAGAATAGCTCGGATTCCGAGCAAGTGCCAATCCAAGCTGCGAATTCGAGAAAAACGACTTTCCCCTCAAAATTCGCGTAAGATTTCGATCAGACGGCTCAGATCGTGCTAGCACCACTAAATGACAAGATAACATTTTCTTGGGAACTGAGCCAACCTCGAGATCTGTTCCATCATCCAACAGCTCCGATCGCCCCACGTCCCTCGAAACCAAAATCCGAGCGACAGGCAATCCGACCTCAACACCCAAGAGAATAGCTCAGATTCCGAGCAAGTGCCAATCTGAGCTGCGAATTGGAGAAAAATGACTTTCCCCTCAAAATTCGCGTAAGATTTCGATCGGACGGCTCAGATCTTGCCAGCGCCACTAAACGACAAGATAACGTTTTCTTGGGAACTTAGCCAACCTCGAGATCTGTGCCAACATCCAACGGCTCCGATCGCCCCACGTCCCTCAGAACCAAAATCCGAGCGACAGGCGATCCGACCTCAACACCGAAGAAGATAGTTCGGATTCCGAGCAAGTGCCAATCCGAGCTGCGAATTGGAGAAAAACGACTTTCCCCTCAAAATTCGCGTAAGATTTCGATCGAACGGCTCAGATCGTGCCAGCGCCGCTAAACGACAAGATAGTGTTTTCTTGGGAACCGAGCCAGCCTCAAGATTCGTGCTGAGATCCGACGGCTCAGATCGCTCCACGTCCCTCGGAATTCCGAGCTGAGCGACTAGCGATCCGAGCCACTCGCGCGAAGGAGAAACCAAGCCACTTCGCTCGGATGCCGAGCAAGTGCCAATTTGACCCGCGGAAGTGAAGAAAAATGCTGCCGAGCATCTCCGACCGTTGGATCATTGCGAAAATCGCGCCAGGGATGATGGACGGTCCAGATTATGCCATCTCCGCTAAACGACAAGATAGCATTTTCTTGGGAACCGAGCCTGCCTCGAGATCCGTGCTGAGATCCGATGACTCAGATCGCTCCACGTCGCTTGGAATTCCGAGCCGAGCGACTAGCGATCTGAGCCACTTGCGCAAGGGAAAAACTGAGCCACTTTGCTCAGATGCCGAGCAAGTGTCAATCCGACCCGCAAAAGCGGAGAAAATGCTACCTAGCAACCCTGTCCATCCGATCTTTCAGAAATTCGCGCCCGCACAAGAGCAGCGGTCCAGATCGCGCCACACCATAATTCGGTATTTAAAATTAAATTTTATTTATTAAAATCGCCTTATTTATTTAAAAATTCGGAAAAATTAATTAAAAATCCTAGAAAATAATTTTAAAGTCGGGGAAATATTTTTGAGCCCCCGAGCAAATAATTATTGCCTAGGACAATTTATTAAGACCCCCGAACGACGAATCGACACTTCACAAAGTTAAATAAATATTCCGAAAAAATAAATAAAAATGTGTGAAAAATCACCAAATGTCCATAAGAGCTCAAGAACAACTTAGAGCGCAACCAACTTGGAAAATTACCATACTGCCTCCTACAAAGATTCGTAACCTTCCATTTGGACTCCGATACAACTCCGCCAGCCATTAAAACAGTAAAACTACTCCTCAAAGGCTGATTAAACTCAGTCTTCGGGAGTGGGGGGCTTGTGATATGGCTAAAAATGGGGTTAAATCAGAACCACCCAAATCGGACGCAAATCTTAAAGCACAGGGGTAAAATGGTAATTCACCCACAAACGGGTCTGAAATGGGTACCGGATCTCCTCCTCGAAGATCCAATAACCCACGTACGGATCCACCTCAACTGGGTACGGGTACCAACCCGAAATGAACCCGGTCCAGCAGGATGAGATTAGGGTTTCTGATTAGTCCTAATCGACGGCCCTGATTCACATCTATCCTTCCACTGGGAATTAGGGATTACATTTCTAATCTGATCACAGAGATTACATTCTTTATCTGATCACAGGGATTACATAACTAATCTGATCCCTAAGGCGACTATAAATACCCCTCATCCACTATCGTTAAGAAGTAATCAATCTTTTGCCAACTTATGCTCTCTCATAGTCATTCCTGATTACTGACTTGAGCATAGGAGGGTGCATCGCCGGGATCAACCCCGATATCTTGCACTTTTTGCAGGTGAACGGTGGGAGTCAACGGTCAAACTCCGGCGGAACAGGTTTCAGGTTTGCTATTCAAGTTTTCCAAGAATCCACAAATACTGTCTGTTTACCCCCACACCAGATTTAGCAGTAACAATAATTTATTATATAATTTATTATTATTATATTAAATTATTTAATATATTATTATAATATATTCTTATTACATATATATTATTATAATTATTATATGTTATTATATATATGTATATAATTAAATATGTTTATTATAATAAATTATTTCATATTATTATATAATATAAAATTATTATAATATATTATTATTTTAAATATACTATTTTATATATACTATTATTATATTATATTATTATTATATATATATTATTATTATATATTACTATTATATATTATTGTATATATTAAAATATAATATATTACTATTATATATTATTATGTATATTATTATATAATATACTATTATTATAATATATTGTTATATATATATTTATAATATATTATTGTTACATATATATTACCATTATTATTATAATTATCATTATTATTATAATAATAACAATAATAATAATAATAATAATATTATTATTATTATTATTATTATTATTATTATTATTATTATTATTATTATTATTATATTATACATATTATTATTTTATTTATACTATTTTATATATTCTATTATTATATTATATTATTATTATATATATTATTATTCTATATATACTATTATTATATTATATTATTATTGTATATATTATTATTTTATATATACTATTTTCTATATACTATTTTATATATACTATTTTATATATACTATTATTATATTATATTATTATTATATATACTATTATTATATTATACTATTATTATATATATATTATATTATATTGTTATTTTATATATGCTATTTTATATATAATATTATTATATGTATACTATTTTATATATACTATTATAATAATCTACTATTATTATATATTACTATTATATATTATTATATATATATTATTATATAATTTATTATTATTATAATAAATTATTTAATATATAATTAATATATTATTATTACATATATATTATTATAATTATTATATATTATTATATATTTGTATATTATTAAATATGTTTATTATAATAAAATATTTTATATTATTATATATAGTATGTATGTATATGTATACAACATGTATGTATCAGAGTATATATACTATATACAGTATATACATACATAATACTCTCATTTTCAAAAAAAACTGTTTTCAAAAAAAATTACTTACCAAACAGCTTTTACACTCTCATTTTCATAAAACTGTTTTCAAAACAACTAACCAAACGCAACCTCAGTGTCCTTAAACTGTGGATCAGTGGGTTCCACCATTGTTAGGGGGAAATATGAAGACAACAATTTCTAGAGAACGGTTATGGAGAATGTATTAGGAACATGAGAGGGAAAACCAAAAAAAACAAAACAAAATAAATCTAAAACGAGAATATATATATATATATATATATATATATATATATATATATATATATATATATATATATATATATATATATATATATATATATATATATATTTATGTGTGTGTGTGTGTGTGTGTGTGTGTGTGTGTAATCTCCGTTCCCGTAAATACATATTTTCTGAATAATTTCTGTATTTTGATTATTTATAAATTTAGTTTTGATTTTAATTCGATTTGAACCTTCTATTAAAATCTTTTCGAATCGAAAATTATATTTATTTCGAATAATGGTGTATTTTAACTTTATTTTCTATTTCTGATTGATCGACTATTTATATTATTATTATTTGGATTATTTTTTTTAAACCAAATTCCCATTTTGTTTATGTAATTTATTATTACTATTATTATTGTTGTCATTATTATTATTATTATTATTATTATTATTATTTGATTGTTTATTAAAAATAAATCTTTTATTATCTTGAAGCCCGATTCTCCAATCCAATGTATTCATTCTTATTTTCAATCAATTTTATATTCTATCGAATCATGAAAATTTCGTTGTGTGTTCTATTTTAATATTTTGGGTATTGAGCATTCTAAATTAATCTATTGATACATTCTATTTTATTTATTTATATTCTTCTCCCTATTGCATTTAAACCCATACCCTTTAAACCCACTTCTTCTTATTGGATTTTAAACCCTATACCCGCTACCCAATCATCATTCTCCTATTGGATTCTAAACCAATACCCAAAACCCAACTACAATTGATTCTTGCCCCAAACCCACTATTATTGGATCTTAACCCATTAACCCAATAATCTACTTGTATTCTATAAATAAAACCATAATGCCAATCCTAAAAACACACAAAAAATAAAAACACAATTCCTAGCCGTCGTTCTCTCTCCTCTGTCCTCTTTCTCTCTCATCTTGCTTTCTCTCTCCCCGATCAAAACCCAACCCACTTACTCTTCACCTTCTCCGGCGACCTCCCCCACCGATGCTCGACCACCGCTTCCTCCTTCTCGTACCTCGACATCAGCCAATTCCCGACGCTCCTCCCTTTTCCGTCGATGCCAGACCCAACCCCTGCTTTGGCCTTCTCCCTCCCGAACCCCAGCACGCCGCCATCGATGCTAGGCTCGATCCCCATCGTTTTCGTCGAGCCTGTCAATTCCGTTTGCTGCCATCAAGCTAACCGTCAATGTCAGCCAGGCCGCCCATCCCTCGCCAGCAACACCATCGAAACCCTCTTTACTATTGCTGCCATGACTGTCTTTGCTGGTGCTACCTTATCTCTTTTTGCACGTGATTTGCACGTGTTAACTCGTGTGTTCGTGGGTTCGTTGCTTCGGGATTCTCATCCTATTATTTTTGGTATTCAATTTCATCGTCTATAAGGCAAGTCACTTTCCTCTTGAATTGTTATTGAATCAAATTCAAGTTTTATTGAAATTCTGCAAGTAGATCCTAATCGCTTATCGTATCATTGTATTGATTATCTTTCGTTGGGTCTATTGAGGGTTTACACGAGCTAACCCCAATATTCTTGACTTCGAACCAATTTTGACTCCAAAGATTGTTTGGTTTATTGTTTTCTTCTTTTTTTTTGTTTTCCAAAACCTCAAAACCCGTTTGATTAGGTTGTTTTGTGAAAACAGTTTTCACAAAACTCTACTTCAACTATTTTCTGTTTTTTCACATCCTCTCTCTAAATATGTTTATATATTATTATTGTGGTAGGGTAAAAATGGCCTGAAGGCCCATCCAGGGCCCAATACAACTCTCACTCAAGAAAGGTAAAAATAGCAATCTAGTTCGGCCTCGAACCACCGCCAGGTCAGCGCCGAACCTCACGTTCACCCCCGCAGAACTGGCCTCCTCGTATCCGACGGGCTTCAGCGGTCCTCGGCCTCCGATCCGTGACAGCCCCACTGGCCGTCCCCCCTTTCTGGCGAAGCAGGGGGATGACCTGGCACAGCCTAGGCCCTCCGATTCTCCCAGAAGCACAGAAGACCCACGATCAGCCATATCAGCTCCAAATACCACCCAGGGTTTTGCCACGTCAGCCCTATACCGCTCCTGGTATGGCCACGTCTGCCCTAAACCCCCTGGGCCCTCTGCCACGTCAGGCCCATGGGCTTTCGGGTCCAGACCCGGCCCCCAAGCAGATCCAAACCCGGTTGGAATTTTCTATAAATACTAGACCCTCACCCACCTTTTGAGGTAATCAATCTTTTTCCACTTAAATTCACCTAGTTATTGCTACTCTCTCACAGAGACTGACTAGATCGTCGGAGGGTCCGCCACCGGGACAAACCCCGGTGTTTCAGGACCGTCTGCAGGTACACAAGACCTCGGATCCGAATCCTCTGATCCGAGCCCAGATCTCCGAATCACCCCGAGGTCGCCACAGGTTCCGCCCGGTCAGCCAAGGGTCGTCAGACGAGCAGCATTCTCCTTCAAATACAAATTGAGTCCGAACTCACACCTGGTGCATCCACACGTCTCCCAGAAATAAACCGCATCAGGTTGGCGCCGTCTGTGGGAAACTTTGCTTCAGAAGCCGACCCGAGCCCGACCATCGAGCGACCTCGACAGCCGAACTCCCATGGCCTCCAGAGGCCAGGGGGCCGCGTCCTCCGTCAACCGACGGGACACACCCCCACCAAATACCAATGCTGGGCCATGCGCATCAAGGCACAGAGATTCCCATCAGGGATCCCGGCGAAGCGCCACCCGTACAGTCCAACCCGACCTACGAGGAATAATCGTCAACCGTCAAATCACCCGCAGCAGGGGAAGGGCCGCTTCCAACCCGGCCCCGAACCATCCACGACCACCGCCCGAGAGACGGAGGCCCGCACTCAGCCGTATCGGAAGGCGACCTTCAGGCCAGCCGAATAGGGTCGAGGGAGCCCCCGTCACTCAGAAGGAGTTCCAGAACTTCCGAAGAGAAATTCTTGGGGCTCTCCGACGGGCCCCCAGGGGAGAAACCCTCCATTCCCAAACCAGGTCGGACACCGAGGCCAGCGTGTCCCGACCATCAACAATCCAGCCCGAGGACGATGACGTACTCCTAAGGCGCCTCCAAGAAATGGAAGATCGCCTCGATCACATAGGGGACGGCGGCCAAAGAGCGGCTCAGGGGTACAGGCCTATCCGACCTCCCTTTTCCGCCCCCATCCTCCAGGCAGAAATGCCCAGGAACTTCCGACCCCCTCAATTCGAGACCTACGATGGCGAGGGAGATCCTGCTGATCACATGGAGGGCTTCAAAACCCTCATGATGATTCACAGCGCCTCAGACCCCCTGCTGTGCCGAGCCTTCCCGGCCACCCTTCGGGGCCCGGCTCGCGAATGGTTCTCGAAGCTCGCCCCCGACTCCATTTACTCCTTCGACCAACTAGAGGGCAATTTTCTTGCCCACTTTGTCACTAGCCGGAAGGCCAAAAGGACCAGCGCCTCATTGCTGGGGCTCCGACAGATAGAGGGGGAGTCACTCAGAGTGTTCGTACGGAGGTTTACCGCAGAGGCAAGATCGGTCTCCTCCCTCGATCCGGGCGTCGCCTCTGCGGCATTTCGGCACAACGTCCGTCATGGACAACTGAAGGCTTCTCTGGCGAAGAAACCCCCCGTCGACTTTCCCGACCTCCTCAACAGGGTTGAGAAATACATTAGGGCAGAAGAGGCCCTTAACCCCGAAGATACCAAGGAGGCCATCGGGAAGGGAAAGCGGAAGGTCGAAGAGGTCGAACCATCGAAGAAAGCTCCAAGGGACGCGGGGGCCCTGAAGAAGGTCCCGCCGGTCCCCCGCTTCGAGAGGTACACTCCCTTGACACATAACGTATCCGCCATCCTCTTAGAAATCGAAGACAAAGGCATTGTTCGATTACCCCCCCGGCCTAACAACGGCAAGAGCCGAGACCAGCGCTTCTACTATCGCTTCCACAGAGATCACGGGCACGAGACCGACCAGTGCCGAGCCCTGAAGGACGAGGTCGAGGAGCTCATTTCCAGGGGGTACCTCCGAGAATTCACCCGAGAAGTCCCACGGGATCGGCGAGACATTAGGAACCGGAGGTCCTCGCCTCCGAACCCTACTCCGAACCGCATCCAAGGTCAGGATCCCGACTCCGAGGGAGCCGCGGAGGCTCCCTTCATCTTGCATTGTGTCCACGGAGGGCCCATGGGAGGAAATTCAAATACTTCCCGAAAAGCCTTCATCCGGGAAGTGAATGCTGTCCGCAACAATTCCTCGCCCAAGATACAACCGATGCCGGTCTCCTTCTCGGGAGAGGACCTCGAGGGCGTCCGCCTACCCCACTGCGATGCCCTCGTCATTTGTCTCCACATGGCTAATTGTGAAGTTCGCCGAGTCCTCGTCGACAACGGCAGTTCGGTTAATATCCTTTTCCTCGAAGCATTCGAGAATCTCATGCTACCTAGAGGCAGGCTCAAGCCGGCCGGATACACCTTGCAGGGGTTCTCCGGCGTCCCGGTCGTGATAGAAGGGATTGTCACCCTCGACGTTACCGCAGGATCGGCCCCTGTCAAAAGGACCGAGTCCATGGACTTCATGGTGGTCAACGTCAAGGCAGCCTACAACGCCATACTCGGCTGACCCGGACTATGCTCCCTCCAAGCGGTGACCTCGGCTTACCATATGAAACTCAAATTTCCCACCCCGCAAGGGGTCGGCACTGTCCGAGGTAGCCAAGAAGCAGCGCGATCGTGCTACATGACCACCGTCGGGGGGGTGTGTTCTCCCTCGACGCCGTCAAGTTCAATCCTGAGAGGGACGGCCCTGCTTCCAAATCTGTCACCAAGTGGGAAAAGGCCCCAGTCGAAGCCAAGTGCCGGATAAAACTCCTCGAAGGGCAAACATAGGCTCTAGCCTGGCTTAATGTAAACCGGTTTTTTGTAAACACTCATGTGTACAGGACCGTCTTAGCGGCCCTCCGTACCTTATACGAAAGAGATCTCTTTTTGTTGAAACCCTAAACACCAGATAATGAAATCGGCGCCTGAGTCCTCACTCCGGTATCGTCCTCAACGCCTCGATAGGCTCCAACCGAATCCGAGCTAGGGACTCTCCCTAAGACCCCACTTCGATCCCTCGCGGGTCGGTGGGCTCTCCTTGTAACGGTCTTTGCTTCGGCTAGTGGTGTGGTGAACGATGGTGGTTACGGGACCACTCCACTCATCTCAATATGGAAGAACGGGATTACTCCGAACGAGCGACTAAAATCCCTCTCCTTGTTATAATGGTCCTTAAGCTCAGCCACGGTCGACTCCCCAGCCACGGAACTCTGGGCGTCATCTGATCGCATACGCAACAATAGCAGCCTCGCAGAGGAAACCCCTCTGTTTGCCGACCCGACCGAGGAAGATGCCGAGGCACCCAGCATGATATTATTACGGTGTATCTCCATTTCTTTCTCAAGAAAAACATCACGAAGTAACCTCCCAGAAGTGGACCAAGACACCCAACACGGCCGGTCCAGGGCTCGCACCGCCGAGTTCCCGATCCAGCATCGCCCTTCCCAGCCGGCTCGCCTCCTCGTCAAGGGCTTCAGACATGTTCCTGTGATAATCGAAGGCAGCATCAGCGGTACGGGCCCTCTCAAGGTACCGAGCCAAAGTGGTCTCCAATGCCTCAACCTCGCTCCAAAGCCACGCCGCATCAGGACGACGGGGGTCCGCCCCGGGAAGGGAAGCCACAACCTGCAAGAGTACAACGCACATAAGCAAGGAGGTTCGGAAATACCCAAGGTCAAAACACTTGGCCAGCCAAAGATACTTTTTATAAAGTGTACTACTTCTTACAAAAAAAGCGGTGGCCAGTCCGCGGGAGGCGAATACAATCAAAGGAGAGAGAAAAGAAAGATAAAACTACACAACTTGATTTCCCGCCTCGGCATCGATCGGGTTCGCAGAAGGGTCGGCGGCCGGGTTGCCAACGGGCCCTTCCTCGGCAGGAGTCTTCAGTGTCCCCTCAATCTCCATGTCATACTCGAAACCGGACAAGTCGACGGACGGGTAGAAGTGCCTCACATGGCTGAGGGCCTTCGCGTAGCACTCATCCTGGGCCTTGATCACCATCCGCTGACCCGCATCCATCAGCTCGGCCCTCTCCTTGTTAAACGCAGCCGTCAACTCCTCCTTCTCCTTGGCAAACTTCTTCTTCAAGGAGACCACCCTCTTCCCCCACTCAGCGTCCTGAGCCTCGAGCTCGAGCTTCATCTTCTGCTCCCTCTTATGCGAACCCTCGAGCTCGATCCGCATCTCCTTCATCTCCCGCTCGCTCTTGTCCGCCCGAACCCGCTTTTGCGACAGGGACGCTTCGTAAAGATTCTTTACGTTAGCTCCCTGCATACAAGCCTGCGGCCAATATAACACTGATAAGGGAAGAACTCCCGAAGCAAGATTAACGAGAAAAATGGGGTCGACAAGCTTACCAGCACGGTGGCCTGCGCCAGGAGCGTAAAGGCCACCTCTATGGGCTCACTCTCCATCGCTTGGCGATCACGAGGGGTCGCCAACTTCTCCGCCACCTCAATAGCCTGGGCTTCCTCGGTCAGACAGTCGCCCATCCGAACCGACCAGTCCGGCGCCCACCGTTGCCGCAACATCTCCACCACCGGGTCCTCCTCCTCAACCTCTACCAAGGGACCTTTCCCCTTGTCGAGATCAGACGCCCTCGCTGGACCCTTACCCCTCGAAGGGGCCGCCCCCTTGCTCGTCTCCGAGCGAGTCCACTTGGCCTTCGGCTCGAGCGGGACCTCCGAGATAACCAGGGGCGGCTCCTTCGGTCTCTTCACCGACTCCCCCTTCTTCTTCTCGGCATTCTCCTTCTTCATGGCGAGCCTCCTGGCTTTGATCGACGCCTCATCCATATCTGCGGAAAAAACCATTAAGAAGCAATAAGCAGGAAAGCACGAAAAGACCAAGAGAAAAGAAACAACTACATACGCAGAACAGCTGGGCTCAGTCCGACGCTCGCCAGATGGGCCTCCGTCACCTTCGTCCAATCGATACTAGGGGACAAACGGAGGCGCTCGACAAACCCCCACTCCTCGGCCGACAGATCCCCCTGCCTCGGCGCAGGATAGCTCGGCTTGGAATAGTTCCATCTAGTCGGAATGTCCCAGGGCTCTGCACTCCGAATCACCAAATATTTTTTCTTCCAATCCTTAATAGAGTCCGGGTGGCTATGTACAACCTTCCTCTTACTCCGGGGGGAGATATAGTAAATGCCCTCAGCCGCCGAACTGATCATCAACATCGCTCGGAACACGTTCAACCGCAGGGGTACCTTCCGTGCCTCGCACATCAGTATGAAACAGATTATCTGCTTCCAAGAGTTCGGCCCGTACTGCATCGGAGCCAAGGAGGCCCAGTTCAACACTTCCCGAACAAACGAGTGGACTGGCAACCTCAGACCAGAGATGAAGGCGTCCACTGGGAAGACGCAACACCAAGCAGATAAGGGATCGGTTGGGCGCAGAGTAGGACTCGGCAGCATCAATTCGTAGCCAGGACCTATGTGGTACGCCAGCTGCAAAACCTCCAAGTCCCCGCCCTCCAAGACGGTCAGAATCGCGTCCATCGTCCCCCTCTTCCGACTCGGCGAGGAAGCCTGCACGCCGAAAAGCTCCTTGTCAGATAGGTCGTCAGGATACTGACGGAAAGACTTCGGCTGCACGGGCGAACCTGTCCACAAATTACGGTATACGGGCGCCTGGCTCGAACCACCAGTCCCTGGTCCTGCCTTCCTCGGAGCCTTCTTCTTCTTCGTCTTGGTTCGCTCCGGCGAGAGAGTGAATAAGGGCCCCAAGACGGTCGGCATGGAACTCGGACCCGCACCCTGAACTGTGGATCTCTTTACAATGCCACCCACGCCTCCCTCTTCCTCGAAAGTCAACTCCAAAACGCGGATGCCGCCTGAGCCATCATTCGTCTCCCCCGACTCACTACTCTCCACCATAAAGGGACGTCGGGAGCGTAACGGCCTCACACCATGTACCTCCTCCTCCTCACCTACGGGTTCCTCCCACGAAACCGAATCGGTAGACTCCTCGACGTATACTGACTCCCCCTCAAGTACGGGCTCCTCCCACGAAGTCGAGTCGGAAACAGGTTTCACTTCCCCCCTAGAGGTCGACGCTGACGAGCCAGACTGAGCCCTATCCATCTGTGCCTAAAACAAAACAAACTTACCAACTCACCTGGGGTCACTTCGGAAGGGCGAGTCCAGTACAACAAGTTGCAGGGGCGAGCGCTAAAGTGTGGGGAAATTTTTGAACAAAAAATGGCGGCAAGAAGAGGAGTGGGCTAGAAGGGGAGAGGGGGGAGTATTTATAAAGGACGAAAGCGACTCCTCGATTCCCGCGAGAACTGTTCACCTATTTGACGTGCAACTGCCGCCTGGGAAATCGCGCCACGACCTCAAAACGTGCGCTGCTGACGTCATCCAATGCCAGGCTGGCAGCCAGACGAGGGGGTCAGTTCGGAGGGGGCCTTCGGCAAAGAGAACGTTTTTACTTAAAGGTTTAAGGCGCCGCCCTTAGACAGACGCCCCGGGCTCCAGGACTCGGCCGATTCCCCTTTCACCCGCGAGCAGTCCGGGGCTTACAGCCTCGACGGCCGAAACTCCGAACTGTTCGAGGGTGAGACAAAAACCGCCATCACCTGGGGCCCTATTTGAAGACAGAGTGGCCGACCTCCAATCGGAGACGACCCACCTATCCGGGGCACTCCGGCCCCAAGCCTGGGGTTTGGTAGATGCCCCTCCCATCTGGATCTCTCTCGGGCCAAACAACCATATCCGGGTCGTCTGTCCCGAAAAAGGATCCAGACGGCAGAAGCATCACCAATCCGAGGCTACTCATCTATTGGTCCGAATTTCGGTCGTTACCCCTCTCGCCCCGATCCCCCCTGGATCTGGCGGCCGTATCAGAGCGATCAGATCCGAGAGAAGATCGGGGCGGCAGAGAAACCACCTCTCCAACACAACCAAAGGAAAAATTTTGCAAAAGGCAGACGTCCGTCGTAGCAGACACCTTGGAGGACCAGTAGACCACTCTTGCTGTGATCCAACCCGCTGCGGAGAGGGGTACTTATAACCTCCCCCATAAACCAGCTTTTATGACGTGGGGAAAACCAAACGACGGAAGACCATGCGCCATACATTTATTAGGCGGCGCCATTAAGGCCCCTGGGAAATTGGTACATCGCACAGATCCCGGGGCACCTTCAACACTCCGCAAAAGACGGCAGGCTACCCTGCCCAACATTCCTAAGGCACAACGGCTCGCCATCGCCCTTACCGACCCATAATCCCTCGCCAAGCTCGAGGTCAGGTCTGGCACCAGGGTAGTCTTCTCAGGAAGGCTCAACGGCTCGCCACCCCCCTTGTTGGCCCATAAGTCCCTCGCCTGCTCGAGGTCGGGTCCAGCACCAGGGTAGTCTTCTCAGGAAGGCTCCACGACTCGCCTTCAACCGTGCCGACCTAGAATCCCTCGCCCTCCCGAGGCTAGGTCTGGCACCTAGGCAATCTTCCCAGGAAGCCTCAGGGCGGCCCCCTCATGAGGACCCAGCGATTCGCCATCCCATTTCCACGACCATGAACACTCCTCCCCGGCTAGCTCCCGCACCCTCGCAGGAGTGGGGGGCTTGTGTGGTAGGGTAAAAATGGCCTGAAGGCCCATCCAGGGCCCAATACAACTCTCACTCAAGAAAGGTAAAAATAGCAATCTAGTTCGGCCTCGAACCACCGCCAGGTCAGCGCCGAACCTCACGTTCACCCCCGCAGAACTGGCCTCCTCGTATCCGACGGGCTTCAGCGGTCCTCGGCCTCCGATCCGTGACAGCCCCACTGGCCGTCCCCCCTTTCTGGCGAAGCAGGGGGATGACCTGGCACAGCCTAGGCCCTCCGATTCTCCCAGAAGCACAGAAGACCCACGATCAGCCATATCAGCTCCAAATACCACCCAGGGTTTTGCCACGTCAGCCCTATACCGCTCCTGGTATGGCCACGTCTGCCCTAAACCCCCTGGGCCCTCTGCCACGTCAGGCCCATGGGCTTTCGGGTCCAGACCCGGCCCCCAAGCAGATCCAAACCCGGTTGGAATTTTCTATAAATACTAGACCCTCACCCACCTTTTGAGGTAATCAATCTTTTTCCACTTAAATTCACCTAGTTATTGCTACTCTCTCACAGAGACTGACTAGATCGTCGGAGGGTCCGCCACCGGGACAAACCCCGGTGTTTCAGGACCGTCTGCAGGTACACAAGACCTCGGATCCGAATCCTCTGATCCGAGCCCAGATCTCCGAATCACCCCGAGGTCGCCACAGGTTCCGCCCGATCAGCCAAGGGTCATCAGACGATCAGCATTCTCCTTCAAATACAAATTGAGTCCGAACTCACACCTGGTGCATCCACACGTCTCCCAGAAATAAACCGCATCAATTATCATCATCATCATCATTATTATTATTATTATTATTATTATTATTATTATTATTATTATTATTTTATTATTTTTATATTATTATTATTATTTTTTTTTAATATATATATATGTATACACTATTATTATAATATATATTATTATTTCATATATACTATTGTGTATATACTATTATAATATTCTATTATTATTATTATATATACTATTATATATTATTATATAATTTATTATTATAATAATAAATTATTTAATATATTATTATAATATATTACTATTACATATATATTATTATAATTATTATATGTTATTATATATATGTATATAATTAAATATGTTTATTATAATAAATTATTTTATATTATTATATAATATACTATTATTATAATATATTATTATTTTATATATACTATTTTATATGTAGTATTATGATTATTATATTATTACTAGGTTTGCCCGTTGGCACGTGCCTACGGCACGTCTTCAGAACGGTGCACCTTGTTTGATCATATAAAATAGTTTTGGAGGTCCAGCAAATTAATTGAAGTAGCGAACATAGAGCAAAAAAATATATTATATTATTTTTTTTGAATTATTTTTGGAGTTTTTAAATTTTCAATTTTTTTTAGTTTTTTAATTTTTAAATTTTTTTATTTTTGTAATTTTTTGAATAGAAGAGGGAGGGAGAGAGAGAGAAAAATAATTAAATAAATATATGAGTTGTTTTGGGTGGGGGATTTGAATTTGAGTTTTGGGGGGAAAATATGTTTTGTGATGTTAGATCTGGACCTTTGATTTTTGGGAGGATTGAAGGAGAGACACTTGATAGCTTTCTTTGTGTTTTATTATATAGATTATAAATATTATTATTATATATATTATTATTTTATTTATTCTATTTTACATATACTATTATTATCATATATGATTATTATATATATTATTATTTTATTTCTACTATTTTATATGTACTATTATTATATTATATTATTATTATATATATTATTATTATATATATTATTATTATTATATATTATTATATATATTAACATATAATATATTACTATTATATATTATTATATATATTATTATATAATATACTATTATTATAATATATTGTTATAAATATATTTATAATATATTATTGTTACATATATATTATTATTATTTTATTATTATTATATATATTATATATATATATTATGTATATTATATTATTATTTTTATTTTTTAGTATATATATATATATACTATTATTATAATATATATTATTATTATTTTATATTACTATTATATATTATTATATATATTATTATATAATTTATTATTATTGTAATAAATTGTTTAATATATAATTATAAGAGCATCCACAATGGTGTTTCTCATTTTTTAAAAATTGCCAGCTACAGTAGTAGCAAATAGGGAAATGTTCTGTAGTCGTTGTTTGCTATATTTTTCTCAAATTTTAAACATTTTGCGTGGGACGGTATAACATTTTCCGTCGCGCAATTTTTTTTTTGAAAAATGAGAGCGACGGTACATGTTATGCCGTCGCATTCGTTTAAAAAAAATTAAATTAATTAATTACTTATTAACTATTAAAATATGTTAATTAAATAAATTAAATAATATATTAATAACTAAACCTAATTAAAAACTAACTAAACCTAACCTACCCACTAATTCCCCAAATTCAAGGACGGTACATGTTGTACCGTCCGAGAATTTAGGGATTTTTTTTTAACGAAATCTGGCCGTTAGATTAAAAAAATATATATTAAAAAAAAATGGGACGGTATATGTTATACCGTCCGAAGCGATTAAAAAAAAGAAAAATAAGAGGGACGGTATATGTTATATCAGCTCTGATAATTTGAGACTCGCCATTTTGTTTCTCATTTTTGAGAAACGACTGTAGCCATTTTGCCAAAAAATGGCAAAATAGCAAACGATTGCAGCATTCCATTTCTCATAAAATGGCAAATTGGCAAGTATGGCAAACGACTGTGGATGCTCTAATAGATTATTCTTACATATATATTATTATAATTATTATATGTTATTATATATATGTTTATCATAATAAATTATTTTATATTATTATATAATATATAATTATTATAATATATTATTATTTTATATATACTATTTTTATATTATATTATTATATATATTATTATTTTATATATTCTATTTTATATATTCTATTTTAGATATACTATTATTATATTATATTTTTATTATATAATAATATTATTATATATATTATATTATATTATTATTTTATATGTACTATTTTATATATACTATTATTTCATATATACTATTTTATATATACTATTATAATAATCTATTATTATTATAATATATATTATTATTATTGTATATTACTATTATGTATTATTAAATATATTATTGTATAATTTATTATTATTATAATAAATTGTTTAATATATAACTTGAATATATTATCATTACATATATATTATTATAATTATTATATATTATTATATATATGTATATTATTAAATATGTTTATTA
Organism: Hemerocallis citrina; assembly: GCA_017893485.1. Classification (NCBI taxonomy): domain Eukaryota; kingdom Viridiplantae; phylum Streptophyta; class Magnoliopsida; order Asparagales; family Asphodelaceae; genus Hemerocallis; species Hemerocallis citrina. The sequence goes on from CM030362.1 coordinate 276,655,466, forward strand.
TAATAAAATATTTTATATTATTATATATCAGTATGTATATATATGTATACAACATGTATGTATCAGAGTATATATACTGTATACAGTATATACATACAACCAAACCTATACATACATTATACTCTCATTTTCAAAAAACTGTTTTCATAAAAAAATATTACCAAACAGTTTTTACACTCTCATTTTCAGAAAACTGTTTTCAGAAAACTGTTTTTAGAAAACTGTTTTCAAAACAACAAACCAAACGTAACCTGAATCTTTCATGTATTCATATAGTATCGCTAATAGGGTTATGCATATAGTTACGACACAATTAAATTATTGTAGAAATAATTGCTAGGTTGTATATTTAACTAGTAGAAAACCTTGCAATAACAACGAATCATTTACGAGTACCAAAATTCCCTTGTTCGTGCTACCATCTGCAACAGAATAATCACAAAAAACCCATTCGTTGTGAATGTTTTTGACATCCGCAAGAGATTCTATTAATCAGTTGCAAGGGAACAATTGTAACATAATATATTCCGTTACTAATGTAGTTTTTAATCTTTAAAATTAAACACGTATTAAACGCATAAAATTATTTTTTTAAAATAAAACATTCCATCTTCCTTTTAACCAAATCAGATCTCTCTCCCTCTCTCTCTCTTTCTCAAAAAATGAAATCTGCTCAAACTCTAAATCCCCAAATAATCTCAATCTCGAGCTTGGTCATTCTCCCCCTTAATCTCAGACGACGACGATGATGACTACCCTACCTCATCCGCCGCAACGTCAACCTACTATTGCCATGTCTGCCGTGGTCTCCGCAACTTCTCTACCGAAGACGACGACTTCTACTATTGCCGTGACTACTGGTCTCCCCCTCAACCTGTTTGTCTAATTTGATAATAGGTACATATACTATTATCATACTAATTGGAGTGACATTGAAATTCATATAAAAGAGATTCAATTCACATCTTGCATTATAACAAGGGTGTTCCTATGACAACTGATTCATTGTCATTTATACATAATGGATATGCTCTATGCCTCCAGACTTGGTTCTTCACTTCCATTAACTCTCTTTCTTGCTTAAGAATTGAAAATGAACTCGACATGCATCTCAATTTTACTTTCTAGTTACTAATTATTAGCACAAGAAAAGATATACAGATTGTTGGAGAGTCTTTTGGAACCTTTTTTTTTTTGATGCAAACGGATAGAGTCTAAAGACTCCAGCCAGATCAAAAATATATAGATAAATAAGTCACTGTACAAAGCCAACACAAAGGGTTTTACCAGGGGTAAAACAAAAGCAATTAGATATATACAAAACACTAAAGAGATTATACAAACAGCAGAACGATAAACAACACTATAGACGAAACAAACGCAGAGGCCGCAAGCATGAAGAGCAGATCCGCTGGGGACTTGCGGTAGGAACGATGATGAAGTTGCGAGCAGCCTCCGACACGGGACAGGAGCGGATTAGTAGTAATCTACCGGCACTGATGGAACGGGAGACTGGGCGTAGCTGCTGCCGAAGGAGGGCAAGGATCGAAGATGCGATAGCTTCCGCACTTACTAGCGAACCATCGGTGGCTTGCTCAACCAATGAAGCCGGACCAATCACTGCTGCCGTCAGGGGACAGCAACAAAGCACAGAGCCAGGCGAGCCAACATGATACAGAAGAGCAAAACAAAAATGCAAAAGAGGAATAACAGACAACTAGATAGCGCGAAAATGAAAAAGGAAAGAACAAGCTTCATCAGAACGTCTCCCATCTATATTAATAGCAGCATAAAAAGTTAACGGTAAGTAGCGATAAATTACAGATTACATGCCAAAGAGATGGAGCGGTGCCACAACCACGCTCGCCCACCTAACAAGTAATCACCTACTACCGAAAACTCAACCAAACCCATAGAACAGGCATACACCTAGCGGGTGTGAAACAAAGGCCCGATAAGCTAGGAGCCAGAGCCCTGAAGGGAGTAGCAAAATATAAAAGTAGCTTAAAGCGAGAGAGAATATTCAATCCAGGCCCTATCAACTTCCAAAAGAGAAGAAGCACTACACACCAGCAAAAGAACAAAACCACAAAAGTTGGGACTCAGTTCACCATCAGCCCCTGAGAGATTCAACCCTGCAAGACGTATTAGCAATCGTGAGCAATCAGCGAAAAAACCCGAACAAAAAGCTCGGTAAACAAAAACAGTAAAGGGTAAGCTAGTACAATGAGCTCAAGACTCAACATCATAACCACAGACCCGTCAAAACAGGGAAGATCAAAGTGGAGAGACACAAGAGGCATAGTGACACTAGCATACCAGCTAATAAAGAATAAAAAGACTGAAGAGGCAATTAATAAGGATGAGCTAGAGAGAAAGAATAATTCGGACCCGCCAAAACCAGATTGCTAATGATCGGAAAGGAAAAATAAAGCTTAGCCATAGGATGAGCTCAGACCGAGGCACAAAAGAACATGCGACGAGGCGAAAACTAGAAACCAGCAGTGACTTCGCCGAGCTAAGATGAGGGGGGAACATCTTAGAGCGCATTAAGAGTGGAGAGTACCTCAAGAGAATCATAAAGACGGTGGAAATGAAAAGTTTGCCGCTTAACGTCATTAAGATTAGAAGTCCAGAAATTGAAAAGATAAATGAGTTCTTCTAGGAGAGAGGGGATAGAGGTTGCCTTATTAGCGAAAATACGACGGTTTCTCTCCTTCCAAGTAATCCAAATAATGATGTGGACAGAGAGGCTCCATCCTTTACTAAACTTTGGAATACACGATGGAGATTGCCAACAGGCTCGAAGAGAAGAGGGGAGAATTGGGCTGGACCAGGCCAGGGACACCAGTTTCCAAAGCGGCTTGATGAAGGGACAAGCCACAAAAAGATGATCCGCAGATTCGGCACCCTCCAAACAAAGAGAACATGGCTGAGCCCACGCAAGGTTTCTTTTATTAAGAACCTGAACGGTGAGAAGTTTATTATGAATGGCTAACCAAGAGTTGATTTTAACCTTAAGGGGAGCGCATGATTTCCAAATGAAATCTGCCGCCGGGGACAAAATACCACGAAAATTGAGAAATTTATAAAGGGAGCTAACAGAAAAGATACCAGAAGCGTTCCAACGCCATCTGATGGACTCCATAGGGTGCCACTCAAAGCGGTTGAGAGAGGATATTAAATCTTGCATCTCCCTGACCAGATTTTGGGATAAGGGAGCCGCCAGAGGAATGAACCAGTATCTGGCTTCATTAACCCAGAAAAATGACTCTTCTACAGAAGCGTGAGGGAACGCCGCAATGCTGTAAAGAGAAGGGTAGAGTGAGGCGATCGGGATATTGCTCAACCAACGGTCGGACCAAAATTTGGTTCTCGATCCATCGGCGCAAATATTCATTATGCTAGATTGAAAAACCGGAGCAATTTTCCACACGCCTTTCCAGAACGGGGAAGCAAAACGATGAGAGGGGGAATTCAGAAGCCACCAGGGGGTGGAAGAGAAATACGCTTCCTTGACACAACGAACCCACGAAAGGTGAGGGAACTCATGAAGCCTCCACAGCCATTTACCTAAGAGAGCCATGTTATGATCGCGAAGGTTCAAAGCACCTAATCCCCCGCTGGCTTTAGATGAGCAGACAATGTTCCAGTTGCACAGGTGAGAACCCTGCTTATAAAGGGCGCTACCTGACCAGAAGAAATTGCTACGAATTTGGTCAATTCTCTTAATGACCCAGGAAGGGAGATAATAGAATGACATTAGATAGAGAGGCAAAGCTGAGAGAACGGAGTTGAGAAGAGTTAATCTCCCTCCTCGGGAGAGGAGCTTACCTGTCCAAACATTCAGCCTGGATTCTATTTTATCAATAATGGGAATCCAGTCGGATCTGAGGAGTTTACCCCATCTAAGAGGAATACCCAGATAAGAGATAGGGAAGGAAGCAATACGACAATTAAAGAATTGGGCAATCTCGCTATGACGAGCATCGTTGCCGCCTAGCCAATAAACAGATGACTTGCTGAAATTGATAGCCAGCCCGGAGGCTTGTTCAAAGCAATACAGCAAAAGCTTAAGATTGCGTAAGACCGAACGTTCAGGTTTAGAGAAAATGATAGTATCATCAGCGTATTGGAGGTTGAGGATCCCGTCAAAGTTTTGGGAACGTCCGATACCTTCAATAGCTCGAACCGAACGCGCATTGTGGAGCAATCTACTGAATACATCGGCCACAAGGGCGAAGAGGAGGGACGAGAGAGGATCTCCTTGCCTGAGACCACGCTTAATCTTAAATTTATGGCCCTCGGATCCGTTGATAATGATGGATGAAGTACCAGCAAACAAACTGGATTGGATCCATCCTATCCATTTCGGACCGAACCCACGATGACGAAGGATATCGAGGAGAAAATCCCAGTGAACATTATCGTAGGCTTTTTGAAAATCAAGTTTCAGAAGAATACCTTCCAACTTGTGATGATGGCTCAGTGTGATGATCTCTTGAGCCGCAGCTACACTGTCCAAAATGAAACGATCCTTAATAAAGCCCGATTGGGCAGGATCTATAAGAGGAGGGATGACGGCACTCAGCCTGGAGGCCAGCACCTTCATAATGATTTTGAAAGAGGTGTTAATCAGGCTAATGGGCCTGAAGTCGGAAACCGAATTGGCACCTATCAGTTTAGGAATCAGCACTATATGCGCGTAATTGATGCGATCGAAGGAGAAGGATTCTTGATGCAGATCTTGGAAAAGATCGAAGAGGTCATCCTTGAGCCAAGGCCAGAATTTTTGGAAGAAGAAGGCGGGGAAACCGTCCGGACCAGGCGCCGAATCGCTTTTTAAAGCAAAAACCGCCTTCTTGATCTCCTCCATTGAGAAAGGAGCCTCGAGAGAGGATAAATTGGTGTCCGGAACACCATAGAGTTGTTGCCAATCTAGAGAAATTACACGAGGTTTGGAGGAACCGATAAGGTTTTTGTAAAAAGAGAGAAAGGATTTGTGAATGTCTGTGTCCGATCGAAGCTCCACCCCTTGATCGATGATCAGGGGGATGTGGTTGCAACGGCGCCTATGGGAGGCATATTGGTGGAAGAAGGCGGAATTACCATCGCCTTCTTTCAACCAGCGCACTCTAGCCCTTTGCGCCCACTTGGAGTGGTCGAACTGGAGAATATCAGCATAATCACGCTTGCATGCACGCCTCTCCAAGAGGGCGGCAGGAGAGAGGGGAGCCTGCTCTTCCTTCAGGTCAATTGCCTGAATGGAGGCGAGCAAACAATCTTTGAGGAAATTGGTGTTAGATTGACGTTCGCGACGCCAAATCTTACACCCAAATTTGATAGCGTGGAGTTTCAAAAGTAAATTGCTGAGTCCTCGCGAACCTGAGACGGCCGCTAGACATTCCTCAGTCAATTTGATAAACAGTTGATCTTTAAGCCATAGTTTTTCGAAGCGAAATTGACGGAGATGGGGGAAGTGGAAGTCCGAGAACAGGGAGATGGGCACGTGGTCAGATGATGGATTGGGAAGAGCTTTCGCGTAAGCATTGTGGAATCTGGAGAACCAGGAGAGCGAAACTAGAAACCTGTCCAATTTTGCCAGGGAGGGGAAAAGACGCTGATTGGACCAGGTAAATTGCCTATCGTTGATAGGGATCTCCGATAATTGGAGACTTCTAATGCAATCGTTAAAGAACCAAGATTGGGAATCCGGCACAGAGGAGTGGGATCTTTCCGCTGCGAACCGCGTGATGTTAAAATCCCCACAAACCACAGCAAGACCTTGCACGAATTGGTGAAGGGAGAGGAATTCATCCCAGAAGATCGGTCGACCACTAGAAGTGGAGGGGCCGTAGACCGAGATGAACGTAATGACGCAATCATGGATGAGCCAGTGTAGCTGCACTATTAAGAAAAAGTGGAGTCTACGAATCGAGATAAGGGAGAAAGAAGAGTCCTTAAATCCAAACAGGATCCCGCCTCTAGAACCAATGGCATCGAGGGAGATCCAATTAGAGATGACCGCACCTCCAAGAGAACGGAAGAGACGCGGAGAGGGCGCTTCCAATTTGGACTCTTGAATCGAGATTATATCACAGTGGGAAGACGAAATTAGATCGAAAATGGCTCTCTGCTTAGAGGGGCAGTTAAGCCCACGAATGTTCCAAGAGATACTAATCATTAAATAGTTTGTGCTCAAGGACTCGGGACCGTTCAATCGACCTAAGGAGGGAGATAGGGGTGGAGATGTTAGGGGGGAGAGTGAAACCGAGGGATAAAGCGTTAGAGGCTAACTCTGGGTCTGACCAGTCCTCAAAAAGGGGACGGTAAAGAGAGCCCAGAGGGGAGGGATGGGAAGAGAGAAGGGGGTGGGAGGAAGGCTGCTGCGATGCAGACCGCTGAGCTAAGAGACGAGCACTGGAGCGAATCAATCGGCCGTTGCCAGAGGGCAAAACGGGGGAATGGGGGTTGGGGGACAAAGAAGAGGAGGGAAGGCAATCCGGAAGGCGACCAGAGTCGGTCGACTTGAACGGGGAGGAGACGTACTCCAAGAGTGGAGAGGAAACAGAGAGTTGCCTTAACGGCACAGAAGGTGCCAAAGGCAGCCAAAGTGACCTCGATGAGGGGAGGCCTCTAGTGAACACTCTAGAAGATAGCATCGAGAAATCTAACTTAATAATAGAAGGAGAGATGGAGGAGATAGAAGACCAGGCCTTAAATGTCCCGATCGAGGAAAACTTAAGTGACGGGCATTTAAATTCCATCAACAAAGGAAAGTTACTAACCAACACCGCTAAATTGAAAAAGAAACTGAAATTAGAAGAAGGAGAACAGATATCGACCTTAAAGGAAGCTTGAGTGCTCTCCAGAGCTGCCACTTCATCCCCAAGAAGATCATCCTTATCCGTCCAGTCCGAAGCCAGCAAAGGAATGGGAGCTTTATCCAAGTTGGGAGGAGGCTCAAACAGACCAGCATCGGAAGTAGAAGGCGCTTTATCAGCTTTAGGAGTTGAGAACGGACGAGAAGAGCTAGTAGTCGGAAAATGGGCGGAGCGTTGAAATAGTTCCCAGTCTGAAGCAAACGAGGGGTTGGGCTCCCAAGCTGGCCAAGCTCCCGATTTGGAGGCAGAGGAAGCACGCCCTTGAGAGTTGATAGAGTGTTCAGGAGCTTGCGCAGCCGGAGGGGCAGTCGGAGGAGTAGGCTTAACCGGGGCTTGGGAACCACGGGCAGGGTTGATCCAAACTAGGTTAGAAGACTTCGCTGGAGAAATCTTCGCAACCTTCGCCGACGAGGACGAGGGATGGGAAAGAGTAACGAGCTTCTTAGCCTGGGGAGTGAAGTGAGTTTTGCCAGAAGTAGAAGAAAATTTAGGGCCCGAAGAAGCACCTGGGTGGAAAATGGGAGGGTGGGAGAGAGCGAAGTCCGGCTTCGACGCAACTCCCCCAGAAGTAGAACCGTGGTACTGAACAGAGACTTCAAACGACGATACACCATCGTTGAGTCGAAAGACTTCAATCCGATCCTTAGGGGGTGGGCAACGAAACAACGCATCAACTTGAATGCTGCCTGAGGCCAATCGCACACAAGAGTCCATACTGATAATTTCACCAATACATTTTGAGAAAGCAGCAACCATCCTCAAGGAATCGCAGAACGGAGGGAGGCCAACCAAAGTGACCTTGGAAGGAGAGAGTTCCAGAGATGTAGAGGCTGAGGCACAAGAAACCCATTTACGAATGGTCAGAGAGACAGTACCAATGGATAAAGTCTGATTATCGCAAAGCTCGTCCAGAACTTTAGTCGAAGGACATTGAATCACTGCATCACCATTCGAACAAGAGTAGAGGACCCACTCCCAATCTCGAACATTGCAGAAGTTGCAAAGATAAGTGTTGAGGGTGTAGAAGGGGATAGATCCTCCCGAGAAAGCGATAGCACCATAGTTGTTGAAAATCTTAAGGCGGTCCGACATTTCAGTGTTAGCTAAAAAAACCTGGGTGACGGAAGGCTTCAGGGGAAGGAGGGAAGGGACCGCCATCTTCGATTGAACAGGAGTAGGAGAGGGGGAGCGAAGGGGTTTAGAGGCGGGAGTGGGCAGTAGAGGAGAACGGGAAGGGGCTTTGGCTTTTTTGGATTTAGCAGAGGGCAATTCTGCTAACTTCTTTTGAAGAGTCGGAAAGTCGAGAGAGTCTAACATGGTGTCCGCAATAGGAACGCCGACCGAAAGACCGAGGATTTTCTGAAGGGAAAAGCAACGTTGCCTAGAGTGACCATCTTTAAGACAAAATAAGCACTTCATCTTGGCCAAGCAGAAACTTTTAACGTGCCCCACTTGGAGGCACCTGAAACAGAAGGTGGGAGAGCGGAAGGAGGAGGGAGGGGATGAAGAAGATGAAGCGGTGGAATGAGAATTAGAGCGGGAGGATAGATCAGATGAAGCTGCTAGAAGATAATGGAAACGCCCGTTGGGCTTGGGTTTAGGCCCAGAGAAAACAATACCTGAAACAGAATTAGGAGAATAGGATTTTTTATAACTCTTTTTTTTAACTACTTCGACCCATGATTGCTCCATGGGCTTGAGGAGAGGCCCACAAACTTAGGAAATCAACAATGGCAGGCAAGAAGCCAGCTAGAGACAACTGCTCCTTCTCGAATCTTACCGGCGCAACGGGAATTCGGGAGAGACAGGGTCAACAGGGGAAAATAAACCCCAAGAGGAGAGAATGGTAGATGAAGGGAGAAGATAAAGAGGGTGAGGCAAGCACCCACAGAAAAATCCCCTTCAACGGAGGGAAAGGAGTGAGCGCGGGGGAGCAAAGAGGGGGGCGAGCACACAGAAACCGCCGCCCACAGGGGATCAAGCGAGTCCCACAAGAACAAAGCTACGAGAACCACAATCACACACTAAAACTCAAAAACTCACCAGATCGGAGAAGTTTTTGAGATTTTGAAAACACCAGAGAACCACAATCACACACAATAATCACGAAGAACCAGAGAAGCATAAACACAAAAAACTAACTCTAAAACCAAACACTAAATCGCTAAATCAAAATCAGCCAGAGAGCAAAATAAAAGGGATACTTACAGTGCTCGGACAAGAAGAAAGGATGAGGGAACAAACCAGGCGCCTAAACTGAACGGGGGGGTGACAGTCAGGCGTCGGGAACCGGAGAGCGCTGCTGGGAGGAGACGACTGGCACGAGACGGGAGAGAGAGAGGAGGGAGAAAACCTCTCGCTGAGAAGCCACACACATGCAAGGGGGGCGGAGAAGGGGACCAACACCGAGAGAGGACAATAGGGGAAAAAATGAAAAGGGGTTGGAGAGCTGACCACCAGCTACAAGATTAGTGAAGGGGAGATGGAGGGAGGGGGGCTATAGTAAGCGGATCTGAGAGGGGGAGGAAGACGGGGAACAGGAGATTTTTCGTAATTACAACCAAGTTAATTTGACCAATTTTTAGTGAGTCTTTTGGAACCTTACATTGAAAAATATACGACAATGTTACTGAAACGTGTATCATGCTGAAATTATTCATTTGTAAAAATTTCTTGTGCGTTAACAAGAAGTCCGAATCATATATTGCACATAATTTATTGAAGAAATCATCATGGATGACTCTAGATACATTTAGGCTTTATGTGGGTAGAAATTTATTGGTTGAACCATCTTTTCTATCAATTATGATTATGTCTCTATAAGCCATTTGATTAGCGACCCAGGTTTACTTACAACTTACAAAACCTACAGAATTAGTGGACTATTGAAGAGGGTTCTTTTAAGTTTTCTTGTGCAAGAGACACTTGGTGCACGATGTATGTTTGAAATTGATGGTAATAAGAAATTTTCCTTTTCGAAGTAATTTTGTTAAAATTTCATGAACAAGTCGGATTATATCTGTACTTGAATAATTAAAATAATTTTTGCATTGCGATTTTAGGAAATTTTTGATTGCAGTAGCTCCATCTTTTTTTACTGAAAAAGTAGGTAAGCTCCATATTTTACTAACTCCATCTTTCTCTGCACAATCTGAACCCTTTGTGTATGAATGGACATCAAATCATAGAGGAAGCATCAATGGCATGGCTTAGTACTAATGAAAGCAAAAAAATATTGTACAGCTATATTTATCATGGTGCATTTAGTTGTTAATTATAATTTTATCTTCTTGCTTCTACAGGTGCTCCATTGATAAAATTGTTGCATTTAATACTCTAACCAAAGCTGCAGCCTTGTATCTGATTTGTTGTCTAAAATGATGCCAGGATGTTGACCATCCATACCATGTAATTTGTTCGAAGACCACAGGACTACAGAATGAGGATCAAGCAGATAATGTTAAAGATAATTGTGGCATTTGTTATGAAGCAGCAGAGGATGAAGCATTTGACCTCCCACAAGTAGGAGGTCCGTGAGCGATCTGATGCTTATCTTTGTTATCTTATAATTTTTTCAAAAGTACATAGTAAATCACTTAAACATTATTTTTTTAACTCGTTCTTTATTTAAGTCTTTTTTGCTAGTAGACCTAGAGATAATCTTCACTAAGAAATTATTGTATTCAATTTGTGGAGAAGATTTATTATGAGACAGTTCTTTCGTACTTTCTTTAATGAATATTTATCACATGTTACTACGAATACTAAGGTGAATAGCTGCTCTGCTCTTGTGCTTTGCTTTCATGTCGGCACAAATTTATTTAGATATGTTAGAATGTTACCTTGAACTTGTCTGTTAGCCAAAAAAGGTTACCTTGAATGCGACCTCGTCCATCATAATTCATAAGAAATTAAAGCGAACCACCTTTACCAAAATGCCATTTTTTTTAATGTTATTAATCATCTATTCTATTTGTGTCATGGTGATAACCTGTTGAACTAATTCTGGATTTTTTGGTCACCATATTTTTTTTTCCTTCAGGATATGGGACATTCACATCACCCCCTTTTATTGAAGCAATACTGGAAAGTTTCCAGAAGGCTGTCACTGTGATCAGGTACATTCTCATCACCATATTGTTCTTGAATTTTAGATGGCAAGTCATTGGAAATACTGCTATGCTGGTAAGAGCATATTTGATGGTCATGAACTTCCGCTCTTTTTGAATCTAGCTCGTTTCATGTTTATTCTTGAACCATAACAATATACGCAATGCACTGATGCTTGTAATGATTTAATTTAATTTTTTTATTGTTAATGAAGGTAGAAGTAGAAAATGGTAATAATGTGAGAAGACATAAATATCAATGTCTAAGCAAGTGGTTGACTATTATTTCATTTAACATCATTTATAAAGTATTTTCAATATTTTTGTGTTGTCTTTGCTATAAATGGGCCTTTGTAGTTTCTCAGTTTTATCATATCATTTTGTGTGCGAAGGAGTATCATGATCCCAAAAAATTATTTATTAAGGTAGTCGTTTGATGATACTTGCTATGAGTTGTTAATGCAATGTCGTATCAATTTATCCTTTCTCCTTGTCATGACACTACAAAACACACAGGCTATAGCGGCACTTTTACAAGACTATATCGGCATTTTTCGGCACCGTTATAGTCCATAACGGCGCTTCTGAAATCGCCGCCGAAAATGCCGTTACAGCGTGCGTCGTTATAGCAATATGGGCTATCGCGGCGTTTACCGACGCCGCCGCTATAGAGTGTCCACCTATAACGGCGTTGCCAAACGGCCGTTACAGGAACATGTCGATTTGGAAAAATTAGAGCTGTAGCAGCACTTTTTCCAAGCGCCGGGATTACTGGTACCCTGTAGCGGCGCTTGTCCAGCGCCGCGATAGAGGGTACCCAAAAGCGGTAGTACCTATCGCGGCGTTTCTTGCGAAACGCCACGATAGGTCGTTTTTTATTTTATTTTATTTTATATTTGACATTTCATTATAAAATTTTGATTTGAAAAAATCAGTAATTAATCGCATATTACAAATACATGTAATCATATTAAATTTAAATGCTTCAACCTTAAAATCAATAATAACATCATAATCAAGAACCAAAAGTCACACATCACAAAAAACAACTCAATAGAAAACAAAATATGTAACACATATAAACTGTCATACAACGAGTGTCAAATGTATATGTTGTACAACACTTAGTTATTACAAAACATAGATATAATTCCTACAAAACATTTTTAAAAAATCCAAATTCGACAAACTATAGCAGGGGAGTCTCCTCGTGTGGTCCGATGTTGCTTCCAATTCCATCGTTATTTTGCCCTAGTGTATGCGCGTGACTTGTAGAAAAAACATAAATATTTCATAATCAATTTGTCAAATAAAAGAAGTAGTTGTTATTAGGGACTTAGATGGTGTAAAAGAGAGGCTTAATAAAGAAAATGGGCTATGCTACAATGATACAAACACACAAATATATATGTTTTGGGAAAGAGCAACTCAACAATGAAATTCAGTAAAGTAATGGAAATAAGAGGCAACACATACACATACACAGAGAAATAAATAACAGTATAAATGATAATGATATAAAAAGATACATGCACTTAACAATTTCAATTGAATATGGATATTTCAATATATATGTGTGTAAAGCTTTTGTTGTTATTGTAGATAATGTTTTTGGAGGTACCTTCTAAATGCACAAAGAGTGAAGCTGGCTCAGTGCTTCCCCTAGTATGCTACCATTTAGATTGTTGTATGAATGAACAAGATTATTCAAATGGGACAAACTCCCAATACTTGGAGGTATATCCCCTTCCAACTGATTCATATCAAGACGAAGATCAGAGATCTGCTTAAGATTTCCAATAGATGTTGGGATTTTCCCATGAAATCGATTTGCACACAAGATTAGTTCATTCATGCATAACACGAATATCACAATCCACAATACTAAGAATAAGGAGAATATGTACCAGATTCTGCTATCTGCTCCTTACTAAACAAACAAAATTGATCTAAAACATAACATCTTTCCAAACAAGGCCAGACCTTAAAAACACAAGTTAATGATCACATTTTGCATTCTCGGCAATGCCTACAGTATGGTTTCTCAGAACGGTTGGGGATTCAAGAAATGATCAGAAGTAATACTCTTCTATAATGTTTGAAATTGAAAAAGGAAAGAAAAATTTGAAGTCAAATATTATATATTATTATTTTGGACCACCCAACAGCGAGTCATGGAGATTAACAAGAGCAGACCATGGTGTATAATGATTGCTGTTTTGGCAATTTACTCATGATTTTGGTGTTGGACCACAAAAAGGCACTGAACTAGAACAATGGTACAAAATTGAAATCATTTGTAATTATTTTGTGGATTGTGATATTCGTGTTATGCATGATTTTCTATATTTGCCAATTGGAGAAGGAAGGATCCCTGAAATATTATTTTCAGCCATGTCCAACTAATACAGTTGATTAGAAAGTTTCCTAACAGAGCTAGGTAGAACACCCTGAAGCTTATTCTCAGGCAAAGACAGCAAGTACAAGAACTAATCCCTGTTTCTAAAGTTTCTACTTCTGTCTAGCATCGGCCTGTAGGTATTATAACTATGGGTTAAGAAGGTTAACCAAAATAAACCTAAGAGTGTTAGTCTGAAGTGGTCGATTTCTAGGCGGCATTTCTGGATAGGTATTCATGAGAATATTGGTGTCCTACATCCTATATAATTTCAATTTGTACAATACTAACGTTGACTCTTATTTAATTTAAATGAGTTAAAAGTGGATATTTAGTTGTAGAATACTAACCGGTGCTTGAGTTGGAATTCCTTGTGACTGTTGCCCGACAAACGTTGCCATTTGAACCATTGCTGCCTCCAGACGTGCCACTATTGCCTTCAGCTGATCAACATCGTCCTGTGTGGACTCGGCCCCACTGGAAGAACATGTACGAGAACTAAAGATGCTAGTGGGTGTTGGTCCTAGCCCCATCCCACGCACACGACCGGGACGCTCGCGTCCCCTCAATTCAAAGAGAACTTGACACTGTAACGTCAATGAATCGGCGGAAGAAGAAGACGACATTTCCTCATCTTCTTTCTGGCATCCTTATCCAAAAGATACCAAAGACAAATTTAATTTTCAAAATTATTTTATTGAAAAGATTAAATACCAAATTGAAATTAATTTGAAAGCTTTTTATTTACAACAATATCGGCTGCCACGTCATCCCTAAATTTTCCATCCTTACCCTTGTGGGTAGTTTCAAAAAAATCTACATCACCGATCTTCTCTCCCTCATTTGATCCTTCCTATATACAAGTAAGATCAGTATTTAGAACTATAATAAAATACTTCAAATAAAATGAATTGGATGTCTTAGTCATAAAATCAAAAAACTATAATATCTGTGACTTGTATATAACTATAATAAAAAGATTTCAAAAAAAAATTTGAAGCGTAGTTTACCAGCTCATCTCGAACTACCGCAAAGCTGGCGCTCCCAGTAGTGTGCTTCAGTTTCAACATCTTTCGGCTTTTTATGCCGATGTCAGCTTTTCTCTGTTAATGATTATAATCCACAACTTGAGGTTTTAATCATATGCTAAAGCTAAGTTGAAATTTTGGGGAAAAACTTAATAGTATAGTAAAATAATTGATTAATTATGTCCAATACTATTTACCATTTAAATGAATTCTGTAATACCTCATTGTTAGTCATGTTATACATTCTTAATTATTCTTTAAACATTCGTATAAAGAAATGAACAGAATTTATAAGAGTAACTGGACATTTGGAGAATATTCAATTAAAAGAACTGATAACAAACAGCCTGAAGTCAGCTAATCATTTCTAAATTCAAAATGATATTAACCTGCACATGAGATTCATTCTTGATACAATAATGTGCATGGCTAAATTTAAGTTAGAATAGTTTCTACCTGAGCATGAACATGATAGAATTGATAAATTCATGGTTTCAAAATTAAATCTATGCATCACCTGTTAGAAGTGGGGATAAATCTTTAATTTATTTGTACCAAATCTATTGCATACTTTTGTTATATCTAGTTTATGCACAGGATGACCACCAACGAGACAGATGAATAGATTTCTCTCCTTTTCTTTTCAATTGAACAGGATGAATAATCTAAGCTTAAGAATTTATTTAGTCCTCAAGTGCTTAATATATCATGATCAATGAAAGAAACAAGTAACAAGAAATTGGCCCAGGAATAAGTGTGCTGAGAAAGCTACTGGAAAGATTCACTATTTATTAAAGGGAGTACAAGCAATGAAGGACGACTGGCCACGTACATAAACATGGCTTCACAAACTAAATCCCAATCCACAAAAGTGTTCACCCAATAAACTCGAGAAATGCCCACCAAATTATTTAATGTCACATAAGATATCATGGGAGTATATCTAGCCTGTGTCTAGTCTGTATAATGATTAAGTCAGACACGATATAATACCTAAAGTTTCATTTCTCAACTCTTCTTATCGAAATTAATCAGAGCATGCTCATTAACTCTTCTTATAGATATATAAGTTATGTTCATTTATAAACTGAATTTGTAAGGCACAGGCGATGGATTCAATTATTGGGGATAACTGACAGAGTTAGTATACACATACATCATGATACATATGTTACAGGTTAGTGTCCTTTACTTATAAATTGAATTTGTAAGACGAGGAACTGCCAAGAAAAAAAAAATAGTTGAATAGTACAATATAAAATTTCAATTTATACAATCAATAGTTTACCTGAGCAATCTGAGATTCATGTTTCTTTACTAAACATGTAGGGAAGTTATATAAGTGCAGGTATTGCCTAGTATAATATATTTTTTCCGTCATAGTCTCCCTTCCGTGTATAACACATCTCCAATACATTGAAGATCCATTATAAGTTCCTAGGATATTTTAAAGAAGATATCCGGTAGGTATGTCGATTTCATTCTTTGATATATCTCCCACACCATTGTTGACTTTATTCCTCAGTTCTTTTTAATCTCCTCTCTTAAAAATCTGTTCTTTTCTCCAAGCCTTCATCAATTCACTCCTGAACGCTCCTATCTCCTTTTCCAGTTTAAATCTCATGCCAATGCCCGTATTTGTGTACTTAAAATAATTGTTTTCTCAGCACATGCCACATTCCAAAGCTGAACATACCCTACCCCGAAGAAACCTGAAACTCACAGACTATGAGTAGGGTTAGATGAGGAGCTGTAGAATTCAACTGCAGGCCAGTATCAATCCAAGCCAACTGTTTTCAGAAGCAGGTAACTATCCATGGTTCATACATACATATCCTGTATTTTTTTTGAACTATTTTTTCGTTTATGGAATTTTCTATCTTCCTGGCCCCCACCTCTACACACCTTGTTCATATATCATGCCCTAAAGAACCA
Organism: Hemerocallis citrina; assembly: GCA_017893485.1. Classification (NCBI taxonomy): domain Eukaryota; kingdom Viridiplantae; phylum Streptophyta; class Magnoliopsida; order Asparagales; family Asphodelaceae; genus Hemerocallis; species Hemerocallis citrina. The sequence continues at coordinate 276,671,820 of CM030362.1, forward strand.
AGCAATATCTATCCCTGGCAAGTTTCCATCTACCAAATGGTACTCATGTCCTCTCTCAATGATTTCATATGATGCAACAATACAGACATGGGTATTAACATAATTATTGTGGATATACAATAGTGATAAGAGTTAATATACAAATACATCGTGATGTAGATATATAAGTTATGTTCATAAATAATTGAATTTTTAAGCCATGGTAATGGATTACAATTATTGGGGATAATGATACAGTTAGCATACAAATACAATGTGATATAGATATGTAAGTTATCAACATCGATAACTTATATATCTATCCTATGACAATTGCCTTCCAACTAAACATCAAGGCTCAATAAATCAGTATCAAATCATGGCTAATACAACTAAGCATGAAAGTGTTTCGCAATATAGTCATGCACTTCGAGATGCTAAAGGCCACCAAATATAAGCACTAACCAAATTAATCATCATGCCATGCTTGACGGAGATCCTCTAGCTATCTATAACACTTTTAATTTTCCAAATTAAAGGGGAAGCATTACTCTTAACTATTTCTTTCCTAAACATTACCATCTAAATAACACAACCGTAAAACTCATATAAGATCCTTTCTTGTCTTTCCTGCATCACAGCCAAACCCATACAATGCGGGATAAGGCATCAACATCGATAATGAGGACAGTGGTATATTTTCTATTGTCATGTTTTGTGTATAGAAGTGAGGTAAAATAACAAAGAGTACACGAACGTATCTACGATACTTCCAATTGTCTTAATTTTGGTCCAACAACATGCAACACTTGAATCTCTTCAAACCCAACAACAACAACAACAAAAAAACCTTGAATAACACGACAATCACAATATAATCTAAAATGTAAACAACCAAGTTCACCTTCCAATCCCTTACTGAATGAATCTAACCTTAATTGACCCCAAACAACCAAGATCGGTGGCTGAGGGATGAAGAGCTTCACGGTGAGGGGTCGGCAAAAGTGAGGAGGAGTGGCGAGGGGTACGAGGAGTGGCGGCGAGGAGGTGCGGCGCGATGGACAAGAGGAGGCGAAGTAGGAGCGGCAGCGAGGGTGGTGCGGCGCGAGGGTGGTGCGGCGCGAGGGTGATGAGGGGGGAGAAAAAGGACTGGGTTCGGTGAGGGGGAGAGAAAGGGTGGTGCGGCGATTATGTTCCAAGTCCATCGCCGACGACATGACTGGAAGTTCCCCGTCTTCTTGGCATTGCAATCTACCTGTGAAGAGTAGAGACACCAAAGGAAGAAGTAGAAGGAGATGAACAGTAGCTAATTGGCAATTCTATTCATAACATTTTACAATGAAGATTTATTTATACAGGGTTAGTACGTGCATTGCACGGCTTTGGACAGGCCGTTAAGGAGTCTGTTGGACTCAAATGGAAAATACAGGCTCTTTTACAAATAAACCCTCCAAAGAAGACTAATCTCCCACTGATACATCTTTCCAGTCGACTGATACATCTTCCAGTCGACTGATACATCTTCCCAGTCTACTGCCAACTCCTAATCTTCTAGTCGACCGATACTTCTTCCCAGTCTGCTGCCATTTTCAGGTGCTGATATCGTGAACAAGCTCTGGTGAGCTTGGAACAATCCTTCCCCCATTTAAAGGAGCATCGATGGTGCTCCGGAAAGAAGGGAATCTGTGGTAAATATCCCAGTAACTTTCCCATGTCGCCTCCAATTCGCTGCTATGCTGCCACTGGATAAGCAACTCCGAAATTGCAATACCCCTTCTTGGCACCATACGCCTAGCTAAGACCTTGAATGGAACTGGAGATGCTTCAATATAGTACGCAGGAACTTGTGTATGCTGAACAGAGACACTTCCGACATGGCCTTTAAGTTGTGAGACGTGGAATACATTGTGAATCTTAGCATTCTCAGGCAATTGTAGTCGATATGCGACATCACCTACTCTCTTAATGATAGGATATGGTCCATAATAAAGGCTGGACAACTTATGGATTCGATGTCCCCCAACCGAAACTTGCTTATAAGGTTGCAATTTGAGATAAACCAAATTGCCCACATCAAAAGTTTTATCACTCCTGTGAACATCAGCTTTATGCTTCATCGTACCTTGTGCTCTCAACAGATTGTCTTTACAAAGTTGCAAGACCATATCTCTGTTAATGAAGGACTCTTCCACAGATTGCACCCTTGCTGTTCGAGGTACATAGGATAGAAGGGTGGGAGGAGGTCTTCCATAGAGCACCTCATACGGAGAAAATTGAGTAGAGCTATGGACATGTGTGTTATAACAAAATTCAGCCCATGGTAGCCATTTTACCCAATCCTTGGGTCTATAAGCAACAAAGCATCGCAAATAAGTTTCTAAAACTCGATTGAGGACCTCTGTTTGACCATCTGTTTGGGGGTGGAAGGCGGTACTAAGACACAACTTAGTATTTTGAAGAGAAAACAACTCTTTCCAAAACAAGCTTGTGAACACTGCATCACGATCACTTACAATAGTTCTAGGGAACCCATATAGCTTAAAAACATGAGAGATTAAGGTTATAGCCACTGTTTGTGCAGTATAAGGATGTCCCAAAGCCAAGAAATGAGCAAATTTTGATAATCGATCCACCACTACCAAAATAGTTGTTAGTTCTCTACTCTTAGGCAACCCATCAATGAAATCCATACTAATATCCTCCCATACAACATCTGGGATTGGCAAAGGTTGAAGAAGACCTGCTGGGGAAGTGCTAAGGTATTTGTTGCGTTGACAAACATCACATTCCTTAATGAAACTTCTCAAATCCTGCTTCATGCCCCGCCAATATGCCACTTTCTTGAGCGATTGCCAGGTTTTATCCACTCCACAATGACCCCCTTGAGGAGAGGAATGAAAATCAGCAAGGAACCACTGCTTCAATGGGGAATCTGCAGCCAATAACACTCTCCCTTTGTAGTAGAAGATACCATCAACCAAGCTATACTTAGTGGGAGAATCAGCCGAAAGAGTTCTAATCTGATCATAATAGGGATTGCTAAGGACTTCTTGCTGTACTGAGGTTAACCAACTAGGTTGAACAATTAAGATAGCTGACAAGGAAGATTCCGACTCCTCAAATTCTCGCGACAAACCATCTGCAGCAATATTATCATGGCCTTTCTTATACTCAACACTGAATCGATATCTATGAAGTTTTAACAACCGCTCATATTGAGCCTCCGTATATAACCTTTGTTCTAGCATATGTTTTAAAGGTTTATGATCTGTTTTGATAACAAATTGTCTCCCAAGCAAATATTGCCGCCACTTTTGTACTGCTAACAAAATTGCCAACATTTCTTTCTCATATGTTGAGAGAAATTTCTTCTTACCCTTCAACTCTTGGCTAAGGAATGCAATTGGCTGATTCTCTTGCATTAGAACTGCCCCTACACCCGATCCACAAGCATCACATTCGAGCACAAATGACATATTAAAGTCAGGTATTCTCAGTACTAGAGGTGAAGTGAGTACTTCTTTAACTTTGTTAAAGGCTAACTGTGCATTCTCAGACCAAACAAATGATCCCTTCTTCGTGAGTTGCACTAGAGGCCAAGTGGGAGAGCTATACCCAGCAATAAACTTCTCATAATATCCTGTTAATCCTAAGAATCCCCGTAAGGCCTTAAGAGTCTTAGGAATAGGCCATTTTAGTATCGCAGTTATCTTCCCGGGGTCGACAGCCACTCCATCAGCTGATACAATGTGACCCAGATACTCCACTTTGTTTACCCCAAAATAGCATTTGCTTCTCTTAGCATATAGTTTATTTTCCTCCAGAATTTGCAAGGTAATCTCCAGATGGTGCAAATGAGTTGTGTTATCTTTGCTGTAGATCAAAATATCATTGAAGAATACGAGAACAAACTTCCTTAGATACGGTTTGAATATGGAATTCATAAGGGATTGGAATGTAGACGGTGCATTAGTAAGGCCAAAGGGCATAACAAGGAACTTATAGTGCCCCTCATGAGTTCTAAAAGCAGTTTTATGCACATCCTCCGCTCTCATTCTGATCTGATGATAACCGCTATGCAAGTCTAGCTTGCTAAAGATCCCAGCCCCATGTAATTCATCAAAGAGTTCATCGATGATTGGTATTGGGTTTTTATCCTTAATAGTAATCTCATTAAGACCCCTATAGTCCACACACATCCTCCAACTCCCATCTGACTTTTTAACCATGACTATGGGTGAAGAGAAAGAACTATGGCTACCTTGGATTACCCCCGATTCCATCAGCTCTCTAACCAACCTTTCTATTTCATTCTTTTGGTGCCAAGGGTGCCTATACGGCCTTTGTGAGATGGGTTTAGCACCAGGAACTAGGGGAATAGCATGATCACAATCACGCTCAGGTGGAAGACCCAAGTCTGCGGTGAAAACAACTTGATATTTCAACAAAAGCTTCTTAATGTCAGCATCCACAGGAGCCAGTTTAGAATCTGGAGGTTCACTTCCCAACATTTGTAGAAACAAACTCCCTTTCATACAGTTTAGTGACTTATTGATTTAATTGAAGCTAGTTCCCATTCCTTTGGTAAAATACCCTTCAACTCTCTGTGCTTGCCGTCCCACTGGAACCTCATTCTCTTCTCTTTCAAATTCCATAACACATCTCCTAGGGTCTCAAACCATTGATTGCCCAAAACCAACTGGCTAGTATCCATTGGAAGAACATAAAAATCAGCCACTATTGGAACTCCTTGGCTAAGAAACGTTACTTCTTCACATAACCCCAAACTATTCAACAACATACCTCCAGGAAGACTTACTTCCAACTTCATTGAAGTATTCACAGGCAATTGGAGCTTCTTTACTAGCTGAGTATCAATAAAATTATGAGAAGCTCCCGTATCCAAGAGTGCACATACTGGAGTGGATCTAATAGTGCCCTACACTCGAAATGTTCTTGGAGTATTGCTACCAGTCAGAGCGTTTAATGAGATTGCTGCAGAATCTTGATTTGCAGAAGATTTTAGCACTTTTGGAACTGACTCCTTCAATGCTTGCTCACCCATACCTTCGTCATCAATCGACTCTTCCTTATCTGATACTTCACCATTAAGGGCTCCTAGGATCTGCATGAAGGATCCACCTTCTTGGACTGCCATCATATGCATAAATGTTTTACCCGCGCACTTGTGACCCCTCACAAACTTCTCGTCACAATGAAAACATAACCCTTTCTCTCTTATCTCCTTAATGTATTGCAGATACTGGTTGTCTTTAGGCTTAGAGGAATTGGAGTTAGAACTGGAAGTAGAGCTTGTTGTTTGATAGGTTGGTGAGGGCAAAGATTTGTTAGGAAGGGTAGGAGCACTCATAATGGGTTTGGCAAAGGTCACAACACTTTTGTTCTGGCTACCAAGTCTCCACAATCTTCTCTGGTCATTGACAATGGACTCCCTAGCTATGGCTTCCCTGTATGCTTCCAACACAGATCTTGGACGTTGAAGCTTCACTTCTTTCTTGATTTTAGCTTTGAGTCCTGAGATATAACAACTAAGAAGCGAAGTTTTGGATATATGCCTTGCCAAATGACTATATTTAAGAAATTCTTTGTGATATTCTCGTACTGTACCAAATTGTTGCAATTTGTACAAGATTTCTTCAGGGTCCTCCATCTCCGAAGGCCCATATTGCATTAACAACTCATGCTTGAGCATCTCCCAATCAATCACCTCCTCCTCCTGTTGTTCATACCATCTCCACCACATTAGAGCTTCCCCCTTCAAGTAATACAGATTAAATTCCAGCTTATCCCTTTCATGAATACCCTGAGTGGAGAAGTGATGCTCCATATGGTAGATCCAATTATGTACATCTTCATTCCTATCAAAGCTATGCAAATCAATCTTTGGATGCTTAGGAAAGAATGTGTTACCTGACTCTTGTTGTTGATTCCTATAGCCTGCCCTGTATTCTCGTTCCCCCCCCAGTACCAAAGAACCCTCCATTTCTTGAATCTTGATCTCTGCCAAATCGTGGTTCTTGATTGCCTTGACCATTCCATCCATACCTGGAACCTGGATCTCGACTAACCCTGGGTTCTTGATTACATCTACCATAACCTGACTGGCCAAAATCATCCCTCTCCATGCGCACCCTGCTATTTCGATAATCTTGAGATCGAAACCCTGGAGATTTGGCTGACTTGCCTTTCCCACCTTGTTCTTGAGATCTATGACCCATGGCTATTTCCAATCTCTCAAACCGTTCCAAGAATTGATCAAATCGATCCTCCAAATTGGAACGTCTATGAGATTCTTCACCATGTACAATAGGTCCCAACCGGGGTCCAAGCCCTGGTTCTTGAAGACTCAGCCTCTTGTTGAGGTTCTTGTTCGGCTTCGACCTCTGCTCCACCATTAGGATTGAATTCGAGCTCTGATACCAATGTTCCAAGTCCATCGCCGACGACATGACTGGAAGTTCCCCGTCTTCTTGGCATTGCAATCTACCTGTGAAGAGTAGAGACACCAAAGGAAGAAGTAGAAGGAGATGAACAGTAGCTAATTGACAATTCTATTCATAACATTTTGGGTTACAATGAAGGTTTATTTATACAGGGCTAGTATGTGCATTGCACGGCTTTGGACAGGCCGTTAAGGAGTCTGTTGGACTCAAATGGAAAATACAGGCTCTTTTACAAATAAACCTTCCTAAGAAGACTAATCTCCCACTGATACATCTTTCCAGTCGACTGATACATCTTCCAGTCGACTGATACATCTTCCCAGTCTACTGCCAACTCCTAATCTTCCAGTCGACCGATAATTCTTCCCAGTCTGCTGCCATTTTCAGGTGCTGATATCGTGAACAAGCTCTGGTGAGCTTGGAACAGATTAGCGATGAGGGGTAGAGAAAGGAGAGAATTAGGTTAATTAACATGTTTGGGAAATTGGGGGGAAACGAAAAGAGAGAGAGTGCGGGGTTTTATTTTTTAGAGCGGGTTTAATGGGTTTAATGAAAAATTAATTTAATTGGCCTATAATGAAAATAGAGAGAGTGCGGGGTTTTATTTTTTAGAGCGGGTTTAACGGGTTTAATGAAAAATTAATTTAATTGGCCTATAACGGCATTTTACATACAAACTGCCGCTATATGTTAACTATTCATTAATGTTAACTACTTCATAATTATAGAATCTAAATTCTTTCATGCATTCTTCATGATAATATTCGATAACCAAATTTTGTGCTATCTACATGTAAAATATTATTTAAATATATATATTAAAATATAAAAATATATATAAGAAACCAATTATTTTACAAAATCTATCCCGGCATTTGTCCCTTAAACGCCCGGATAGGTATTTATTTTATTTTTAAATGCCGCTATCCCGGCGTATATAGCATCCACGCCGTTATAGCTATTTTATTTATTTAAAAAATTAAATTAAATTAGTGTTCACACGATAGAGATGAGTTGTGCCGACGTTAATATGTAACACGCCACTACTGTTTGCACCTATGGCGGCGTTTCGTGGAAACGCCGGTATAGAGTGCATGTTTTATTAAAAAAAAATTCTTCTACATCTATCGCGGCGTTTACCGAAAACGCTGGGAGAAGTATGCCACTACAAGCCTTGCGGTTTGTAGTGTGACGTATTGGTGAACTTCATGTTGGCTTAAATCTATCTCGTTTTTAGTTCTTGTAATCAAGTACTATAGTTTTGCTTTATTTAATTTAAGTTGTTTCGATAAATGCCTTGAGATCGGGAGTTGGTCATTTTTCTTTCATTACTTGTGCATGTGAGAAACTGTAATATCAAAATTTTTGATGTAGAATCTAGTTTGTGGTCTCTAGGTATGTTTATCTAATTCTGTGTTGTTTCTTTTTCATGCAGTCTCTATGTAGTGGTGATGACTATAAGCCTGAGGAGAATGAGGAACATGCAGAAGACCTTCAGTGTCCGATAAAGTTAAGTTGGGGATACATGGAAGAAATAGCGGCGAGTTAGAAGTACTTTTGAAAAAATTTGTTGTAGTTCTTAGAGTATGACAACTCATCTTTCCTTCTAGAATGTAATGTTAGTATTTTGGCACTTCGAAAAAAACATATAATTTTGTAATGAGAATGTTCTATACTCTATAATATTAACGCTTATTTTGGTGTTATGTTTATATATTTGTGTTTTCTTTTTAGACACATTGTGTTTTGTTTATATAATTGTGTGCATCAACGGGTGAAATAATCACATGTTCTTGATTGAAAAAATAAGTTGTTTTTGTAAATTAGATTAAGCCATCCAAATATAATCAGCAATGGAAAAAATGTGTTCAATTGCATTCACAGGGAAACATTTGCAAGGGAATGACTACCTTGCAAACTTATATAGCAATAGTTCATCAGCAATGGGAAAAGTCCCTTTTAAAATACATCTACAAGAGAAAAATTTGTTGTAGATATTCTCTTATGGATGGGGACAGTAAGGAATAACTTCTCTTGCAAATATTCTATTGTACGCAAGGGATAGTTACAATTCCATTGCGGATGTATACATTAACCAGGAGAGATTTTGCAACTGCACAACCGCAAGGGACTAAGAAAAAATCCCTGACGAATGTCCACTAACCATGGAATTCCACTCTTCTACAAGGAAAATTTCTATTGCAATTGTGGCATTTTCTACTAATTTGATTGATCGATTGATGTTTGATTGATGCTAAATTAGGATATGTATGTATTTCTAATTTTATTTATCATGTTATTGCACCCATCATGTAGATTATGAAGTTTACCGACTATTTGAAGTACAACCCATCATGTTTAATTAATTTATTTCATGAAAAATACCCAAAACCTGTATGTTGTTGCTGTCTGGATTTTGTCTGTTATTTTCTACCCAGTAAATAATCTTAAAATAAATAACTTTATGAACAAGAGTTGTAGCTCTATTTTTCTAGTTTTCAGAACATCTAAGATCTTTAAATTCCAAGTTGTTTAGCAAAAGTTATGCCCGTTTTACTATAGCTCTGTTTTTATTTCCAGATTTTCAGATTCTTGTATGTTTCATGTTTAAACTGTTAAAAGACTGATCAAATGATAAAATTCTGTTCTGATAATCTCCAAATTATAGTTAACATATTTAGGAGTCTAATAAATATTTTTAACGAATTTATTATTGAGTTTTTGCTGATCCTAAAAATATAACAACATGATGTCGAATTTCTGCCTGAACATGTAACCTATAAAGAATGATGTGTTTGACCTAGCTACTATTGTCAGAATTTGAACTTTAAATATGCGTTAGAACCGTGTGGAAGTCTAGTTTTCAGAATTTCTGATGGTTTCAGTTTTTGGAAATAGTGAAAAATTATATTTTTGTACAGACTACTCTTGCTGTCCAGAATTTGATCTTCTAGTTTTTAATAAATTAATTGTTCCTTTATAATAGTATTACATGAATTAAAGTTTGTTTGTTGCATTGCATGATCCTAGTATCCTATTGTCACCATTCTAATTGTCCAATCCAAGTTATCGTCCTATTATTGTTACTATCATTCAGATAATGTCTCTAGATTGCATATTGTATTGTTCCATCGATAAAATAATTAATAAGTCGGGGTTTAAGGGTTGACTCTAGTAGTGAAAAATATAATGTACTCTGATAAGGGGCCCGTGGTTCCCTATATCGTTATCTTGTGATCTTGTGATCTTGTGATCTTGTAGCATCTTATGGATAAATTATTGTTATGGATGGAATATCGTTATCGTGCCGAGTACATGATCTATAAAAATTCACCACTAAGTCTAAATGTAATTTGTTTGTATGTAGCAACTATGTGGTAAATAAATGGGACGCATGAATTGCTACATTGGTTAGGATTAAAATGATTAATAGATATGAGGATTGACACAATATTGACACTGCACATTGAATATCGTCACTGAATTTTGTTTAAGTGATATTGACCATTGTATATTGTTAATTAGACTTTTAAAGAGAATAATTTTTTAAAGCCCATAAACAAATTAATTTAGTGCATGCACGTGTCACATAAACAAATTTGTAAATGGGGGACACTAGAGTGGCACGTGCATGCACTAGCATGTGCAATGTGCACACTTTTGTAGTTGGCCGGGTGGGATTAGGAGAGTGGGAGAGATGGGAGTGGTGGAGAGTTGGTTACTCTCATCATGGGAAGTTATTTCAACTCCCTACTTCATCCTGGCCCTTAATCTTTAACCATATGATCTAATCCTAGCCTTCCATTCACCCTAAAAATTTGTATAAATACCCCCTCCCACACTCTTCATTCTCACATTTGAAAAAAATTGAAAAGAAAGAATCGAAAGAGAGGAAAGATACAAGTAGTAAGATAAAAGATTGAGGAGTTTTGTGAGTTGAAAAGAGTGAGTGTTGTGTAAGTGCTTCTACCAAGGGAAGGAGGCCGGATTGCCATAGGGGAGGCTCGGGTTTGCTTGCTCAATAGGAGGAGAAGTCACTTGGTTGCTTGATCTAGGAGGAGGAGGTTTCACACGTTCGTCGTAGGAGATCTCTAGGAGTCTATTTGATTGTTTCTCTTCATTTAAGGTTGGTGGTTCTCTTAAACTTCTAATTAGACATCATGCTAGGGTATGGTTAATAAATTAAGAAGAAACTTTAACTAAATTAGCCAAGTGTTATGAAAATGAGACAATTTGCTATTAGTTTGAATATATGTTATAAAGGATGTTAAATTGATTAAAAAATCATGATCGTTAATGTAGAATCTACCATGCTACCATGCTTTAATTGATTGTTGTGTGCCAAATTAAGAACACATGCTTGTATGTTACATATTTGAAAGAAGAAATATTGAAATATGTGATTTTGATTATTGTGTTGTGTTAAATGGCATCCGTAGCATCATAAGAAGCACCCCCCTTTTGAGGTACCTTTTTGGTACGGTCTTTATTTGTGTTGTTGGTTGGTCTTTCTCAACGTGGTGTATAGCACGAAAAACCACTCTTTACAAGATAGGGTCGGGCCGTTCACATGAAAGAAGAGAAGAAATCCTTTCTTCACGGTCGGGCGCATTTCTCAAATTTCTCCAGGATCACAAGTGGAACGCTAAGCAAGGGTGGGGAGGCTGCGAGCGGAGCGTCGAACAGAAAGAAGCAAGCAGTTGAGAGGTTCCAGCCGAGCCTAAGGGCAGAACTTCTGTACATGATCGTAGTATGTCACGCCGTCTCGTCCTTCTGTAGGTTTCCCCGTAATAGGAAGATCTGCGAAAACTCTTACCCATATCTTACCATTTCTTCGGCTCATAGTGCGATGGAATTGTCCGCTGCATCCGAGTCTGCCCAAGCAGATCGGTAGTTGATCTCCGACCTATCCAGTGAGGATCGGACCTGGCGACCGATCCCCGCACTTCCGGAGTGGGATAGGCATTCAATGAAAAGGGATTTTATTACTGAAATAATTATACAATGTTAATAAAAGTATTATAAGTGATCTAGGAAAATTTTAAGTATAATTTATAAGGAGATTATGCTTATTTTCCCCCTAAATTCGAAATTGAAGATCAAAATGAAGTAGAGTGAAAATTATGTTTTTTTTTGTATCAAAAATCAATTTTATTTTACTAAAATGTTGTAATAAGATGAAAAATAAAATCTGAAGTTTTTGAATGAATTTGGAGAAGAAAAGAACTCAAAAACATTCATTTTTGTAAAAATTCGAAAAAAACAGAGACCTAGATTATAACCCCAGTAATCTAAACCATATCAGATTAGTCCCTTGGCCATACTGGTTAGCCGGTGCATTGGGTTCGGTTACTGTAGCCGTGGGTCTGGGTTGGTGGTTTTGGGTTCGAAACCTGACATGTGCATTTTGTTTTCTTTTTTCAAAAGGAATCCGAAAACCGAGACACACCTTATCTTAAATTTAACCCCTATCTCTATCGTGTTGACATCTAGGCCTTCCTGGCTTTCAGTGGCGATTGGCTACTCTCGAGTTGTGGGTTCGATGCTGGGTTTCGGCAATTAAAAACAGATTTTTGGGTTTTGAGTTTTAAATTGATTTTTTTGACTTGTAAAAATTTGGGAAAAATACTATAATTATTCTAAAATTATGTGGGCTTAATGAAAAATATTTGTGCATGATTTGACTAAAATAAAGGTGGTTTGGAAGTGAAAAATTAAGTAGAATTGCATTGGGGTAAATATGAAAAGTGATTATTTTCATGAGAAAATTATGCAAAGAGGATTTTGAATGAAAGATAATTTAAGTGTGTTATTTATGAATTTTATTGTCTAATTTGGGTATCATATATGAATGGAAAATACGATTTTGTGACTATTGAACTAAAGTAAAGAAAAGGAACCATGATATGAGAATCTAATGCGTTTATCGAAATGAAATTTTAAGCATGAAATACACTATTTGAAATTGAAATCGATACGTGAGATGGATTCGTAGAAATGCATAGAAATCTTGTTAATTGTGAAAAAGATCTTATGAGTATAAAGACTCAATTGTGTGATTATGAATTGAAATTGAGAACTAGAGTGTAGTTAAGCCTCATACCGGAATTGAAAGGAAATATGTTGAAATGAAAAGACTAAGATTTGGGTCATGTTGAATAATGATTAAGACCGGTATAATGGAAGAACTAACTCTAGAAAATTGATTTTTGTTCATGATTCAAATAACTAAGGACTGGATATATAGTGAAGAGGTGATGAAAATAAGAGAAAAATACAAGTATGAGAGCCTCAGAGCTATGGTGTGAGAATATTCATAGGCTGTCTTCACAATGCGTCGTGACATGACGTGGATATATCTCCAGGAGTCTGTACCACAAGCGACGCTCATGGGGTGTTTGGTGACTACGGTGGTGTCATGTCCCATAATGGAGGCTGAATTGTCCATAGGTTCTTCACGATGCGTCGTGACATGATGTGGGATTCCCCTCCAGGCTGTCTAGACATGAGCTCGTAACTCATAGAACATCTAGGATACTTATCGTAGTTAGAGTAGTAGTTTAAGTCATGAAGAGGGATTGAACCCACAAGATGAAGAACGGTTAAGGGCTTGCCCTCAGACCTATGTAGTATGGGATGCATAGAACCTGAACAAGTGCGCATTAGTGTCATTTAATACAAAAACTACATTAAGGACTAAGTGCACCGCACAATACGACATCAATAGGATATTCCCTTGTAGTTCTGTTTGTGATCAAATTTGTGATTTGTTTAAGTATTTGAGAAACGTTATACTGTTCGGCATAGAGAGGATAGTCGTGTATAATATTTTGTCGGTTGTAAGCAACTGACGCGCCCACAGTTTCCATGCAGGGTAAAGTGATTAACAGAACTAAAGAATGCATGCTGATTAAAGAATGATCCAAGTGTTGTACATTTCAATTCATATAAATTGTTGTAAATTGCTTCCGCTGTAAATATGAAATGTAAGTGTAAACTCTGATGTAACAAAAAGTTTTTATTTCCTTGTAAAATTGTACGAAAGAAGTGTAAAGATCCTGTGGAACTTCAAATTCAGTCTGTTTTGGAATTCGGGGTGTTACAAATTTTTTCTTATTAATTACGCTTATGATAATTTAATATTTTCTTTTATAATATTAATCCAATTATAAACTAAATACACAATAAAATAGATAAATGTGTTTATGAAACAAAATTAAATAAAATTAAACTTCAATCATATTAAAAATTAATGAAGTATTACAAGCATGTCAAATTACAAAATAGTTAATAACCAAATACACAATTAAATTCATGTGTGCAGACATGAGAATCAATACTTTAAACTGCGATCAACATATTCAATGGCATTATAAGATAACATTCAATTGACTCCTCACTTGAGATACGACACTAACAATTTTCTTATTTTACTGCAATTTCTTATTTTACGGTAACCAGATCTTGATTCTCTTTGCAATAATCTTCTTTTAGCATCCTGCAAATCTCCTTTATAGCCTTCTTCACTTCATCTTCGGCAAACACAAACTCGGCTGCATTTTGAGCGAGTTCAATCATTTGTCGCTTGCTAAGAGCCCTTCATAAACAAAACAAAGCAAAAAGATCTAACTTTGGTCATCAACAAATAGTGAATATTCTTTTTCATTATCACACATTCAAAAAATGGGAGTGATGCCTACCATTGTGGTCGTTGCCAGGTAGTACTCAGAGGAGAGACTAGTCAAGAAGAGGACTGCATCATCAGTTCAATTTGTGCAAAGCAAAAAGGAGCTAGTAAAATACCAGATGACACAGTCATTACAAAAGGCTAAGTTTCAAAACCTACTCACAGTAGGAAAATCCCACACACATATTTACATACATGTACTAGCTCACATACACACAAATAAGAAAAGATTGGTTAGTTCTAACCTGAACATATAATGAAATTGGGTCTGCAGATGCTTCTAACAACAGATGCTCCTGAAACATGACAAAACAGATGAATGTGTCCGTCAATGTTTATATCAGTACAAAAGTTAAGAGCGTGTAAGAATGTAGGATCTAAATGATAATCTCGTAAAGAAACTGTAAGAGCTAAATTTTCTCTCTATCTATTACAGATCCTACATATGTATCCTTACCATCCTGATTCTGGGATTGGTGCTTGTAATTCTAAAGAATAAGCTATTTCACCTGCCAAAAGCCCAAACTAGCATCAAAAGAAAACCAGTAGTAAACTGACATGTGATAACTGAATAACTTGAGATTTCATGATCCTATGGTGCTATTCGTGGTTGCTTTTCAAGGAGTTACAGTCATTGCAACCAATAAAAGCCCTGTCTTTGGCCTTTCTCCCAGCTATATTCTCCAACAAAGCAATTGGCTCCAGGAATTAAAACATGATCAGAATTCAGAAGTACAGTAGAAAATGAAATATAATGCATGTAAATTATATTAGTGTCAAAGTATTTTTTCTTGTGTCCTGACCTCGGCCTTCTTCATTGATCCGCTCCTAATGGATCCATTTTGGAATTTTAAGAACAGCCTTGGCTGAGCGCTAGATCAGAGCCAATTAAAAGAAGCTCATCAGTCACATTGTAGTCAACTAGTACGGGTAAGGAAAAGTCATGATCAGTCTCATTTACTATCATAATTACCAGTGCATGTCAATGTTAGATGGCAAAGTAGTACATAACTTAGCATGGATGTCTAATTAAAACGAAGGTAATGAAGGATTGAAGTTACCACTGGGAGGAATATCTGCAGCAATGAAGTCATAAGAGGCTGCCCTGCCCTGTAGTTTCATCGGTCTGATCAAAAGAGGAAGTTAGCTACCTAGTGCAAACACATATAAAAGCAACAAAAGATTAAAACTTTAACAAATAAAAACAGGGTTAAATTGATACAGATGTTAGTGCACTTACCATTGTTGTGCTTAATTTGAAGATTAACCTTGGAAATCTCAAATCTTACAGTAAAATGGAAGAGCAAAATCTAATAGTGCTACTCAAATAATTTGGTGTCAATGGAAATTGGAATATATATATGTTTCTATTATTAATGTTGAGACACTTTTTATCTCAAATATTTAACTGAACTACTAAAATCAAACAATTATTCTAACTAACTTCTAATCCAATACATATTTAAATTTGTATACAAATGAAAGATATAAATGAAGGTGAAAGGTGATCAATAATTGGAGTATATTTTCTACGAACTTATTTATATATTTTTTTGTATATTTGTTTATTAGGAAACGAAAATGTACAGAGAACAAATAGTGAAACAACTCACTAGCAATAGTGCTCTTCAAGCTAATTAAGTTGTATAATAATGTCATTTTCACCCATTGAAGTAACTTTATTTCACTACCAAATCAAGACTTCAAAAAAACTTATCCAAGTAGACTGTTTCGGGTAGGAATCTCCTAGAGGCTAGAAGTGCTCTAAGAACTTCCTTTTGATTGAATGTTATTTCTATTTGTAACCCTGTTTTGAGCTTTCAAAACTGAGTGCTGCAGAGTTTTTGGTCTACCTCCAGTTAGAGTAAGAGGTTTTCTTTCCCTCACTTAATTTTACAAATAAGGAAAACAGTCTTAACTAATAATGTCATATATTCTTACACATATATACTAATTTGCATTCAACATACTGCATGGAAAATAATGAAATTCAACATACTTGATAATTAATTGTAGGTATCTAATTAAACTTTATAGGCAAATTAACATAGTTCACAAAAAAAAGAGGAATTATTATCAGATTCATTGAATGAATATACTCCATGATTAAGAATCCCAAAATAATTTTTTCATTTAACATCATAACCGAAAATGCAGTTTTCTTAAGTCGTTTAAAGAAATATGAAGAAATATGAAGAAATAGAAAACCATAGGGACTCATAAATCTACCAATTCAATGTTGTAATAAACTATAGCACCAACAAACGGAAAAAATTACAATATTCAAAATTACTCAGAATAAAAACCCTAATTATTCAGAAACCCAACTTACCCCAATCGAAACCCTAATTATTCAGAATAAAAGATGTACATATTCAAAATCGACGAACCTCAATGCCGGCAGATGTGAGGGAGATCTCGTCGAGATCGGTGCTGAGGAAGAAGAGGAGGATGCAGGGGAGATCTCGTCTTCTTCCTTTAAGTGAGGGGGATGGGTGACGATGGCGGGAGGAGGGGGACACCGACTCGGGAGGAGGAGGATTTAGAGATTGGGTTTGGTGAGAGAGGAATTTAGGAGTTTTAGAGGGATAATTGAAATATTTTGGGGGGAGAGAGAGGAAAAATAAAAAAGTTGGGGAGGGGGGGGGGAATAAATTATGGACTATACCCACAGTATTTTATCTCGTCGGTAAAACTTATAGTTACAGATTAAAAGCTCTAAAGCTATAGGATATCTACACCCACAGTTTACTACACGTCTGTGGGTATATGATACCTATACCCACGGTTTTAGTGACCGTCACTACAGGTGTCCGTTAGTATATGTCAAATTTCTTGTAGTGCGTTATTCCATTATTCCTTGCTTTCTCTACTTGTTGTCCATGACTTGCTCTAAGAACAATTTTTCTCCTCTTTTTAGATGAAGTGTTCATAGGTATTGAAGAAGAATTACCTGTTGGAATTGGAGAACAAACATTCTGAAGATCTTAATGCTTTCTAGTTGCTTATTATTTTACTGAACTTATTGCAGTGAGACTTATTATTATTTGTGATTGGATTATTATTATATTGGGCTTATGATCCGGATTTTATTATTGTTTCCAGACGTTGGTTTATTGTATTTGGATATTTCATATTACTTCATTCCAAGTATTATTGTTCATGTGGTTGATTTTATTGTCTGCGTAATAGTTCTGTATTGATTATATTGTTGAGTTGATCAGATAAACAGTTTATGGATGACGTTAGTCATTCGCTGGACCAATATCATGTGCGCGTATTTCATCTTTTTGGAAAGCGGGGCGTGACTATATATATATATATATCTTATCTCTAATATTATAATGGGAGAGTTGGGGTTGTCATTTGTAGACAACCTGTGATTTGTATGTATTCATTTAACCATCTAATCTCAACCACTCATCTTTAAGTGGGAGTTATATTAACCATTCATTTACTCAACTGTTGTTAGTTACCATAATACCCTAAAAGTTCAAATTTATTTACGACATAATTATTTACAAAAATGTCACTCATATAAAATAAAAGTTTGTAACACTAGAAGTAATTTGTAAAAAGTATCTAATAAGTAAAGGAGATCTTATTATTTGCTATATAAAAAATATTAATTAAAGCGTGCATCGCATGTGCAGTTACTAGTAATATTATAATGGGAGAGTTGGGGTTGTCATTTGTAGACAACCTGTAATTTGTAGACATTCAACCATCTAATCTCAACCTTTCATTTTAAGCGGGAGTTATATTAACTATTCATTTACTCAACTATTATTACTTACCATAATTCCCTCAAAGTTTAAATTTATTTATGACATAATTATTTACAAAAGTGTCACTAAAAAGTTTGTGTAGCAGGGGTAATTTGTAAAAAGTATGTGATGAGTAAAGAGATGTCTCAGGTTCGAGGCCCGAATGAGTCTTATTATTTATTATATAAAAAAATTAATTAGCGTGCATCGCACGTGCAGATTACTAGTATGCTATAATGGGAGAGTTGGGGGTTGTCTATATGGGAGAGTTGGGGGTTGTCGTTTGTGGACAACCTGTAATTTGTAGACATTCAACTATCTAATCTCAACCATTCATTTTTAAGTGGGAGTTATCTTAACTATTTATTTAGTCAACTATTGTTAGTTACCATATTACCCTCAAAGTTCAAATTTATTTACGACATAATTATTTACTAAGTGTCACTCATATAAAATAAAAGTATGTGGCACTAGGGGTAATTTGTAAATATTATATATGAGTAAAGGGATGACTCGGGTTCGAGGCCAGATTACGTCTTGTTATTTACTTTATAAAATTTTAAAAAAATGATTAGAACGTGCATCACACGTGCAGGTTACCATAGTCACAAAGTTCGGGTTTAATTCAGCAAATTCGGAAAATCCTGCTAGCATTCTCTTCTCCTATTTGTCAATGAATTCGAACAAGTGTTGCCTTCTCAGTAGACGTGTCAATGGTCCAGTCAACTCATCTTCTCTTTGCTAGACTTAAGCATAGTCACAAAGTTCGGGTTTAATTCGGCAAGTTCGCGATTTATTCGCGAATATTTTCTCAGCCGAACTAGTTCGCGAATTGTACGTCGCTTCGTGAATAATTCGCGAAGTGCACGAATAATTCGCGAAAATCACGAATTGCTGTATTATTCGCGAACAATACTCAATAACCCAACTCAAGTATTCAACCCTATTTCCTTGTAGCATGAACCTGAAGAGTTTGAAATTATTTTGTAATTGATGTCTCTAATTTGTAATAGTCTAAGATATTCTCTTATGAAACACTCTTGTAATTGGTTGTTTGGTGCATAGGTTAAGTAGCTAACAAACAAAACAAGACTGAGAACTAGGTGACGCTATATCAGTGCTTTCGGAGCTAATTATGGTGTATGTGTAATTTGTGGTATGCAGTGTGATGTCATATAAAACTGATGATCAAAGCAAGTAGATAATCGTAAAGCTTATTGATTCTTATCTTATACAATATACATTGACTACATTCACAGACTACTAATAATATTTTTTTTGCTTTGGTGATGGGTACTAACTATTAATATGTATTAAATTTTGTATTTTTTTTCTTTCCGAACTTATGCCGATTTTTCCCCGAATTTTTCGAATTTTTGCTGAATTCCTAATATTGAATCTTGCCGAATTATTTCCGAACGCCGGATTTGTGACTATGCAGGTTACTAGTGATATTAATTGCACCAGAGAACATGTCCACTAGCCCAGTTGTGTTCATTATTTATCATGCCTTATGGACCCTGCCAGTCAACAACAATAATGACCCAAAAGAAGGACCTAAGAGCATCCGTAGTTGTTCAATTTCAAAATTTGAGTATTTGACATATAGGAATAGGAATTTTAAGTTTGAGCTGTAGTAGTTTTAACCCAAAATTTAGATTTTGATTTTAAAAAAATCGACGGACAATAGATAATGTATCGTCCCAAAATATTTGTATATATTTTTATAATAAAAATGTATCGGACGATGAATGATTTCCCACCCATTGGTTTTTCTTTAAACCAGGAGACGAGAAATGATTTCCCGTTTCAGCTTTTTTTTTTAAATTAAAAAAAATTGCTCAAGGAAAGGGAATCATTTCTAGTCCGAGAGTTGTTTTCGTAGCCTCAATCTTAATTAATAATTAATTTAATTCTAATTGAATCTTAATTTAATCTTAAATCTTAATTAAATCATAATCTGTATGCATAATATATCTATAGGCATAATTCTACAGAATTTTCAATTTAAATTTTGGCCAGAAATCTCTTGGACGGGGAATCATTTTCTGTCCAATCTTAAAAATAAAATAAAAAATCAATCGGACAAAAAATAATTTCCCATTTGATCAAATTTTTTTAAAATAAATAGATCGGACAAGAAATTATTTCCCGTCCAATATATTTAAATTTTTAAAAAACGACGAAAATGATCTTTCGTCCGATTTTTATTTTTTTGATGAACGGACGAAAGAAAAATGAGCTCTTAAATAAAAACCGGACAAGTTAATAAGAATGACATATAGTACTTTGCGGGGCATCCTTGGCTTCGGGCGTTATTTTATTTCCGTCATATGTTTTTGCTTCCTTTATTTTCGAGTGTGAATTTGACTTATTCAAAAAAAAAAAAAAAAGTGTTTTGACTTGGATTTTATATTTAAAAACATAATATTTTTTTTCCATGTCAACCCTCTTAGATTTTCGGCTCGAACTCTTAAACTTTGAGAGTTAATCTTTGATGATTCTCCTGTCAACATAGCTAAAAAATAATCACAATAGCTCATTGTGCATCGACTAAGATGCATTCCTTGTTGTCATGTACGACGACGTCCGGATTCTCAGGATTGAAGCAAACAAAGGTAATTCGAGCAATTCTAGAAGAAGCCAAGCTTGAAGCTGCTCTAATTGGTATAATTCAGGTATCACAAAGACAGCCATATTGGTTCTAATCGTGTATGCAGAGATTAAAAAAATACGCATTTTGTAGGTATCTTCACCTTCCACCTTCAATTACTCAGGCACTTTCTATTGTCAAATGGCGTCAATTGCGACAATTATTTCAAATAAATCAGTGATTTTATCAAAAGCTGTTACTGTCTAAACCTTTATCGTATAAGAAAGAAAACTATGTACACTTCACTCAACACAATCAAATGTGGTGAACAAGCAGGAAATTTCCTGCTGCATTGGTATAATAAAGGAGGAGGGTAACAAGAGAGGAAAATAAAAGTTACTGCTGGAATGGAAAAGAAACGGTAAGCTGATGATGGCCGTGTCGATCACATCTTGCTTGCCACTGGTGATTTCAAAATCACCTAATGTATTTTGATTACGTCGATAACTTATCTATATATGTATCTTCACCAATTGGGAAGTTCCTATCATGATATTTACTCTAGCTCTATCTTCACATCCTTGAGTTCTTTCTACCTGCACAAAATAAAAAATAAAAAGAGTTAATTATTTAAAACTCAGATTCAACTGCTCTGTCGTTGTTATGCAGGATATCAATTCATTACTAGTTCTCTTTGATAGGGACTCTTACCTATCTCGCTATGAGGGTCGATATATATAGTTTAAAAATAAAAGAGATCGATGTTTCGTGTTGACTTCATTAATATCTGATGAACTACTAGAAAGTTGACTTCATTAATTTCTTGATGAACATTTCAGGGGACACCTTATTTGAACCGGATCTGTTCTATAGGATCGGACAACTGTATTCTTAATTTCAAAAGGTTTCAGGAAAATTATAAGCAACTAAGTGAATATCGGTGTTTGATTATAAAAAATTAGTAAGGTGGCTTCATAATACAGAGAATCAAATGAAGACCCTACCAATACAACTAATATGAGCTTTTTCATAGTACCTAACCTACTAACATAATTGGGAGGTTGATTAGCCCAAACAACAAAAACTAGCTGAACTAGTAACATGTGTTTTAACTGAAGCTAAAATATGAACACAAATGTCAGAGAATTTTTTACCTGATATATGTACAGTGATGTTGGTTTGACTACATAACTAACCGATGCAGCCAAAAATGACTCGGTTCTCACTTGCCAAGTGCAATCTTAGAGTTGTACGTCGATACCTGTATTAGACAATGCGCAATCAGCAAGAGTGTAATAATGTTTGAATTGACCCTAATTAACAAAAAATGCTTGCAGTGCTTTATGATAACAAGAATGATTTAGATTAAAGAAAAGTTGGAGATTTGTAAAGAAAAGGTAAAAATTTCTTTTCAGTTGCTTATAATTTCTTTGAGTTGGAAATTAGTGATTGTAGCCAATCCGCTCTACCAAATTTTCAAAAAGTCCATAGAATTAATCAAGTTATTGCACATATATACAAAATTTCCCCCTCCTGCTTAGTTGAAACTAATTACCGACAAATTTAGTCGAAACCATTCTGTCTAGTTAGTTTCCTCCTTCTGTTTCAGAGCAACTTGAAATTTTATTATCATTGATCAAAGTCATGATGTTTCCATCTAGTTCTTCTTATTAATTCAGGTAATGAGGTAATTTATGTTTTACAAAAAATTCAACTGACTTATCACACTTTTTAAGTAACATCGATAATGGAACATCCTTCTACTATGTTTTATCAATTTAAAAAGCAGAGAGTCATTTGTGAATAATCCCTTACCGCTGCTTCGATATCAATCTTATAAACAATCATCTTCCTCCTAGCCCTACAACTCGTCTTGTAAGCAACAACGACGTGCGCCATCGCCAAACTCAAAGAGCTCAAAAACAGCCCTTCCACAGCACCCCTCGGTCCCACCACATCCTTCACTCCCAACACCATCCCTACGGCCAAAAGCTGCCCCCCTCCCTTCCCCATCTCCTCCGCCCCCAGCATCGCTGCTGCCTTGAACGACACATACCCCATCGACCCAAAACTGCACATACTCGTTATCCCCAAGTACGGCCCTCGCCCTTCAAACACCAAGTAAACACCTACACCAACAACAACAACAACCAATAAAAATAAGTCATCATATCATATCTAAACTAATTGTATCCAAATAATGAAATATTCTCACATAGTATGACAAGTGATCTTGCAACGGAGACAAGGGGAAGATCGACGAGAGATGAGGTGAATCTGTAGCTTCTGAAGTTGGATAAGGAAGGGTTCGACGAAGAAGCGGAGGACAGGAGAGCACAAGGGAGGACGATATCGAGGAGAGCGACGAAAAGAGGAGGGGAGCAAACAAGGAGGAGGGAAGCTAGCATTGAGAGGAGGAAGAAGAGAGTCTTCACCCATCTTACTAGTCTCTCTTTGTATGAACCCATTTGTGTGGAAACCTTCTTTTTTTTTCCTTTTTTTCCTTTTTTTTGCAATGTTTGTCAATGGAAGAATTGAGGAGGAATTTCCATACCGACGACGAGGAAGGAGGAGGAGGAGAAGAAGATGGGATTTGGAAGAGAGGTTTTAAAAGGGAGATTTGGATTTTATTTTATTTTATTTTCGGGGATTGGAGTGACGTCACGTTTAGAGATGGGGTTTGAGTTGACCCCACTTACTGGGATATTTATTTTAGGGCCCCTATTTGGTTAATGATTATCTGTCTATTTTTAATTTTTAAAACTTGAAATCTGCTCACTTTTTTCATGGAGAAAAAAAAAAGTCATCGATCTATCTATAGTAGCATAAAGCAGGTAAATTTGCTCATTTTCTTAGTTTTAAATTTGCTTTTTAAAGTTTAAGTAATTATATCTTCAGAAGATAAAATTTACTCCATAAGAGCATCTGTAGTCGTTTGCTATATATCGATAATATCGATATTTGGGTTAAAAAGCAGTTGCAGTCGTTTGCTATATATCGATATTATCGATAAATCGCTACAGTAGATTGCTATAAATGAGAATCGATATAATATTTATCGATAACTGAGGAATGGCGCTCGATATGCCGTCCCACTAAAAAAATTATTATTATAATCGTTGGACGGCACTTGATGTGCCGTCCGTTTGAAAAAATTCTAATTTATCCAATAAAAGCCTTTTTTTCCGGACAACACTTGATGTGCCGTCCGTTTGAAAAAATTCTAATTTATCCAATAAAAGCCTTTTTTTCCGGACGGCACTTGATGTGCCGTCCGTCGACCTTTAATAAAAAAAATAAAATCTGCTGCTAAGTAAAGATAATTAGGTATTAAGTAGCTAATTAGGTATTAATTAAGTAGCTATTAAGTATAGATTAGGTAATTATTATGTGCTTAGTGTCCAAAGTGTGTCAGAAAAGGTGCTAGAGTCCAAAAGTGAAGGTGCTAGAGTCCAAAAGTGTGTTGGACGGCACTTCATGTGCTGTCCTAGACACACGGTGCATATTTTTTTTTTGTTTTTTTTTTTTTTTAACGGACGGCACTTCATGTGCCGTCCGACGATTCCGCGCCTAATTTTTGCTTTTTCGCCCTCCAACGGTATATGAAATGCTGTCGCTTAATATTAAATAATTGATTGCTATAATATAGCTTTCGACCAGTGCAGCGAAATTCAAATTTCTATTTCTATTTATCGATATATGGATAATTTTAACAATAACGACTACATATGCTCTAATCAAATCAAAAGTAATATAATTTGACAAGATAAGAAGATTCTATGTAATTGAAAAACAACAATTCAAGACAATATATATCGAAATACTAATAAAAATAAAAGAAAAAGATTTATGCGTAGAAATATCTGCTTCACTCATTTCCTCATATCCGAGCGGGTTTTATTAGTCAATCATTTAATTGGAAAGCGCATAATCAAATGTTGACGGTATTCTTTTTTTTCTTTATGTTGAGTGCAGAAGTCTAATGTGATTTCCAGTCCGCCTATATAATTGTTCCTTCTCTTTTATTTTTGAAAAAATAACAACAACAACAACAAAAAGTACTGATTCTGGTCAAATATGCTCCCGTCTCAGTTTGGTTTGGGAGATCATGGAAGCTTCTGCGTTGAATTAAAATAAGTTGTGAACTCCAAAGTTGAATTTTACAATTTAGGAGCAGCCGTAGTACACATGGCATGGCATTTAAAGACGTTAACCACCCGGCAACTGAAGCAATCGATCGTGATTCTGGTTTTTCCTTTATTAATTTCTTTTTTGTTTGATTTATTTATTTTTATTTTTTTAAAACTGATTATTTGTATATTAGTTCCTAAGGGTATCTCCAACCACGCTAGTTATTTTAGCTAGTTAGAATAGCCAAAATAGATAATAAAAAAATAATTTGGCTAGTGGAAAAA
This sequence comes from Hemerocallis citrina, assembly GCA_017893485.1. Lineage (NCBI taxonomy): Eukaryota > Viridiplantae > Streptophyta > Magnoliopsida > Asparagales > Asphodelaceae > Hemerocallis > Hemerocallis citrina. The sequence continues at coordinate 276,696,725 of CM030362.1, forward strand.
TCTCACACTCCAACCATGCTATCTATTTTGGCTAGCCATAAATGTTTTAATTTTTATTTACTAATAAATAGTTACAATAATCTTTTTTTAAAATAACAACATTTCTATTTCTCAAGAATTTTGGAATCAAATGAAATATTAGTTTCCAAATAGCACTAAACAATTACATGATATTGCAACACAATGAACTCAATATACTAATTTTATTTTGGGAAGAAACAAAAATACTTGTATTTATTGTCCGTGTTGCTGCCACAAGTGTTCTACAAGATCCAACTGCAGTTGGGAGTGCATCCGTCTATCTATAATGCGATAATGAGTTTGAATAAATGTAAGCAGTTCAGGCGTATAATCATGTGACACTTCTATAGACGGACTTTCTTCAACTGCATCATAGTTAAAATCCTTATTATTATCTTCTCTCTCATCTTCGACTATCATGTTATGTGTTATTATGCATGCTGTCATAATATCATGAAGCGTCTCTTGATCCCAAAAACGTGCTGGTCCACGAACAATTGCAAAGCGTGCTTAATACCGAATGCTCGCTCTACATCCTTTATTGCCGATTCTTAAGCTTCAGCAAAGTATTTATTGTATTACCTTGTGGAAATGGAATAGTTTTTACAAATATTAACCACTCTGGATATATACCATTAGCAAGATAATATCCCATCGTATAGTTATTACCATTGATAGAATAGTTAACCTTGGGCGCTCTTCCATTAGCAAGATCATGAAAGACAGAAGACCGATGTAGCACATTGGTCTCATTAAGAGCTCCTGGTAACCCAAAGAATGCATGCCATATCCAAAGATCATGTGAAGCCACGGCTTCTAAAATAATTGTAGGTTTATGAATGTGGCCAGTATACATTCCTTACCATCCAGCTGGACAATTCTTCCACTTTCAGTGCATACAATCAATACTTCCTAACATACCTGAAAAACCACGATCTTCGTTCATTGCCAGCAGTCGGGTAATGTCTTTATTGTTTGGTGATCTTAAATATTCATCGCCAAATACTGTAACAATGGCCTTGATCTCGATTGCAGTGCTTTCTCCAATACGTATGTGATCATTAACTAAATTTGCCGATACCCTATAAGCAAGCATACTTATTGTGGCTGCCATCTTTTGAAGTGAAGACAATCCAAGAACTCCACAAGCATCCCTTCTTTGAATAAAGTATCGATCATAGGCTTCTATAGCAGACTGAATTCTTAGAAAACGAGGACGTCTCATTCGGAATCTCCTTCGAAAGAAATGAGGAGGATATACGGGCTTTTCAGAAAAATAGTCATTGAAAAGTTTTTCATGTCCTTTGAGCTCTATCACGTTGAATAATAGCGTGGCCTAGAGTAGAACCACAACGAGGTGCTCTTCGTCTTCTTGTAATTAGTTCATCTTCTTTTTCTATAGCCATTAATGCTAAAGGTAGCATTTCATCATCAGAATAGACATCAAGATTATTGATCTCAAACATCATATCAAGTACATTACTAAAGTGTGTCATCAGTGAGTAAATGTGGTTCAATGCTTAATTGAGCTGAGAAAAGTGAAAGCATGAATTCAGTTAGAATATTTATATTGCAAGTTTATGTGGAAAAGGCAAAATACAACTTTTATTAATAAGATGTTTAGCTGAAGGCTTACAGATGCATAGGTAAAAAAAACTACATTAATAATTTATGGCTATTCGAAGTACTAAATACACAAATAAATACTAATTATTGCTTAGTGTTTTTCCAAGAATTTCCATCTTCCGGGCTTCGTAATATTTTACTCGCAGTGGGTCCATTCCAGTGGTGTCAATAGCCAATATTTCCTCCTCGTCTGCTAACATTTGTAGACGTAGTTTTTCCTTCTCAATTTCGATTAGCTCTTGCTGTTGACTGAATGCTTTCTCATACTATTCTGTTTTAATTTTTTTATTTTTCTCCATATATTCTTGCAGGAACATTACTACAAGTGATTTTTCTTCATTTTGTTCCTTATGTTTTCTCTTTTGTTGCTTCTTGGAAGCCTTTCTACTAATAGGCCTGTTCATATCAGTTGCAATATAATCTGTCTCTAAATTAACTTGATCCGGTAGTGAAGCAGACGATTTTGCAGAACTTATCCTTTTACAAGTTTTAGACTTTTTCTTTGAAATTTCCATTGTCCATTTGGAATTATGCTTCAATTCATGTCAACAATGCAAAAATCCAAATGGCTTTCCTTGCAGTTCTTCATACATTAGCTTTGCTTGAAAAATGTACAATTAGTTAAAATTAATAATTATTTTTGGAAAAAAAAGTAATTCATAAAATTCAATGATATTAATACATTGTCTTCATTGGTGATCCCACTTTGGTTTCTTGATTCTATCTGAGCATAGTACTCACAGTATAAGTTAACTTCTTTTTGAATTCCAGACCACCGATTCATGAGAGAATTTGCATTGCACTCAGGCTTGAACTTTTGTTTGCATAAAAATATTCATGAATTCTATCCCAATATTTACCCATTGTTTGTAGGTTTCCTTGTATCGGATCAAAACCAATACTAAGCCATGCATGTATAATGAGATCATCCCTGTTCACATCACGAACAAACTTATTTTCACACACATCATGCTTATACCCCCCCCCCCTACTCAGGAAAGGGAGATTTCTTCTATTTACATCATATATATATATATATATATATACACACACACACACACACACACACACACACACACACACACACACACACACAACACTTCTGCAAAGTTGTCCTATGTATCTGATATATATAAACACATCAGTGAAGGGTCTTTATCTATGCATATATATGTATCAGATATATATCAGTGAAGGGTGTTTATATATGCATAAACACATCAGTGAATATGTATATATCAGTGAAGGATCTTTATATTAGTGAATATGTATATATCAGTGAAGGATCTTTATATTAGTGATTATGTATATATCAGTGAAGGATCTTTATATCAGTGAATATGTATATATGTATCAGATATATATCAGTGAAGGATCTTTATATCAGTAAATATGTATATATGTATCAGATATATATCAGTGAAGGCTCTTTATATATATGCATAAACACATCAGTGAAGTATATATCTGATATAAAGACTCTTCTATCTACATATGCTTTGGGTTTTAGCAAATAACCGAATATACTTAGACACAGAACATATATTTAAAACCTTAGTAATACAGACCTCTACCTGAAAATGTAAAGGGTGTTTTTACATAAATCTGTTGAAGATCATTCAATTAATTATGCAGTGGATTTTTTCAGAATATTAACTTCTCAATATCAAGAGAAGAATTTGTAGCTTATGTGTCAAATACGAAATTCCAGAATCAAAGCAAAAGAACTATAATACAGAGATCTTCTTGGACATATTAGCAAAACTAATCCTGATGCTTATTCTGGACACAAGAATTAATAGGATTGGTGGAAGAAATACTGTATACCAGTGTCATATATCCTATAATTTGAAGCTAAAATTAGAAGATTTATTTTTAAAGATAATTAATATACACTTGGTCAATAGCACAAGGTATCAAGCAATGCAGGTTGTCTTTGCCTTTGAAAAGATGTGGAAAGGAAGTAGGAAATGATGGTACTACCTGCAGTTAACCAGAGAGTCAGGTTTAATATGCAAATCAAGTTATCGTTAAAAGCAGAAACATAATAAATATCTAGACAAACAAAAAATATTCTACACATATGCAACCTATAATACAACAGAGTAGTCAACACTGAAAAGGGTTAAGATCTAAGGTACAAATAATGTACACTAGTGCAAAAAATATTCTACACATAATGTACACACATATGCAACCTACAAATAATGTACACTGATATGCATAATTTGATAAAGGTTTTTTTTTAAACATATCAGGTTTTTTTAAGCATATCAGTCTCTATTTTTTAAGCATATCAGGTTTTATATTTTGATCTTGTTGATGTACACTGATATACATTGATAAAGGTTTTTTTAATGTACACTGATATACATAATATCAATAGATTAATTTTTCAAGAATATCAATACATAAAGGTTTTTTTAATGTACACTGATATACATAATTTGATATATATTTTGATCTTTTTTCATGCTCTCTTCAGCAACAGGATTCCATTGTAACACCATGTAACAATACATGCATTGTGGATGTAACGCCCCTGCCCCTCAGACAATTTATACAATTTATAAGACAAATTAGATACTATGTAGTACAACTGCCCACCACAGGCTGCCTCTCAAAAGGTGGTTAACCGGATTGGTGACTCTTGATCATAGGCTATTATATTTATATATTATTTTAATCATGCAAATTTTCGATATGGTACTATCTCATACTCAAATTCCTTTTCAATTCCCGGGTGAAACAGTAGCAACAACATATCGAAGGTGGGCCCAGCTTCAAACTCCACGTCAGCAGCTTTTCCATTGTTACTGCTGTCTTAATTCAAGTGGGTCCCCCCACCTATGCACATTTCACATTTTTAATACTATTCAATTTATCCATTTCACAATTTTACCAAACCAGACAACTCATTTACTTTTCAACATATACATATACTTTATATACTATTATACTCTTTTTGAAAACTACGGGATGTTACACCCCCCTCCCCTTCAGAAATCAACATCCTCGCTGAGCACGGGCATGCACAATCTAATACAGGATCTCCTTTCTAGCTGATGTGGTGTGGAGTACTCCGATTATGTTAGCTGCACCGTACCCTGATTTTGCGGGTGGTCCACTATTTCAGGCCGCCACCTCGCTCCCTCTTAGGCATACCCGACGTACATCTGCTAGCTCCATCTCAGGCATACATCTCGCTCACTCTTACCCACACTCGGTGTCGAAAGTCGGCTCCGATACCATTTGTAATGCCCCAGCCCCTAGCTCAGATAATTTATACAATTTATAAGACAAGTTAGATACTATGTAGTACAACTGTCCACCACAGGCTGCCCCTCAAAAGGTGGTTAACCAGATTGGTGACTTTTGATCATAGGCTATTATATTTATATATTATTTTAATCATGCAAATTTCCGATATGGTACTATCTCATACTCAAATTCCTTTTCAATTCCCAGGTGAAACAGTAGCAACAACATATCGAAGGTGGGCCCAGCTTCAAACTCCACGTCAGCAGCTTTTCCATTGTTGCTGTTGTCTTAATTCAAGTGGGCCCCCCACCTATGCACATTTCACATTTTTAATACTATTCAATATATCCATTTCACAATTTTACCAAACCAGACAACTCATTTACTTTTCAACATATATATATACTTTATATACTATTATACTCTTTTGGAAAACTACGGGGTGTTACAGTGGAACTGGGTTGTTCAATGCTAACTTTCAACTAGTGCTATCTTTGTGACAATAGAATGCAGTATTATGCAAAAGAGAACTATACACATAAGATAATGAAATCATGCAAATTTAGAATAAGAAAACAGTATAGATTGTAAACGTCAGTGACACAATAAATTTGGATTGGCTCCAGGAAAAAGCTTCAAGTAAAAATTATCTGATCAGAATTCAGTTAAAGGGCAGTTTTCTAGATCTCACGCTTGTAAATATATCTACTGTGGTCACTTCAGGCATCAGATCAAGTCAGACAAGCCTCTACACAGTTTAGTCAAAGCTGAAACTAATCATGACTCATTTCACTACACTCATTTACTTCTGCATCCTTTCTCAATAGGCAACTATAACAGCAGTAATAAGTAAACTGCACTCCTTTCCCTCCGTCCCTCTCTCTTCCACTTTCTTTCTATTTAGAAGAAACATGTATTTTCAAACAAAGCTCATCCAAAATTGGTGATAGAGTCATTATCAGAGCCAGTATGGGAGTAACAGATTATCCATGTAAGAATATCCCATCTTATTCTCATATATTAGAACTTTTTGGAACTTTATTGAATTGAATTGAAAGTGTGTATATGATATTGTCATTGCAGCTTAAATAGAGCATTAGAAAATTAAAAATAATGCACATCAGTTTACTGAGTTGAATTGAAAGTGTGTATATGATATTGTTATTGCAACTTAAATAAAGCATCAGAAGATTAAAAATACTGCACATGAGTTAACTGAGTTGAATTGAAAGTGTATATATGATATTGTGTTTGCAACTTAAATAAAGCATCATAAGATTAAAAATACTGCACATGAGTTCACTAATACAAAGTATATGTATATACATATCTGATACATAGAAAGGACTCTCTCTCACTGATTGTATATTTGTATGTGGTATAGAAAGGTGGTCTTTAATTGAATGCAACATATGCAGATGTGTAGCAGATGGAAAATTTCCTTTTTACTGGTACGCAGTAAATATATACCCATATCTGATATAGAGAGAAATTCTTTTATACTGACATGATGCAACTGTGTGTGTGTGTGTGTGTGTGTGTATATATATATATATATATATATATATATATATATATATAGGAATCCTTTTCACTGATTTGAAGTGAAACAAATGCAGAGTATAGAAATTTAACTATAAGCAGGATATAAGAATTTTGACTATAGGCAGGGTATATGAGATTTAACCAGAAGCAGGATATAACAACATATGCAGTAAAGAAGATAGACTTCATTGAATTAGAACATATGCAGATTATAAAAGATGAATTTTATACAGATACAAAGAAAATAGATCATATGCAGATATATTGAAAATGATCATATGCAGGTATATAGAAATTACCTCATGTGCAAGATATAGAAATTAGATCATAGGCAAACATATAGAAATAGCTCATATGCAGGTATATAGAAATTAGCTCATATGCAGGTATATAGAAAATGATCATATGCAGGTATATAGAAATTAGCTCATGCTCAGGATATAGAAATTAGATCATAGGCAAATATATAGAAATAGCTCATATGCATGTACATAGAAATTAGCTCATATGCAGGTATATAGAGAATGATCATATGTAGGTATATAGAAATTAGCTCATGTGCAGGATATAGAAATTAGATCATAGGCAAATATATAGAAATAGCCCATATGTAGGTATATAGAAAATGATCATATGCAGGTATGTAGAAATTACCTCATGTGTAGGATATAGAAATTAGATCATAGGCAAATATATAGAAATAGCTCATATGCAGGTATATAGAAATTAGCTCATATGCAGGTATATAGAAAATGATCATATGCAGGTATATAGAAATTACCTCATGTGCAGGATATAGAAATTAGATCATAAGCAAATATATAGAAATAGCCCATATGCAGGTACATAGAAATTATCTCATATGCAGGTATATAGAAAATGATCATATGCAGGTATATAGAAATTAGCTCATGTGTAGGATATAGAAATTAGATCATAGGCAAATATATAGAAATAGCTCATATGCAGGTATAAAATTACCAACAAGCATAACTACATACTCTATAGAAAGCATATATCTATAGAATACATACTACTCTATAGAAAGCAGATATCTATAGAAACACAAAGAAAACAAAGTTGAAGAAAAAAAAATAAAGGGCATCTAAATCTACCCATCTTACAGTAATCAGGTACTTTTACCTTTATCATATTCGAATGAAAATTTTGCTCAATGAAGACATCATATTTGTGCCCTTGCACATGACAATCAATTCACAAAGGATTCGATTTGCAAAACATTGCCTCAAAACCTGGCTGACGGAAACAGTCTTCAATATCAAGACTCCCGAACCCTACCAGGCTATCACTTTTTCTCAAGTATCATATATAATTTACTATTATACTAGTTTGAACAGGCATTCATCTTTACTATGATAGTCAATACATTATAATAACATCCTCATAGAGGACAGACATCTAAGAAGCACAAACACAAACACAAACGAGAAATCAACACACTACAAATTCTAAAATACTGTGCTAGGATAGGCAGTATTTTGACATAAGAGTATCACATTTCAAACACAATACAACTTCCAAATAGAAGTACCAAAGCTTCATTAGACTTCATAAACAGATATGGTTAGTCGTTATATATTCTTCTCCAAGAAAGAAGTATTCTTCCAGATGTGCTCAGGAGGAATTTATCAACCATGTCAATTCTTTTGGTATTGAAAAGAAAGAATCAGAATATATGCTATGAAGAGTGGTTTTTAAAATATCACAAAATTAGAGGAACTTATAACACTTGCACATAATCGTTGTATAGAATATGAAACTGCTGCTATTGAGATATTCCTCCTCATGACAAGGGACTTATTTGATCTAATCTCGTATCAATACCCAATAAAATATATATGTTTCGGAGTATCAAAATCATATCAAGATTAAAATTTCAAATCTGAAACATGTCAAATTTCAATGTAGGCTCATTTGGTTACAGTATGAAAACATGTCAAATATAAACTCCATTCTCCATTCTCCATTCTCCATTTTCCAAACCCAAAAAAATATATAAAATAAAATAAAATAAAGAACAATTTTTACCAGATAAAGAAGAAGAATAACTCGATGAACAAGAACCCGATGAACAATAAGAAGATCCCGATCAACAAGAAGAAGGAGCAGCAATCTACCAAGAACAAATTGAAGAGATTGAAGAAATTGAAGAAAAAACACTATCGATTTAAATGAGAAGGAAGAAATCTTACCGTTGGAAATCTCCTTAATCTCCGACAGCAAGAAAGGAAGGACTTTGGTGAGCAAAAATCAAATCGCCAGATTTGGCAAGTGGATCGCGAGCAGAATTGAAATCTCCAGGATGGCAAAATCGAAATGGCGAGGCCATTGGAGAGTCTTTTTGGGAGATTATCGCTATTTTGGCTAAATTGGGGGAAATGGCAATTGCCGTTGGAGATGGTCTAACAAATAGTTGAACCGCACATCCTTGTTCCCCACAAATCAATATCTACATATTTGGGTCTCCCTATACACCCATATAAACTTAAGAAATCCGAATGGGTACCAATTATTGACCGAATTGAAGCTAGTTGTCAGGTTGGAAAAGTAAGTCACTATCATTAGGAGGAAGAGTTACCCTCATCAACTCGATATTATCCAATCTCCCGACGTACTACTTATCCTTTTTAAAATTCCCAAAGTGGTCATCCAACGGATCGACCGGGTTAGAAAGATATTCTTCTGGAAAGAGGCTAATGCGAACAAATGGGATTACCATCTTATCAGATGGGAAAAAACTTGCGTGAAAAAGAATCAGAGAGGGCTTGGTATCATTGATTTGAGAGACATGAATTTAGCACTCCTCAGCAAATGATGTGGAAAGTGTTCACCCTAATGGTGAAGGTTGGCAGGATTTTATTCAAGCTTACCTTCTAGAAAAAGGCACATGAAATTTGGGTTCCGACTGGGCCCTAAAGTGTCATGGTTTTGGAACGGAGTGGCTAAAGCCCAAGACCTGTTTCATACATGTGTCGCATTGTTCATTGGTAATGGTCAGTTAACTAGATTTTAGTGGGACAAGTGCTGCGGGGATCACTCCCTTAAAGAGTTATTCCCTGAACTCTTTCAACTCACCTCTAAACCTAACATTACTGTGGCCAAAACATGGAAGCATGGGGCTTGGAGACCCTCCTTTGGACCACATCTCGATCTGAAATCTCAATTGAGATTAGGGGCCATTCAATCTTATATTGGCCAATCTGGGGTTAGATGTTCACTAGGACCAAACCGGAAGTAATGGAGGTTGGAGAAGAATGGTTAATTCACGGTTAGGTCGTCGTATAACCGCATTCACTTTAGAGGGTGTAGCCAAAGTTTGTCCATGATTCTATGGAAAACCAAGGCACCATTGAAAATTAAAGTATTTCTCTAGCTAGTCCTCAACGATGCGATCCTGATTAGAGAGAACATGGCTAAAAGACAACCTTACATCGACACTAATTGCGGGTTCTGCCACACTCACACAGAATCAAATGCTCATCTTTTCTTAGAATGTCACAGAAGTAAGATCGTTTTGTGTGATGTATTGTTAGCCCTATGCACACCAGTTTATCCTAGGGTTTACGAAGATCTTTGGACAGGACCCACCTTCGCTAGTGAGAGACATGAGATGAGAAAAGCATGGTATATCGCTATCGCCGCAACGACCTAGGTTTTATGACTTGACAAAAATAATCTTTACTTTCGTGGTACTTGTAATAGTATTTCTGGTAATCTTACTCATATTATACATCTTATTAACTTTTGGGCTACATCGGCGGCGATAGGCCCAAGAGGCAGGATCGCCAGAGCTTTCGAGGTGGATGAGTATGACAATGAGGAGGTGATGATCGGACCCACTTTGAATTGATTTGGTTCGTCTCTTGGTTGCCACCCTCCAAGTCGTTGTTGGAGGGATGACCATTTGTATTTCGTTGTTCTCATATGTTTGGAATTGTTGTATTTATCCCACCCTCCGATGCACTGTGGAGGTACTATGTTCTCTGCACTGTAGGTTTTGTATTTGAGCCCAGTACTCTGAGTTTATTTTATTAACTCTTTATTATCGAAATAAGGTGACTATATTTCACATTTTCTTCAAAAAAATATATATCTACATATGTGTTCCTAAGAGCATCCACAATCGTTTGCTATATTTGCATAATATGCATATTTTAGCATTTCGATCGTTGCAGTTGTTTGCTATTTATGCATATTTTTCAATAATCGCTACAGTATTGCTATATATGAGAGAAGATATAGCACTATGCATATTATATAAGAAGAAACTTCAAGTTTCGTTCGCAATAAAAAGTATTTTTTTTATTGTATTCGTCCGACGAAATTAGAGAATTTTATGAATTAAAAAATGGCTGTGGAAATTAATTGGAGCTTGGACGAAACTTGAAGTTCTGTCCATGAAAAGGGGACAAAACTGGAAAACTTCCAGTTTCGTCCGATGAGAATTTCATTTTATTTTTCTTTTTTTTTCTCGCTCTGACGAAGCATCAAATTTCGTCTGATCAAATTTTGTTCACCTTTGCTATTTTATAGCATTTGATGACTGCAAGAAACCTCACTTTGCTATATCTATTTTATGCATTTTGGTATTTTTTTTTTATCTTCCACGACTGTGGATGCTCTAACAATGGCGAAACACACATATATGTATGTCTGGTTGTCTAATATACAGAATATTTGAGTAAATTATAATGAGTGAATACCTTCAATCACCTTCATTTTCCCTCACCACTTTAAAATGTCAAAAAACAATTCAAACTTTTATTTGCTTCACATTTTTCTTTGTCAAAGCCTTTTCATTTGCGCGCGTGTAGTCTCCTCTTTATAGTGGGAACTGTCGGTTTAGGTTAGAATAGGAGAAATTGATAAAATTGACATCGAATTGGGATAGAGGAAAGAATGGCAAGGCACTGTCAGGTTAAGGCATAATTCTAGAAATTGGTAAATGAGGTTTGACAGAGAGAAAAATTACTCATACGTAATTTGGTAATGTAGATTGATGCAAGCGGACTTCGACCTTCTGACCTCTTACGTAGGCTCACTATTATGTCTTACTGGAACTCAAAAATTGATGAGTTATTTTTTTTGTTAGTCAATTGATACTTTTTTATAAAACTTGTTCTAATAGTAAGAATAAAAGGTCATTTATCCCTGTAGTCAGAATCTTAATTTATTATTATTATTTTTAATTAGTGTAGTAGTGTTACACTGTGCAAATTGCACAATCTAAATTAATTTTGAGAGACTCATAAAATTATATAAAACTCGAAAAAAGCGTAAGAAAATTGAAAGAAACTTATAAATATCATCCAACCGTAATTACTGAAATCTTCATTGTCATCTTCATCTTTATATAAGCAGATGGTTTAGAGAATCACTATCAAACCATATTATTATCCAATTGAATATTACTTAAGCTAAAAAATGCATGCAATAAAAAGATGTCTTAAATTCAACTAATTTATGTTAATATGTATATTATAATGTCATTAACATTCAGTAAATAAGTTATACATTATAAATCATACATTATGACACAGGTCAAGGTAAAGATGATAGACTAACAAAATGATAAAAAAATAATTTTATGAATTGTGTTTGCTTAAAAATCTAATTCTATGCTAGGGGATGGAGGTGAGTTCGAGAAGAGACGTGAGATTTTGTGAGAGTGAGAAAGTGTGAGAGGAAGACAATGTGTATGAGGAATTGGGGTTTTTATTTTGTTTTGGTTTTTTATTAAAATTGTTCGTAATGCATGTGTTTGTTAATTATGAATCGTTACTTTTTATCTATTTTCTCTATTTCAAAATAAAGAAAGGAAAAAGGGGGTAGACTCTCTATTCTATTAGCATAAGATATAGATATAGTAAGACTGTAGCAAAAGAATTGTACATAATGTTTTTCCAATATGAAAAGTAATACAAGATGAATTCGAGCACTCAATTTTTTTGCTTACTAGCGAACATGCTGACCATTAAAATCCTAGTATCACTTGCAGACCGGAGTTAGAATAAATTTTCACAGGACTACGATGTTAGGTTCTCTCAATGAGTAGGAGCGAATTGCACAAAATTGATTTGTGGGTAGCGAATGGTGTAATTAAATAATTAATGAGGGAATAATATGTAAATAAGCCCCTCTTAAAGGGCACAAATTAAAGGCGGTTGGAATTGTTGGGAGTTTCTTGGAAACAAGATTTGGTTCAGAGTGAGGTTTTGAGGACTTTCATCTTCTTTGTATTGATCCGCAGCCGCTTATGAACTGCGGTCAATGCAACATGTGAAAGGAATCGCACAAGTAGTGGCATCTATCGTAGAAAATATCAGTGAGTAGTGGCATCTATCGTAGAAAATATCAGCGAGTAGTGGCATCTATGGTCTATCTAAATGGTACTGGTTGATTACGAACACTTAACCCCTAATCAAAACTTCCCGTGGTTACTCTCACATAGTACTAGAGCAATTTATAATTTGGATTCAAATTTTAACTGTTGTACTTAAAATGAAGATTACTTTAAAAATAATAATATTTTTGTATACCGTCTAGATCTCGACCGACAAAGCCAATATAGGGGATATTGCACTAGAGGGAAGGGTGTATTTGAACACCTCAGGTTGTGATGAAGAGAGGATAAATGGCTACTGCAATGCACCCCAACTGATCAGAGGAGGGTCAAGACTCAAGATACACCTAACCCAGGGGCGGCCCTAGAATTTTAGGGGCCTGAAGCAAACTCTAAAAAGGGGCCCCATATACACCAAAAAAAAAAAAAAACGATTCATATATTAGAAAAAAATTTAAAAAGTATACATGAGAAATTATGGATTTTAGGGGCCTGAACCTAATATAAATTTTTTTAGGGACCTGAAGCTAATATAAAATATAAAATCATGAAAAAATTAAAACGATTCATGCATTTTAGGGGCCTGAAGCTAATATAATTTTTTTTTTCTTTTCTGAAAATGGGGGCCTCCTTTTTTTGGTGATTTGGGGGCTTGATGCAGTTGCATCGGTTGCATCAGGCCAGGGCCGGGCCTGACCTAACCTAATGGAAGCGTTCTAACCAAGACAATTAGATAGTGAACATCTCAAAATAAAGCAAGTCAAGAGTATTTAAGAGTTCATACAAACAAGTTTCACGTCAAAAAAAAGAGAGGATACAACCTTATATGAAAACAAAGAAATTGAAATCATGCTGCATTGAAGATTTCTGTTAAGTGAAGATCCAGTTTGAGCTGCTGAGTTGCTACTAGTCATCACAGTATCAGCTGCACTCACTCCTCTCATCAAGTCTTCAGCCCCATTTGCTTCTAATCCCCTCACAATCTTGGCTTTCTACATGGTGGTGTTTTCAATGTAAATTATAGTTTTGGTAAAGCGGCTTTCCCATCTGTCAATAAAGAAAAGCCTTGTGGAGTAAGTCCAGAATCGATGGATGTGAAGGACTGGAAGACATGTTTAAAGAAGATGAGGTGTACACAGTGATCAAAAGTTTGGGTCAAGACAAGGCCCAGGACCTAAAGGTTTTCCATTTTCTTTTATAGGCTCTACTGGACATTCATCAATGTTGACTTACTTCATATTTTCAAAGAGTTGCACATGGGATCGCTGATGTCGATAGACTAAATTATGCGACCATGATTTTGATCCACAAAAAATCAGAGGTGTTAAGGATTGCCGACCTTAGACCAATTAGTCTACTCAATGGATCTTTTAAAATTGTTACCTAAGTACTAGCTAATAGATTGTCACCCCGTCTGCCAGACGTAGTTGGAGCTTCGCAAAGTGATTTTGTGAAAGGAAGGGATATCTTGGATAGTTTTGCTTCAACACATGAGATTGTGTTTTGAGGAAAAAATGATAATATCGATGGTTTTATACTGAAATTGGACTACGGAAAGGTGTATGACACAGTGGAATGAGATTGTGTTGATGAAGCCCTTGAATTAAAGGAATTTAGGTCTAAATGGATAATATGGGTCAAGTAATGCGTTATAGGTGGGAAATCATTCATTCTTTGGAATGGAGAATATGGGCATGAGATCTGATGTCGATGAGGGCTTAGGTAGGGAGACCCGCTATCTTCTCTTTTCTTTGCCTTGATTGCAGACGGTCTTGCAAAAATGACTAAGAGATGATCGAAAGTGGGGTGGTCAAGGGTATATCAATTAGAGGAATCCCTGGGACGTTGTTCATTATTCAATATGTAGACAATACCCTGATGTTGGAGCAGCAACCATGGAAGAAATTATGTCTACTAGGGTCCTTTTGAGATGTTTAGAGGTATGGTCGGGTTTATCTGTGAACCTGCATAAGAGCTGCGCTATGAAAATTGGGGATGAGATGTAATGCCCTAATTTTTCAATTTATGAAAAATTATTTATTTTGCACGTAGTGTGCACGTGCAATATTTTTGGTTAATATTTTCATCAAGATGAGTAAAGATATTTCAATTTGTACTTTTAATTATTTTGTACAAAAGCCTTATTTTAATTAGATAAAAAGCCCTTTTTCTTAAAGCCCAAAATGTAATTTATTTATTTTATTTTAAAATAACTATTTTGGCCCATAAACTAAAGCCCATGGATTAATCTATTTTTTTATACAACTTGTCATGTAGAATACAATTTAAATGCTATTTTATTTTTATACAAATATTTAATGCACAAATTTTGGTCCTAGTTGCATGCACGTGCACTACGCGTACACATGCAAAATGCATGCCTTCTCTAGGCCGGTTGCATTCTTTTGGAGGGAAACTCAATGTTTGAGTGGTGATCATGGTATGGTGGTTACTTAGATGTGGGTAGTTATTGCAACTCCTACTCTCATCCTAGCCCTCCATCCTACAACCAACCAATTGATCCTAGCCATCTATTTCCCTTGATTTTTAGTATAAATACCCCCCCCCCCCTGGCTAGTTATCCTTGTGCCTATTAATCTTTCCAAACCTATAGTCTAAGTTGCATTATCTAGTAGTATTTTTGTGAGTTAAAAGATTGAGTGTGTGGGCTTGTTCTTGCAACACCAAGAAGAAAGAGAAGGGCCGGCATTCATCAATAGGAGCTTTCGGTGTGGTGCTTTTGGAGCTTGTGTGCGCGCGTCTAGGAGGAGGTGCACTCGTGTTGCAAAGGACTTTTGTTGCTAATTGTGTTTTTCTCTCCATACAAGGTGGGTAAAATTTTCCCTATTTCTAAAGTAGGATTGCATGCTAGTTTAATTAGAAAAATTGAAGCATGAAAATGATTAAGAAGAGCACACTCTAATTGGGAAAAATAACTTCTCGAATGATTGAAATGTGGACATACAAATTTATATGTGGTTCTATTATTTGAGTTGTATGTGAATAGATTAGAAGCATGGATTGATTAATGAAAACACATTCTTTTACCATCAAGAATTACACACAAAAGTTAGTAGCTTGATTATACCCTTTTCATGTGTTAAATAGATCCTTTGTGATGATATGGGCATGAATAAATTAAAATATGAGTTGTATGTTAGATAAATGATTTAAGTCAGAGAATTAATGTGAAATTTATTGACAAAAAGATTAGAATGCTACAATGCGAAGAAATGTCGAAAAGAGAAGAAATGTAGTGTTATAAGGAATAATTTGAATTAGTGTATGAAAATACGTTTTAAATAGTACAAAAATTATTTTACTCTTACTAATATGAAAATTATGTGAAGTAGTATTAATCTGGAGTTATACAGTATTTTTTTTATGAAAGCAAAATGAAACGAAGGCTAGTTGAACATTGAAATATTTAAACAACAGTGAGAATCGGTTCAAAAAGATTTTGTGTTGTACTTAGACAATCTGAGCACATAGCTCACGTGGTTAGAGCGTGCGGTTGGGTTCTCTAAGGTCACGGGTTCGACTCTTGAGAATACCATCTTTATGAGTGTTTATTTTTAAACCGATCGGTTCCGAACCGAAGGCATTAACTGCCATTCGCTTCTCTTCTATACTGCTGGCACAAACCGGCCTAGTGGTCTGTGCTTTGGGCTGTGTCTCAAGGGTGCTGGGTTCGATTCTTGCTCTCGGCAAGAATGAAAAATTATTTTTTTTTGGGGTTTTGATTGCCCAAAAATTATGAAAAAAATATGGTTATTCTCCTAAAAATATAAGGGACTTTATAAAAATAATTTGGGGATTATTTGCATGAAATACACTATGATTTGAGAATAAAAGGCATAAATAGAACTATGGTTCTAGATATATACCTTGTGAAAAATTATAACTTACAAGAATAAATTGAAAAGAAGGATTAGAAGATTATTTGGCAAAGAGAAATCTTATTGTGTGGCATAATGCAATTTATTCTCATTTGAGAATAATGTGGAAAATACGAATTGTGAATATTTGTTAGTGATGTGAAATTTTGATATGAAGTGATAATTGATAAAGCATATGAGATTCATGTATAGTTATGGACTATTTGAACAAATTTGAAATCATGATTTGAAAAGAGAATATACATTGAGTATGATAACTCAACATGGGAATTTATAAGTTGGAAATGCTCATTTTTGAAATTGTGAATTGAAAATTGAAATAAAAGAGTAGCTAAGTCTCCCCCGGCATTTGGGAAATGAAATGAAATGAAATTTGAAAAGAAAGACCAAGGTTGGTCATGTTGAAATGAATGAATAAGTCCGGTTTAGTGGAGAGGCTAACTCTAGAACTTCGATTTTTGTTCATGATTTTGATAAAAGAAACTAAGGATTAGTACATAGTGGAGACGTGATGAAAGTAGGAGAAAAACACGAGTATGACGGCCATCGGAGTGGCGGTGTGAGAGTGATCCACAGGTTGCTTGCTTGATGCGTCAAGACATGGCGTGGGCACTACTCCAGAATTATCGTCCCGGTGGCGACGCTTATGGGATGTTTGGTGACTGCAAGAGGATCGTGTGTCATGAAGTGAGGCTGAATTGTCCATAGGTTGCCTGCTCGATGCGTCGTGTCAGTGCGTGGGATTCCCCTCCAGAATTTTCTGTACACAAGCTTGTACTCATAGATCATCTAAGATACCTACCGTAATTACAGTAGTAGATTAAGTCATAACGAGGGATTGAACCCTATAAAGATGAAGAACGATTAAGGGCTTGCCCTCGGACCTATGTAGTATGGGATGCATAGAATCCGAACAAGTGCGCATTAGTGTCATGTAATATAAATAAATGCATTAAGGACTAAGTGCACAATCACAACACGACATCAATAGGGTAGTCCCTTTAGTATGATTTGTGACAAGTTGGTGTTTGCTAAATATGGAAAATTAAGTTATACTATTTCCGGCATAGAGAGGATGGCCGTGTATAATGATCGTCGGTTGAATAAACTGACGTACCCACAGTCTTATATGCAGGTAAATGGCTTGATAAAGATTAAAGAGGAACAAATGCTTAAAGATTACTCCCTGTTGTTGTATATTTGTTTTCGTTGTTGCAAAATTTTACTTCCGCTGTGCAATGTAAGTGTAATATTGATGTAAACCCTGATGTAAAGTGAAAAGTTTAAATTTCCTTGTAAAATTGTACTAAAGGAAGCGGAAAGATCCTGTAGAACATCTCGAATTCAGTGTATTTGCGATTCGGGGCGTTACATGAGATTTCCATTCCTATGGAGATGGTTTCCATTTATTTGGGATGTGAAATAGGTGAGGGACCATTTAAAAATATGGGCATGACTATTGGACCGGGTAACTTGCGAAGATAAGATTGGTTGCCATTGGTGGAGAAAGTGGAGAAAAAATTTGCGTCTTGAAAAGGAAAGTTATTTCGCTTTGAGGAAAAATCACGTTCATTAACTCGGTGCTAAGTAGCCTACCTACATACCTAATGTTGATTTATGAATTACCCATCTAGTCATTAAGAGAAATGATAAGTGTAGGAGACGTTTCCTATCGAAATGTTACGTCCCGCTTCCCAAAAAGGAATATGGAATACGAATACGCGACAAAGTCCAACAAATGGCTTTCACCATTCATAAATTGTAAGGATCTTTTCAACAATACACAAGAATAAACAAGAAATAAGCAGTGGCTAATCAACCACGTATGCATGAATAAATTTCTAAATCAACGGAATATACTTGAAACAAAATACTTAATCTCAAATAAACCAGATCTGGAAACAATAAGTAATAAGTTCTGGAACAAAAATGCCCAATACAAGATCCAGTAGCAATAAATACAGTTTATTCTAAATAAGAAAATAATTCAAACAGGAACTCTAGCCAAGCCTAGAACACTTGGTCACTTACTCCTTCAGACAGCTGATCATCAAAATCTGTAAATTTGACAATTTGCAGGAAAAGAAAAATATGAAACAATACGCCTATTAGTACAAGTTACGTGCCGCATGTAGTGCAGGCAACAAGTACGAAAAACAGATAAAGAAAATATAGAGTAGCAGCAAGAAGCAAGTACTAAAATAAGCATGGGAGGAATATGACAGAAAAATAGAGCAACTAACTCTTAAGCCAAGAAGTAGGATCAAGTGACATGATTAGATAATAGGGTATAGGTAACATATAATAGGTATCAAGTGGCATGCAAACAGGCAAGCAAGGAACAGGTATCAGGTAGCATGTACAGATAAAAATGTAACATGAATGTGCAAGTGATCAGTTATTCTCAACTTTTATATTTAGTCCTATCTAGGTAGCACTTCATGCATCCCGAATTATACCATATGGTTGCTACATTTAAATAAGTTGCGTTTAGATTTCCTAGTGGATTGTATAGGGCCGTGTACTCAGATATCAGGTAAACAGGATCATATATTATGTAATCATATAATTATATAACAGGTAATCAGGTATCAGGTAGGACTTACAAGTCCCCTTCTGAGTACACCTTCCTATAGGAAAGTATGTAGCCACGTAATCAAGTAAACAGGTAATCAGGATCATGTATCATGTAATCATGTTGCATGTAACATGTGGGAAACACGTGTCCCCTTTCAAGTACACAATTCAATATTTTACACTACTAGATCTTTTCCTTAACCCCAGCTTGATTACTTGTCATTATTACTAAAGCAGGTATATACGTGCATAAACAGGGCAAGAAAAATATGGCAAGAAATAAGGAACAAGCGCAAGATGGATAGAGGACATGAACGGATGACAAACAGCTCATAATAGACTAGGACAACGAGGCTTCCAATTCTGGACAGCAAGACATTCTGCACCAAATTTGAGATTCCCGTCACCACAGGAATGCAAATCTAGATCCTTCAAAAAATCTAGAAACTAGACTCTCATCCGAATCCAGCGCATATACACAAGTCACATAAAAACTACAGAAACAGGGCTCAAGACAGTGTTTTATACAGAATTCATATTCAGCCAGAAATTACAAAGTTTTATTTATAAGCATGAAAATGGCATAAAAGCACACTAATTAAATCTAAGAAAATTCTGGAAGGTTCCCTAGCATGTCTATTATCAGCATATAAAATTTCATAAAATTGTATTACAGATAATGTAGTCAGTTTAATTTGGAAAACAGAATGATGCAACAAATTTATGAATCTGAAATTTTAGACACAGTAGTACCAAAACAGCGCTAAATCACAAAATACAACTCGGAAATCAAATCCGCCAAAATGGTTGTAAAATAGACATACTAGGCTATATTTCATGTTCACAAGTTTTAATCAAAAGTGACAGGAATTAGGTTGAAAATAGAATTCTTCACTGAACAACATGCAGTTTGGAAATATATTGATTGGTTTCACAAGTATGAAATAAGTTATAAAAGTCATTAAACAATTCCAAAAAAATTAGGGGTTGTTCCAAGTCATGTCTAAACATACCCAGAAAAATATTAAGACCAAATTTTACTTTTAACATCAGTTTTAAAATAATAGACCATGTAATGATCTTATAATTCAGAATATGGAAACTACGACACAGCTGCAGTAAAACAGCGATAACTCACACATCAAAAATCGAAATTGAAATCCGTCGAAAGTTATGAAAAAATAGATATCGAGGCCTACGAAATATATTCACAAAATAATTCATTTTACTGACCTTAACAGGGTCTAAATTACTGTACTAAATCAGGACAGCAGCAAAAATAAAATTCTTTCATGCATTTTATCAAACAACTCATCTACAATAGATCCAAAATAGAGCATGATGTAAAACATGATACATTAGATATCCAAATCAACATGGCATGGGTATTAGCAAGTCCACAATGAGATAACACATCTAGCATATCACCCATGTAACAAGAATCCACAACATACAATAGATCACGAACAAAGACATATATACATCAAGAAATCTATCTAGATCTAATGTATTTTCATGTAGTGTGTGTGTGGTGACAACTTCTTGTGATTGATCATGACTACGAATGGATCAAACGAATGAGATCAAGATTTATCAAGGAATATTCATGAGGGTGAACACGAAAGTGAAACCTAGACCACATGCGGTATTTCAACTTGTATAAAGAACAAAAATAATATACAAGCTACTTGCCCTAGTGAAGACAACGAATCCGATGAGAATAGAATAACGGGAATGGATTCTGGGCGACGAACACAACCACAACGACTCACAAACAACAAAGGGTTGCGGGATGAAGACTTGTGGGATGAAATCTGGCAGGATTGTGATGACGGTGGCCTCGGACGACGGGACGGCACCGTGGTAGTCGGCGGTGCAGGATAGGAGTTGCGGGTTGAGGAGATGGAGGGTGATCGGGTGGAGGCCTACGGGATGAGGGAGGGGTGGATGATGGAGAGGGTGATGGCGTGGCACAGGGCGGCGACGGGACGTCGGGGCAGCACGATGGTCGCGAGGGGCGCGATGCGGGAAGGCTGCAAAGGCGGGAAGGCGGACGATGGAAGGTTGGTTGACGGGAACAGTGAAGAGGGAGAGAGAATGTGAGTTGGAGAGAGAGAGAGTAGTATTGTTGTTTAGGAATTAATCACAGTATAAAGAAAGAGTAACAAATTTGGTTAGGATATAATGAGGTTTTTGGTGAGTTAAGATTTTAGGAATCAAGGAGGAGATAATGGTGGAAGAGATCTGTTTGTTAGACAGATAGAGGTGAACGTGAGGAGAGATTTAAGGGAGACTGGGTAAAAATGGGTATTGGGTAGCGGGTTTAGGATCCAATAGGGCGGATTATAGGGTTTGGGTTTAAATAGGGTAGATTGGGTTAGAAATCGGATCCAAAATGTGAAAATCAATTGATAGACAATTAGGCCATGAAATATATGATTTAGAATCAGACAAATCATCTAGAGATAATTAATTAGCAGATGAAATTAAATCAGAAGATTGAAGTCACAGAATTGAATTGATGGAAATAAAAAATAGGTTATTAAGAACGAAGAAAAGATTACACGGTTCAGAAAAGACAAAAGAATACAAACAAAAATAAATACCCAAGAAAAATAAATACATACAAAAAATACAAGAAAGGGAACACGGGGGTTACACGAAATATGAGAAGGGGGAAAATAAAGGTCTGCACTTAGGTTACTGGGGAGAAAGTTTGTAAGAAGAAGAAGTTTGGGGGGTTGGGTGTAGTGAACCTGAGAGACATGAACATGACGCTCCTTAGTAAGTGGTGGTGGAAAATGCATAAACATCGAAATATGTGGTGTTGTAAGTCCTTTTCCATGTACTGTATGTGAAAATTTGAGGTTTAGTGGACGCAGTGTTTATGAAAGGCCTCATACCTTTGTAAAGGAGTGGTTAAGGTTGGGGATATTTTTCATGCTAACATGACTTGAGCGATCAGCAACAAGAAGGATACTAGGTTTCAGAATGATAGGTGGTGCGAAAATAATACTCTCCTATCACTTTTTCCGGATATGGCTTTTGAGGCAGGTCAGGCTGACACCTTAGTGGAGGATGCATGGAGAGCAGGATGTCCAAGATTTAATATTGGCATCAACCAATCACAAGGAAGCTAGGAACACATTCATTCGTTAGTGAACTTTGTTGTAGATTTTGGACAAAGAGGGAGTGGAGAAGAAGATGAATGAACATGGCGATTAGAATCAGATGGGGCATTCCCGGTTAGGTCAATTATAGGTGGTTGAACGATGGCGGGTTGTGATGCAGGGAAAGGGGATAATCTTTGGAAGACAAGCACCTACAAAAGTGAGGTTTTTTCCTTCGACTTGCAGCGAACAATTATATTCTCTCGAAAGTGAATCTTAGGACGCGTAATATCTCTGTGGATGTGAGATGTTGCAGGCGCAGTTTAGGTGATGATGGCTCTACTCATATCATCTTTTCTTGCCCTAGGTCTAGGCCAGCGAGAGAAGTTATTTGCTTGGGGTTTGGTTTATTAGAATGTCCTTTTGCTACTACTGTTCTTTGGGGTCAGTGGAATTAAAAGTGAACAAAGAGTAGTTTGAGAGATCTTTATTGCTGATACCATGCAGATCATATGGTTACACCAGAATGATTCATGTTTTCGCAATCATTGTTGTAGATTTCTGTCTTGATGCGTAAATTTTTTGCTTTGATAGATGCTTAGACATGTGAGGTCAGGGCGAGGAAGATGTTACATATGGATGATGCGGAATAGTCGACCCCCATGGAGAGGTGGAGTAGGATGCATCTGGTATGGCTGTGTTTGATCAACTATGTTGGGTAGCTCTGAGGACAGTGGTGGTCATTGGAGTGTTGCAACGAGAAGGTGGCTTTTATATTGGCTAGTATGCTATTAGTAGTGGTACTGATTGTAGTAGGCTTTTGATTTTAGACTCTTTGATGGTTAGCACTACAACATATAGGGCTTTCTACAACAGATTATTACAACATTTAAGTGTTAAATGCTGTTGAAAGTGATTAATAATAACATTTCTGAAGAAAATCCTGTCTTTGATTAAGTTTAAAATTTATTCTTAGCTACGACAGCATTTTTGAAATGATGTATTTTTTACAACGTTTTAGAAACGTTATAATATCCGTAAATAAACTGAAGTGGTAGGGGTAAAAAAGAAATTTTAACTCAAAAATCCAAATCATCTAAAATTCTCTAACTCCTAGTCCTCCCCGATCTAAATCCCAAAACCATCGTTCCTTATCACAAACCCTAGTACAAATCTCCAATCACTTAATCCCGCTCGCCGTCGCCCTCTTCTCCTCCGCACATTGTCGTTGCCCACTCTTCCACGTCGCTCTCTTCTCCTCGCATCTCAATACCCCACTCTATTTGTCGCCCTCTCTTCCCCATTACCCTCTCTTTCTCCCCCTCGCTAGCTAGCACCGACCTCCTCGATCGTCTTTCTCTCGCGCAGTCGACCAACTCGCCTGGGTAACAACTCTTTTTCTCTCGTCGTCGACCACTGCACCGTATTTGGGGTAATAACATTGTTAGGATTTTTGTTGGAAAGATTTTTTTTTTGTTTTTTTTGTTTTTTTGTTTTTTGTTTTTTTGTTTTTTTGTTTGTTTGAACATTGAACATATAGGAGATTATCATAATTGATAATATATATTAGATAAAAGGAGTACTGTCAAATCTCATATCTGTTGTAGTGGACATAACACCGCATGACTACATTAGTTAAACTTAACTCCACATCCAGAGCTAATTAGCCTTTTGAGTTGCCTTTTCTGTGTGTTTCTATGAAGTTCAGATAAATTAAAGGCGAACTAGTTTAACTTCAGTTTTATCAAATTTACGTTCTCAAAATGTGGGTTGAGGTGGAGCTACTCAAAACAAATATCAACTACCTCACAATTAGGGAATTCTGCATAAGGATATGGCCCCAATTAATTAAGGTATAATCAATTGCAATCAAAATGGGGCTTGGAGATTAAAAGTTAATAAGAAATTATCATTTGTGAGTGTTGAGTGTTCATTGTTAAAAGTTAAGTGACTATTATATAACTTGAGTATCATAACTTTCGGGATTGTTAGTGTTATATCAACTCCAAAAGAAGTACCAAGCTTGCAACATTTAGAAAATTTTGCAGTTGAGTGTAAGACCCACATAATTATAGTTATTACAACTTAAATTTACATCCATAAGAAGTTTAAGAATAACTCTATGTTCCAAGAAGGTTTAAACTATATATTACAATCAACTATCGCAATCTTTTCAATATGTCAGCAGTTTAGTTACATTCAATACTTTTTAGGGGAAATGAGATAAATTTGTTATTAGGTGAGAATTTTACTCGATTTGGTTGTCTTTATTGAATTCATTCCTATATATCCAAAAAGGAGGACTAAAGACGTTAATTAGGCCTGAAAGATCAAAAGATGGGTTACCATTTGTCTCTGTGTTCTCAATGGAGAAAAACTCAATAATAGTAGATACTAGATAATGTTGGCAGTTTTCACATAGAAAATTAGAATTATCTCTACTCCACATTCCAGACGTGGTGACAAACACACCATTATTAGCAATTTTTCCACTTACAGGAGCTTGAAACTATAACTTAAGCTAATTAAATTTTATATCCAAACATGCATATTTTATTAAGCAACTAATGATACTAATTAATCTGGCAGCGAATGATACATTCAATATATAACACTTGCAATGTGATTGGTACAGATACAATATATAAGAAACTTTGACATAAAAGAGACCAAAAGCAAATACTTGAAATATAAATGATATGCGAATAGTAGCTATTACAGTGATAAATGTGAGAAACTTAAGAAGAACATATTTTCATGAAGAAGTAATCTCTGATTGATTTAGTTAACTTACATCTTGACTTTATGCTGTTATACTATGACAACTATGAGCATATCATTCGTAATGAGGTGATCTTCATCTATGCTGCATGCGCCGTACCATCTCAAGATATTCTTCACCATCTGCTCCTCAAATGCAGTCATATCAAACTTCTTAGAGCATTTCCAACCACGCTAGCTATTTTAGCTAGCTAGAATAGCCAAAATAAATAACAAATAGATAATTTGGCTAGCAAAAAAAGCTCACACTCCAACCGTGCTATCTATTTTGGCTAGCCATAAATATTTTAATTTTTATTTACTAATAAATAGTTACAATATTATTTTTTTTAATGACAACAAATGGATAAATGTATCTGATATGTATTCACTGCATACTCAAAGCTTTATCACAGCCTTGCTCAAAGCCAAAACTGAAAACCAAAATTGTCCAAAGCTTCATCACAGCCAACAAATGGACAAAAATGAAAACCAAAATGTATTCACTCATACTCAAAACTTCATCACAGTCATCTCCTGTATCCAAAGCTCAAAATGCATACTCAAATTGTATGCAAAGCTCCAAGAAACCAAATCGCCATCAATCTATACATGTAATAAGATAAATGAATGAAGTTTACCCAAAGAACAGCAACCATCAACAGTTGCATCTTCCTCGTTATCTACATAGTTCTTCTCAACCTCTCCAAGCTCTCCAACATTCTCAGAAATGAGCTCATCTGATCTCAGGCATTCAACCTCAACTCTTCTATCCCCTTCATCTGATCTCACGCATTCTTCTAAACCTCTCCAAGCTCTCCAAGATTCGGTGTCAATTTCTCCCTATCCGAACCAATTCCCTCCTCTTCACAACTCCCATTCTCTGAAATGAATTCATCATCCACTCTCTCATTCTCTCCAACCTAAAACAAACAAACCACAAACAATTTCAAAAATCAAGAACAACAACAAAATCATAATCCAAATTCTCACCTGATGGGTATCTTCCTTCTCCTCAGCCAATGCCGGCAGCGGCCACGCCATCTCCTCAGGAACCCACTCTAGCCTATAAATCCTCGTCGACCCTCCAATCTTCCACATCCACTACTTCCACATCCACCAGACCCTTCATCTCCTCCACCATATCCAACCCAATCTCCTTCCTCCATCCGTATGGAGATTCCTTTATCGGGCGAGCGGATCCCGCGAACAACCCCACCCATCCGCAATATGGCGAGCAGATCCCGCTCGCCAGATTTGGCGAGCGGATCGCGAGCCCAAATCAGATCGCCAGGATAGCGACTGATTTGGCGAGTCCATTGGAGAGGAATTTTGGGGATTTAGTCGCTATATTGGCGATTTGGGAGATTTGGCGAGCTGCGTTGGAGTTGGTCTTATGAATACTCTAATTTGTTATCCTATCATTAATTGTATCATTGTTCATCCATCTCAAACTTTCTTGTTTTGGCCTATACAAATTCTTATGCAGCTTCTATTATACTCTAAGCCTTTAATATAATTTCCTACTTCATTGTATTAATAAAACTATCTTGATTTTTAGTGTCTTCGATGTTTATTGTTATTGAATCAGATTTAGTGAGACACGTTTGAGATTTTTTTTCCAGGATTATTATTTGATGCTTATCAGCTACTGCTTATGCAAGCTTTAGTTCCTATGAATTCTGAATAGGTTAATCTTGAACTTTCTTTTGACATTGTCTAGGTTTTTATTTCTACTGATTTGCGTTTTGACCGTTAGTGTAGATGGAGAAAAGTGAAGCTTCTGCAATCCTCAGAGTGACTGGGTCTGTAAAAAGTTTCGAAGAAACCATCATTCGTGATATTGTGGTTAGTGTTTTCCTTGTTGATTTTGTTACTGTTTTGCAAATTAAGTTCTAATTTTCTATCACTTTTCACATGAAATTTATGCTAAAGTATAGCCGTTGTTCCTTTCAAATTACTTTGTTTTACAAGTTTTGCTAGTATAGGACTTGAATGTAGTCAAAGACCCTTGGATCTTTCATCCCTACCATTCAATGGATAAAAATATTAAAAAAACTACTAAATTTGGTAAATAACAGCTACTCATTGACATTTTAAGATTCGAATTTTTGACTTGGTCAAGTCCCATACTAGCAAGAGATGTAGCTCTTCTTTTATCACTATGTAATTAGCAAGAGACTAGATAGCTTGTTAGTACAATCTTGTTTAGTCCTTAATAAAATTGTATGAACACCTGTGCAGGGCCGGTCCTGAGTTTCCGGGGGCCCGAGATGAACTTTCGAAATGGGCCCCCCGCCCCCATACATTAAAAAAAACATGTTTAAATTTTTTTTACACATTGTTCAAAACAAAATATGCAAAATATATATCATTGAATAACAAGTTTACTCATAAGAATCAAGCAGTTTACTCATAAGCATCAAACATATATGCAAAGTAGAGTCAAAATATATAATCAAAAATGCAAAACCTGTCAGTAGAAAGCTCTGATTCTATCTCATTTAATGCATGAAGCTGCCTCAACAATTCACCTCCCCATCTACATAGATGAAATGAAAATTATGAAATAGAAACAGAAAATTATGAAATAAAAATGAAATAGCACTGAAGTGAAGAAATGAAACATAGGAGAAACATAAACTAAGGCTTTGAAAAAATTACCATTATTCTCTTCATAAATCTTTTCATTGTCACCACAAAATGTCAATGCATTTTTAGCTAATGTTTTAATTACAGCAATAATTCTTAACAAAGCATGTCTCCAATGTTCTTTTTTTTTTATAATTAGTAGTTCCACACATCTATCAATAACTTCACGTATTTGCAATTTCGTCTCCAATTCAAGCCAACTTGTCATGCAATTAATGTGGTCTTCACTCTCTTCATGGCTTTGAAGTTTATGACTAATATTATGCCACTGTTTAAACCCTTTCACTTGACAATTGATTATTGTTTCTTTCTTTCTTGAACAATTTACAACAAAAACAAAACACTTTATCCGAACTAGTTGAATAAACAAGTCATCTTCTATCATACTTTTCCCCATTTAACAATAATCGAGTGTAGTGTACACACGAAAAATGTCGACCTTCGTCTTCTTTAGAAAAATTCCGAACTTTTTGATCAATAATCTCCCAATTCAATATTGGATCATAAATATTTATAGGCCTACATTCTTCATTTTGATTTGGTTCTGTATTTTCATCACACACATTCAAATTAACATTCTCTTAACTCTAGAACCAGTTCTTCATTTTCAACACTCACATTCAACTCTTGATGTTCTTGAACTTCTTCTTCATTAACTTTACCACTTGAGATTGGTTTGTTGGTAAGAAATTTATCAAATGCCCCAACTTAAGATTGTATAAATTTATCTTCTTTTTGTTTCTTCTTTCTTTTTAACGCGCCAGACACATATTTACGAGGCATGATAAAACTGGAAAAAGAAATAAAATTTTGAATTAAGCCTAACATATCAATTTTCAACTTAATTAAGCAACTATTCAACTTAATTAACATAATTAACATAAAATTAAGCAACTCAATAACTTAATAGTCTATTCAGCTTTATTAACATAAAATTGAACTCAAGATGATTAAAAAACCTAATATTCAACTAATGTTAAGCTAACATTCAACGTAACATTCAATTAAAATTGAATGTAGAAACTTACACTCAACCTAACAATCAACTAAAATTGAATGTGAAAACTTACATTCAACCTAACATTTAACTAAAATTGAGTCCGAAGATGATTAAAAAACCTAACATTCAACATAAGATTCAACCTAACATTCAACTAAAATTGAGTACAAAGATGATTAAAGAACCTAACATTCAACTCAAATTAACAATTTAACATTCAACCTAATTAAATAAATGAAATTAAATAAATATTTAAGTGATACTTAAGATGGTACTTACATAGGAGAGAGAGAACTAGAGGACGACGATTTCACGATCGACGACGATTTCACGATCGACGACGATTTCACGAGCGAGACGAGCTACGATGACAACGACGAGAACCAGAGGACGACGCCGACGCCGTTAGGGTTTTGTTCGGGACATGGCCGGGACGAGAACCAGAGGATGACGACAACGCCGTTAGCTGTTAGGGTTTCGATGTTTCGTTCAGGACTTAGGGTTAGGATTTTGGGGAAAAGAAGGAACAGGTGGGAGTGGGGCTTTCGGGTTGGGTTTCGGGTTAAAAAAGGGTTTGGATAATCAGGTTCGTGTTGTAAATGTAAATGAATGTGGGTTTTTAAATTGAATGAGGGTTTTTAAATTGAATGTGGGTTTCGGGTTTTATATCCATTTAAATGTGGATTTGTTTTACATCACCCAAATTTAAAACCTCAAATTCAATCAAGCCTTCCAACATAAACCCAAATAATTTTTTAAATTTTTTTGAAGGATCAAATTATTATTTTGGGGGCCCCTAATAACATTTTTTTACGCGTAAAATACGTGCCTATATTTACAAGGAAAGTTCAAATTTGGGGGCCCCTAAAATCGCGAAATCTCCGGGGGCCTAAGGCGGCCGACTTACCCGCCTCTAGGGTAGGGTCAGCTCTGCATTCAACACAAATTAACAATTTAACATTCAACCTAATTAAATAAATATTTAAGTGATACTTAAGATGGTACTTATAGAGGAAAGAGAGAACCAGAGGATGACGATGACAATTTCATGATCAACAATGATTTCACGAGCGAGTCGAGCGATGACGACGACGACGACGAGAACTAGAGGACGACGACGACACCATTAGGGTTTCATTCGGGACAGGGTCAGGACGAGAACCAGAGGACGACGACGAGAACCAAAGGATGATGACGACGCCGTTGGCCGTTAGGGTTTCGACATTTCGTTCGGGACTTAGGATTAGGATTTTGGGGAAAAGAAGGAATGGGTTGGGTTTCGGGTTAAAAGAGGGTTTCGGTAATCAGGTTTGGATTGTAAATGTAAATGAATGTGGGTTTTTAAATTGAATTTTGGTTTTTTAATTGTATGTGGGTTTCGGGTTTTATATCTATTTAAATGTGGATTTGTTTTATATCACCCAAATTTAAAACCTAAAATTCAATCAAGCCTTCCAACATAAACATAAATAATTTTTAAATTTTTTTTTAAAGGATCAAATTATTATTTTGGGGGCCCCTGATAACATTTTTTTTATTGACAAAGTACGTGCCTATATTTACATGTGAAGTTCAATTTTGGGGGCTCCTAAAAAAATCTCCGGAGGCCTAAGGTGGCCGCCTTACCCTCTCTAGGGTAGGATCGGCCCTGCGCGTGTGCCTACTTCTTTTTCCACTATGTACACCTATTCTGAACTTTTAGATGGCTATAGGTGGAGTTTCTATGTAGTCCTCAAAATATATAGCTTCTGTATATAGAAATGGTTAGGAGTCCTTTCAATATCAAAGGCTGCATCACAATTCGCAACTTTGCATGTGTCAAAGGATTTATTAATACTATAAATGCAAGCATGCTTGACCATTATTAATCACAGTTTGACATTTTATTTCTCCATTTGAAGGTTGGAGATGTCGTGGATGAATCGAAGAATGCGAGTTGTTTTGATGTTAGTCACTCAAGAATTTTTTGTCGTCAGTTTTAAGTTTATTGGATGGACTTTTTTATAAGTTTATTGTACGGATTCAAGTTTGTTGTACGGAATTTTTTTATGATGCAAGAATACTGATATATTTGTACACAAATTTCCAGAACTTTTATAGGTTGAATGGTGCATTGATATTTTCTATATATCAATTTTTATTTGCATTTGGAGATTTTTTTTTTGTATACAGGTAAAAAAAAATAGTGTTCTTAAAATGCTGTAAAAAACCACCCTCTCAAAATGAAAGCATTTTCAAATGTTGTATGTTTGACTATGTATTCAAAACACTGAATTATACGATAGCGTTTTGAAAAAATTTCGAAATCTAGCATTTTGCAAACGTTGTGAAAGAGACAGAATTTCCAAAAATGTTGTATCTTTGATAGCGTTTTGAAAACGATGTCAATTGATAGCATTTTGGAAATTCTATTAAAGCAACAACGTTTTTGAAAACGCTATAACAAAGAAAGCATTTTCGAACACTATAAAAGGCACAACGTTTTGACAAAACGCTATCAAAACCATGGCATTTCCGAAACACAATCAAAAGCACAGTGTTTTGACAAAACGCTATCAAAACCACAACGTTTCTGAACAACGCTATATAGTTACTATAGCATGAGCTATGACAGCGTTTTGAAAATGCTATCATAGACCTTCTATAGCATTTTACAAATGCTGCCAAATGCCATATCTGTTGTAGTGTAGGATGGTTATTTCGATCAATATGGACTGTAATATTGTGACTCTTGTGTTTCGTTAGAAGTTCTTTAATGAAACTTGTGACGCCACCTTTTAATTCAAAAATTAATTTTTTTTTGTAAAGAAAGCCTTTCCATTTATAACTTACATCCAAAATTTTGTGTGTGTGTGTGTGTGTGTGTGTGTCTATATATATATATATATATATATGGGTAAAAGGGATATGAACAACTTGCTCATTTAGTAAATGAGCAATTGATTATATGGCATGCATGCGATACATTGGACAACTAACCCATTTGAAATATATATTTGAATATTTCTTCTGTGACGTCAGCCATCTTTAAGTAAAAGATAGAAAGATAAAAGTAAGAAAAATATATATTGGCTGCACACCAATTTGTTTCGTTTGAGCACCTATTTATAAGGACATTATATTTTTAAAGATTTAAATTTCTATAGTAATTTTTTTTTTGAAGGAAAAGGTAGAATATGGCCACCCTGTTTCATTAATAAGAGATTAAAGAAACAAACCGAGAGTAATGGACCCAGTTACAACCTACAGACAGAAAATAGAACATACTTGAAGCAACATAACCCGTACAAACAACAAATCCCTCCAACAACCCTGGAGGGTGGCCGACAAACGTGCTTGGTCCAATAAAATTGTATGTACGTCAGTTTAGTTTCGTACACTGCCTCCACGGCATATGCACACCCACAAGAAAATAGTCTGGCAGGATTTTATCAGTCGCCCATCCCTGCCTTCACCTCACTGGGAACCCCATCTTTGGGCCCAAGCCCCGCAGTCCGAATTTTGACAACCGTCGAGCTCAGTCTACTCACTGGGGAGGGGCCATCTTTGGGCCCAAACCCCGTAGGCAGAGTTTTGACAACTGCCAAGCTCAGTCTACACCTCCTATCCTCCCCCAAACATGCTATAATTACTCCCCCACCACAAACCGCAATTAAATTTCTATAGTAATTATTCAATTATTTTATTAAAACCTCTTCCAAACCTACAAGATAAAAGAAGACACAGTTATACGCGAGGGACAAGTTTCTTAGCTTTCAGATATCCCTCAAACATAAACTGTTTCAAACCCTTACATTGTACCCTCATCCTTGCAAAATTTTTTCAAAATGACCCACTTTTTGGAAGTATTTACCAATGACCCACTTTCGAAACTATTTACCAAATTGACCTACTCGCTATCTGAGATAGCCAGTGTAGGTTTATACATTTCAGGTAGAAATTGCATATTCAATTTTTTTTTAAAAAAGTGAGTACAACTATACTCGATAGCGAGTTCATTTGAACTAAACTCTCTATCTCATAGTTGTATACATTTCATGTTCAAAATTTCTCGAAAAGAATAAGTACAGATAGCGAGTCTAGTTCAAAATATTCGTATCTCAAATAGCAAGTGTAGTTATATATATTTCAGGTAGAAATTGTATGTTCAAAATTTCTCTGAACAAATAAGTATAACTATACTCGCTATCTGAGATAGCGAGTCTAGTTCAACCGAACTCGCTATCTCGGATAACGAGTGTAGTTGTACTCATTTTTTCAAAGAGTTTGTTTTAGAAAAAAGAACTACAAACCAAACTCACTGTTTCCAACAGCGAGTCTGATTCAACCATGCTCGCTGTTAGAAATAGCGAGTTCGTCTTTAGACTTTTGTATTTTCGCAAGATTTCTCCATGTGTTCAAGAAAACCATATAACTACACTATTTGTTTGAAACATGGAGTTTATTTTCAAATAATTCGCTGTTTCAAACAGCGGTAGGTGAATTTAGTAAATAGTGTCGAAAGTGGGTCATTTTGGAAGAAAAATCTATCCTTGCTTTCCTGAATATTTATTAAAGATTTTTGATAGAAAAAATAAAGATTGAGATTGCTTCTTAGACTCTGCTAATGTTACAAAATTCTTTTATAAAGTTTGTTTTACAATAACACAAATGATTGAGAGGCACAAAACAGAGAAGAAAATAGGAGGGAAAAAGAAAAACGAAAAGAAAATAAAATAAATAAATAAGTAACAACTTACAAGAACTAATTTCAGATTAAGAGTAGAGAAGTCGAGGCCTGTGTATCACACAGAGTCCTTAAAACAGATTTCGTCTCTTCCGATTGATGGAATGAACGAAGGCGTCTGTCTCCCAGGATGCAACGACCGGAGTAATCACGTAGGCACCACGTAGCACTCTCAAACTGAGCAGCAACATCTGAATCCTATCACCGACTTACCAAAACAGCAGGAGGGAAGAAACGAACAGTAGGAGGAAGAAAGAAGTTTTCTGTTGCGCAGGGAAGAAATGAGAGGGGAGGCCTCTATTTATAGAGGCAAGATTAATACTGTAATGGCAGATAAGGCTTTGAATACCTTTTCTTTTTGAAACACTCAATTAAATACCGGCACTGTAACGGCAAACATCAATCATTGATTTTGAATGCCTTCAGTGTAACGGCAGACAAAACATTCAATACAGCACTGAAACGGCAGAAAGAACCGTTTCTGCATTTATTTTAGCCATTACAAAAAGAAAAATCAAAACTGTAGCAAAAAGTGGCTCTGCATGGGGTGGGGTCAAGTCGGTCCGGCATTCGTATCCGCAGGTCGTGCGGGTGCACACAAGTCGTATGTAATCCGGTCCGAGATTTGCACCTCCCTGTGCTCGCGAGAGAGAGCCTCTTTTCTAGCTATCTTACAATGCTTAGAAGGAGGTTACTATATATCCTCTTCTATTTCCTTTGATTTTTCCGATGTGGGACTATGTTCCCTTAACCCATTTCAAGAATGAAAACGTCTCACTTTGAGAGACAATTTCTCATTCACCCCTTAACCGTTTTTAGCAAACCAATATATGATTTTGATCTACTCACGAAGGAGAACACAAATCAATCAAGATCTGTCAATAATTCATTGAGGATATTACTCAAAAAGTTTCTCAAAAATCGGTTCGTAAATAGTGTATAAAACACCCATTTTCTAACAATCCCCACATGAATGAAAATTGACGACTACAGACACGACAGACTTGGTGATAGAATTTAACGGTTGATTCCTGCATAGGATAGGTAGGTGTTACCCTTTGAATCTTCCCTTATGAAAATATGTTTGCTTTACTAACTAAACAGTAGACGTGATGTCCTTAAACCGTTCTGTCATTTGTGTAAACGATGACATATCTCACACAGAAATCTTCCTAATGCATTTTCAGTTCTCACTGTTATCTTCGTTTTGGCCATGAACATACGCCTAGTTTTGTAAGAGATTAACAGGAATATTGCCCTATATTATTCCCTTGGAATCGGCCCTTCTTCCCTCTTACATAGGTGATTTCTTACATAAGAGTAACCCGCATTACTCTGCTCGGATATCCGACCCATAAGAATCATTAAAAGTCTAACTTAACCTGTTACCTTACAGGCATCACTGTTTCATCATGGGAATAGACATGGAAAAATCCTCACAGTGATCCAACTTGATCTTTACAATTTAGTTGTCCCTTTGAACCTAAATCTTGGGATCTCCAATCAGCTAGGTTGTGTAGCGCCCCGGATCCCCATTACCGAACATCCATGACACTCACCAGAATCTTTGCCTTCAAATGCATCTCAACACAGTAATAACACAGAAATTTTAAAACTTTTTATTGCCAAATAAAGTCATTACATCATTGATTACAACCGATATCTTGTTCTTGGATAAGGAGTACAAATTACATCCACTCATTACAACTTATTACAAATATTTACAGACTCCACTTGTAAAGCTATCAGCTGCCTCCTGGAAAGGTAATCGACTGATTACTGCTGAACTTTGCTGAGTGGCCCATCGGCTCCCCTGGGACTTGCTCCTCGGCTTGAGGCTTCTGCTGTGCGACTCTGATATTTCTGCACCTGCTCGAAAGGTAGAACCGATACCTAAAAGATAGGGAACGTCAGTACTTTGACTGACGCAAAGCTGATAATAATAGCGATTCTCTCAAATTCAATCACAACCATAATATTATGCAAAAGAAAAAAGTGATGTGCCAAAATAAGGGTTTAATGGATTCGGGTTCTAGTGCAGTGATATGCCATGACCTTATAACTAGATGCAGCAAATCACATACCTGACTCTAATGCAAGCAAGACTTTGGAGCACGAATGCATCCCATACTACATACTACCCCAAATCTAGCCATCTTTCTTCACAATTCAGGGTTTCGAACCCTCGCCATGCATCCTACTCTTATACTCAACCAGTTCGCAATAGATTATCCGTCGCCCAAGGAGGTTGCAGTTGGTCGGTCTAGTTCTGCCACTGTAGTGCCTAAGTGGTGGTCGTGTTTGCCACTTGGTACCCGTGTACGGACCTCTTCAGAAAGCCGTGTTGAATCCAGTCGTAAGACAGTGTGATTCGTGTGTCCACCCCTAACCCGGACTATGGACTGACGCATGCGTGTTCACCCCTAATTCGGGCTATGAACTTATATATACAAAAACAACAAAACCCACATGCATAGGAACGTGAGCGCCTCGGGGGTCAAATCCCCCTAGCCTCTCGTACCTTACTCCGGCAAAACTTTGGGAATTAACAGATCGAGATACAAGCCGAGGACTCACTCATGAGTGCCGAAAACATATCCCTACGACAGGAAGGTACAACACCGACTATGGTCTGCTAGGACTAATGCAATAACCCAACCCCTTAATATGTCATTCTAATCCCAGCCTTACTCTAATCACTTTGGGTAAAGATAAAACATTGCTTCCAAAACTTGCATATCGACCTCTGGCCCTGGCGATCCCAGTTTGGTTCGGTACTTCCCCGGCTTGGAATTGTCCAGCATTACGGCCTACATTCACCGCTAATCTGATAATGAATGTGTGCGTTCACCCCTAACCCGGGCTATGAACTCATATTAATGGCACGACTCGGATGTCCTATGCTTCGGTGAAGTTTATAGCTTAGGGTCTACAGATGCAGGGTATCCCTTACCCTAATGACTAACTCGAGTCATACACCCATTATGGGAGTCAAAAACACCAACAACAGATACCAAATGCTCCCATACAAGAGTTATCAACACTGTAGTATGCAGGGGAAAAGTCTTCACAATACCTTGTCAAAACCAAACTAAGCAACCTACGGGGTTTCTACCCAAAACTTAAAAAAGTCATTACTTCCTCGATACAACTCCGATTGGGGTGTATAAGCCCAATCCAGAAAGGTAAGAACCTAGGCTACAACTCTCTAGTTGATCATAAACTCAAATTCCATCATCTAGGTCCTCAAAATAGTCTCTCAAGCCTCAGCCTGTGTATTTCCTGTACACGGGTTGCGCCTTACCGGTAGCATGAATCACCGCTCACTCATCAAAATGCTACAAACCCAAGTTCTATAGGGAGTTATGGATGTCCTAAACAACTTTCTAGTTGGTCATGAGACCAAAATATACCAGTAGATCACCCTAACACACACATTCCTTACAAATGTACCAAGTCACACACTAGGACTTTTTAAATCAGTGCACTCAGATCAATTCTTGGTCTCTGTCCAGTATTACAAAAATCACAATAAATCAACCACTTATTGGAAAGACCTCAAATAGGTCTTGTTGGAAATATCTTGATGTCTACTACAAACCTCTAAGGAAATAGTTCCTCAAATTTTGCTCTTAAAGAGTCTCAAATGTGCAATCTCTACAGGGTATCAAATTTGGCTGAAACCAGCACAGTACATGCTAATAAAATCATCATAAATTTTATAATCATCTAATTGACACAAAATTTATAGTGATGAAACTAGATATCAATGTGAACAACATGCAAAAGATTTCATGTCCAAACTCCAAGTCTATACTGAGTTCTCCCTATTTCAATTAAGCACAGAAATCAGCATGTTCTTCAGTTCAACTCTAGCTATTGTTTAAAGATTAATTTTTCACATGCTTATAAATTCATCCAAACATTTCTCTGATTTTACTGTAGAATCTAAATACAAGTGGGAATACAGGGTAAATTTTTTAGATGTAAGAAATTGCTCCAATTAATTATTAAAATTCCAACAATATCAGTCATCCAGTTAACCAACTGCTGCTGCTGACTTACGACACAGTTTCACAAATAGATTTTATTAAAATATCAAAACTTCTCAAAAAAATCCTAAATAATTCATGGACTATCTACACACATATAGGAACAATCTGCAAAAATTTCATGATCTAATTCCATGTGTTTTGCTCTCGGAAAAATCATGAAATTAGCCTACAGATCAAGATTCTAGTTCCAGTTTCTGATTTCATCTTTCAAACTTCTTAGATATTCATCCTAGCACTTACTACCACACATGCATGCAAGAAATCAATTAAGAAATATAGAGAAAGGTTTAGAGTAACTCCCCACCCTGAGTTGATGTAGAGTAGTTGATTTTCTTGACCTTTCCTTCCTTGAGAATCCCTCCTAAAGCTCCTTCTTCAATCTCTCTTCTTTCTCTCTTCTCTTCTTTTTTTTCTTGGTTGAGTTCTGAAATTTCAGAACAAGAGAGATGGAAATGAGGGGCTTTTGATGGAGGAGTGAGTGAGGAAAGAGGGGGGAGGGTGAGGCCGGATTTAGGTAGTAGGGGGTAGAGTTGTAGGGTTGTTTTGGAGTGAAACCATGGGCTTAGCTAATGGTTTTAAGGTGTATTGTGTTGGCTGCCCATTTTAACATTTAAATGGGTTCTTTGAATGTGAGACGAGGGTTTTATCGAGTGTACGCAAGATATACCCACCGTAGTATCATACAGTATTATATTTGCATAGGCATCGCACCAAAACTAGTGTTTACACCAGTATCGGTCCTCCTCATTCTCGTGCATCTTTTAGAACACAATCCTCCTATGAACTGCCCCGCAAACCTAACCGCACACCATGATAGCACAATCAACCAAAATACTACAATCATGTATATGCATACAGAATATATACACACACACACACACACACACACACACACACACACACACACACACACACACACACACACACACATATATATATATATATTCAGGTATCGTACAATCCGGGGTGTTACAGGTTGGGTGTCCATTGTATCGACTTATCCTTTCATGGGTTAACCAAAGGATCAACTAACTCTCTGTTTAATCCTTTGGATAGTGGATCCGCAATGTTATCCTTTGACTTTACATAGTCCACAGAGATAACCCCAATAGAGAGTAGTTGTCTAATGGTATTATGACTTCGACGAATATGTCTAGATTTATCATTATAAATATTGCTCTGTTCTCTACAAATTACAGACTGACTATGTGAATGTATGCAGATTGGAGGCACAGGCTTCGTCCACCGTAGAATATCCTCAAGGAAGTGGCGTAACGATTCAGCATTTTCCTCAGATTTGTCCAGTGTGATAAATTCAGATTCCATTGTGGATTTAGCGATCACTGTTTGTTTCGAGGATTTCCAAAAAACTACTGCACCACCTAGTGTAAACACATAGCCACTACTGGATTTTGAATTATCACTCAATATCCACTTCGCATCACTGTATCCTTCAAGTACAGCCGGGTATCTCGTATAGTGCAGCTCATAGTTACGAGTAAAACGCAAGTACTTCAGTACACTTGTAATTGCTTGCCAATGCTCGCTTTCAGGATTAATCGTGTATCTACTTAGTTTACTCACTGCATAGGCTATGTCTGGTCTTGTAAAACTCATTAAGTACATTAGACTGCCTATGATTCTAGAGTATTCTACTTAAGAAATACTCTCACCTTTATTCTTGGATAAATGTAAAGTTAGATCTATTGGAGTTCTGGCAATTCCAGAATTATCTTTATCAAAATTTTCAAGAATATTGTCAACATAATGTGACTAGCTTAAAATAAGCTCGTCTGATGTTCTTGTAATTTTAATTTCTAATATAACATTAGCTAGTCCCATGTCTTTCATGTCAAACCTCGAGTTCAACATGTTTTTAACAAATTTAATTATCTGATTATTGCTTCCAATAATAAGCATGTCATCCACATACAAACATATAATGACATATCCATCTTCTGTGTCTGACATATACACATTTATCACATTCATTGATCTTGAATCCATTTGTCATCATGACATTGTCAAATTTTTCATGCCACTGCTTTGGAGCTTGTTTCAAGCGATATAATGACTTCACCAGTTTACACACTTTCTTTTCATGTCCTAGAGCTGAAAAACCCTCAGGTTGTTCCCTGTAGATTTCTTCATCTAAATCTCCATTAAGAAAAACTATTTTTACATCCATTTGATGTACTTTAAGATTGCGTAGAGCTGCTACTGCAAATACCATTCTAATTGAATTTATTCTCGTCACAAAAGAATATGTATCAAAGTAATCAAGACCTTCCTTTTATTTATAACCTTTAATTACAAGTCTTGCCTTGTATTTATCAATTGATCCATCAGGTTTTATTTTTCTCTTGAAGATCCACTTGGAACCTAAAGGTTTACTACCCAGTGGAAGATCCACTAGTTCCCAAGTATGATTTTGCAAGATAGAATCAATTTTGCTCTTGATGGCTTCTTTCCATAGAGGACCATCACTAGAGTTCACCGCTTCCTTGAAGGTTTGGGGTTCACCTTCAAGCATAAAAGTCAAGAAATCCGGACCAAACGATTTTTCCATTCTTGTTCTTTTACTGCGTCGAGGTTCCTCCTCAACTTCTTCATCTTGGTCTTCACTATCTTCACTGATAGTATCATGTGTTCGTTTGGAGGAGCTTGGTTCCTCCTTTGACTTACATGGAAATACATCTTCAAAGAACGATACATTTCTAGATTCCATTATCGTGTTTTTTGATATATCAGTGATATCGGATTTGTACACCAAGAATCGATAGACACTACTGTTAAGTGCATAGCCAATGAAAATACAATCAACCATTTTTTGTCCTTTTTTTATTTTCTTAGGTGGAGGCACTACCACCTTGGCAAGACATCTCCACATTTGCAAGTAATTATAGAATGACTTTCTTCCTTTTCCTAATTCATATGGAGTTTTCTCCTCTTTCTTTTTGGGCACCTTATTCAAAAGGTAGTTAGCTGAAAGAATAGCTTCTCCCCACAAGTTTGGTGACAAACCAGAACTTATTAACATTGCATTCATCATTTTTTTCAGTGTACGATTCTTTCTCTCAGCAACACCGTTGGACTGAGGAGAATAAGGCACTATCGTTTCATGTATATGCCTAGCACACGTGTCAGCAAATGGCGATTCATACTCTCCACTTCGGTCGCTTCTTAGCACCTTAATTTTTTTATTGAGTTGGTTTTCAACCTCATTTTTATAGATAAAAAATTTCTCTATAACTTCATCCTTGCTTTTAAGCAAGTATACATAGCAATATTTTGTGCTATCATCAATGAAGGTAATAAAA
The DNA here is from genome assembly GCA_017893485.1 of Hemerocallis citrina. NCBI lineage: Eukaryota > Viridiplantae > Streptophyta > Magnoliopsida > Asparagales > Asphodelaceae > Hemerocallis > Hemerocallis citrina. The sequence continues at coordinate 276,737,641 of CM030362.1, forward strand.
TATTTACTATCACCTCTTGTTTGTATTATTTTCAAATTACAAATATCAGTGTGAATTAGATCAAGTGGTTCGGAGTTTCTTTCAATACTTTTAAAGGATGATCTTGTTAGTTTTGCCTCAACACAAGTTTCACACTTGTGTTTGGAATCAATTTGAAATGTTGGTATGTGGTTCAAGTTAATTAGTCTTTGCAAAGTATCATAATTAATATGTCCTAGTCTACCATGCCATAAATTGGAAGACTCAAGCAAATAAGTAGAAGAGCTAGCTTTATTAATATTCTTGATCAAAGTCATTACATTGAGTTTAAACATTCCACCACTCATATATCCTCTACCAACATACATTTCACTTTTTGACAAAACAAATTTGTTCGACTCGAACACTAAACGAAAACCATGGTTATTAAGCAACAAACCAGATACCAGGTTCTTACGGATTTCAGGAATATATGCAACATTGTTCAGAGTCTGTTCCTTTCCAGAAGTCATCTTCAAGATCACCTTGTCTTGACCCTTTATTTCTGAAGTAGCCGAGTTCCCCATAAACATTTTCTTCCCATTCTCTAATGGTTCGAAAGTGGAGAACATACTTCTGTTGGAGCACACATATCGAGTAGCTCCAGTGTCAATCCACCATTCCTTCGGGTTTGAACCTAACATATTCACCTCTGAGATCACAGCTGAGAGGTTGATATTGGAAACATCTTGAGCAATTCCTTGAATCAAGTTTGCTTCTCTGTTCCTATTCTTCTTGGGAAGTCTGCATTCAGTAGACTTGTGACCCATTTGTCACAATTGAACTACTTGCCTTGAAACTTCGGCTTCTTGGAGATTCCTCCCTTGGGTCCCAACTTGGGACCCTTGTTGTTGTGCTTGTTAGAACGTTATTTATATTTCATTACATTTGCCTTAGCTATATGACTGACGAGTCCAACCTTTTCAGATCCTTTATTGTCTTCTTCAATACGAAGCCTGACAATGAGATCTTCAATGCCCATTTCTTTTCGCTTATGCTTTAGGTAATTCTTAAAGTCTTTCCAATATTGTGGTAATTTTTCAATTATACATGCCACTTGGAAACTTTCACTTAAGTTCATATCTTCAGCATGAATCTCATGCACGATTAGTTGTAGTTCTTGAACTTGACTGATCACTATTTTAGAATCTACCATTTTATAGTCTAGGAAGCGGCCCACAATGAATTTCTTGGCGCCGACATCCTCGTTTTTATACTTATAGTCTAGTGATTCCCAAAGTTCTTTAGCTTTTCTTTTGTCAATGTATACATTATACAAAGAATCGTCTAATCCGTTCATTATGTAATTTCTACACAAGTAATAAGCATTTTTCCAAGCATCCGCAGCGGCAATGACTTGGTTATCTTGCTCATCTTTCTTAAGATTTGGAGCATCTTCATTCAAGAATCTTGCAAGATTTAGTGTGGTCAGATAGAACATCATCTTCTGTTGCCACCTTTTGAAGTTCTGCCTGTTGAACTTCTCAGGTTTCTCCTCATGGGAGACTGAGACAGGTACAACGGTGGGTATTGGCACTCGTGCCGCAGCAGCATTCGATTCTTGCGTCGTATCAGCAACCGGCATGTGGACCGTTTTAGACAAAGCAACATTGTACGATGCAGTAGTCATTTTGATTCTGAAAATTACACAACACGAGTGTAAGTTTTCCAGATTAAAGAAAAAAAAAACCGTGCCTCAAAACCGAAAATCAAGAAAATCAAAAGTCTGTTTTAAGTTTCTTACAAAATTCTTTTATAAAGTTTGTTTTACAATAACACAAATGATTGAGAGGCACAAAACAGAGAAGAAAATAGGAGGGGAAAAGAAAAACGAAAATAAAATAAAATAAATAAATAAGTAACAACTTACAAGTACTAATTTCATATTACAAGTAGAGAAGTCGAGGCATGTGTATCACACAGTGTCCTTAAAATAGATTTCGCCTCTTCCGGTTGCTGGAATGAACGAAGGCATCTGTCTCCCAGGATGTAACGACCGGAGTGATCACGTAGGCACCACGTAGCACTCTCGAACTGAGCAGCAGCGTCTGAATCCTATCACCGACTTACCAAAACAGCAGGAGGGAAGAAACGAACTGGACTCGGAGGAGGAAGAAAGAAGTTTTCTGTTGCGCAGGGAAGAAATGAGAGGGGAGGCCTCTATTTATAGAGGCAGGGTTAATACTGAATGGCAGATAAGGCTTTGAATGCCTTCAGTGTAATGGCAGACACTCAATTGAATACCAGCATTGTAACGGCAGATATCAATCATTGTTTTTGAATGCCTTCAGTGTAACGGCAGACAAAACATTCAATACAGCACTGTAACGGCAGACAGAACCGTTTCTGCATTCATTTCAGCCGTTACAAAAAGAAAAATCAAAACTGTAGCAAAAAGTGGCTCTGCACGGGGTGAGGTCAAGTCAGTCCGGCATCCGTGTCCGCAAGTCGTGCGGGCGCACACAAGTCGTATGTAATCCGGTCCGAGATTTGCAACCCCCCTGTGCACGCGAGAGAGAGCCTCTCTTATAGCTATCTTACAATGCTTAGAAGGAGGTTACTATAAATTCTCTTCTATTTCCTTTGATTTTTCCGATTTGGGACTATATTCCCTTAACCCATTTCAAGAATGAAAACGTCTTACTTTGATAAACAATTTCTCATTCACCCCTTAATCGTTTTTAGCAAACCAATATATGATTTTGATCTACTCACGAAGGAGAACACAAATCAATCAAGATGTCTCAATAATTCATTGAGGATCTTACTCAAAAAATTGCTCAAAGATCAGTTCGTAAATGGTGTATAAAACACCCATTTTCTAACAGCTAAAACCTCAAGATAGTTTTTTTATAACATTTTTTTTAAATATTTTTTTACCCATAAGATTTTATTATCTTCACTTATCCTTTTTTTTTATTTTGGGGGGGGGGGGGGGGGGGGGGGGGGGGGGGGGGGGGGGGACAGTGTAGTAGCTAGACTTCGAACCTCATATCTCTTTTCACCCATTACAAATTATTTATCATTGATGCTGCTTAATTTTGGGTGTGGGGGAAACATGTGTGAGTTCATGTAATTTTAATCCATCCTTGCTTTCCTAAATATTTATTAAAGATTTTTGAGGGGGGATAAGAAGCTACAATGTAGTACCTAGACTTTGAACTTCAGATCTCTTTTCACCCGTTCTAAATTATTTATCATTGATGCTGCTTATTTTGGGGTGTGGGGAAAACATGTGTAAGTTCATGTAATTTTAATACATCCTTGCTTTCCTGAATATTTATTAAAGATTTTGATAGAAAAAATAAAGATTGAGATAGTTTCTTTGACTCTGCTAAAACCTCGAGATAGTTTTTTATAACCTATTTTTGTTAATATTTGTTTACCCAGAAGATTTTATTATCCTTTTTTTTGGGGGGGGGGGGGGGGGGGGGATAAGAAGCTATAATGTAGTAGCTAAACTTCGAACTTCGGATCTCTTTTCACCCATTCCAAATTATTTACCATTGATGCTGCTTGTTTTTGGGTGTGGGGGCAACAGGTGTGAGTTCATGTAATTTTGTATTGGAAGTAACGACACTGGCATTGATCTTATTCTCAGGTTGTACATTCAGCTCAGGAGTAGCAGGAGAGAGGTAGAGGCTGAGTGCTCGGCTCGGATCTTCGTAGCTCGGCTCGGATCATGGTACCTGCACAATGCCTAGAAACACCGGGAGAGATCCCGGCGACAGGTCATCCGACGATCTAGTCAGTTACTGAGAAAGAAACAGTAGCTAGGGTTCAAGGGGAGAGAAAATTTATTACCTTGGGCAAGGAGGAGGGGATCTAGTATTTATAGGCAGGGGTAAACGGGTCTAGGACCGTAACGGGCCAGATCGAACCCGTTTGTCTATGGCTGTGAGTTCATGTTGACTTGATATTATCTCATGGGTTAACGGTGCCGCCCATTTATATATATATATATATATATATATATATATATATATATATATATATATATATATATATATATATATATATATAGGGAAAGCTTCGGTTGTGCACTCCTCTAGTGCACACGGCGTGTGCACTAGGCCTTCGGGCATTTATATCGACGACCTGAACCGTTCACATTGATCTACACATCAAAATTAGTCTAAATATGTAAAATCAAATCATTTGAAATTCATTTGCCCATCCATCATGTCACTATAAAAAACAATAATTTTCAGCCATACAATTTTGTAACACTTCAATGGATGGGTAAATGAATTTCAAATGATTTGATTTTACATATTTAGACTAATTTAGATGTGTAGATCAATGTGAACGGTTCGGATCGTCGATAGGAATGCCCGAAGGCCTAGTGCATATGCCGTGTGCACTAGAGGTAGTGCACAACCGAAGCTTTCCCTATATAGGGAGCCCTCGGTTGAGAACTAATTTGGTGAGAATTTCGTGAGAACTCACGGAGTAGGCCCCCCATGAAAAATCCGAACCGGCCATCTCGCTCTACACACCTTAGATAGCATAACATAAAAAAATCAAGTAATTTGAAGTTCATTTGCCCATGATTTACATCATCGTAAAATTGTTTGGCTGAAAATTCTACTCATCGCAAAACTGTAAGTCCGAAAATTCTACTCCGTTTGATGGATGCGCAAATGAACTTCAAATTACTTGATATATATATATAGAGAGAGAGAAATCTTCGGTTGCACACTACTTTGGTGAGCACTCCGTGAGCACTCACGAACTAGAGACCCTATGAAAAATCCGAACCGCTTATATCGTTTTATATGCCCTAGATAGCCTAACAATAAAAAATCAAGTAATTTGAAGTTCATTTGCCCATGATTTACATCATCACAAAATTGTATGGCTGAAAATTCTAACAGCTTGATGGATGGGCAAATGAACTTCAAATTACTTGATTTTTTATTGTTAGGCTATCTAAGGCATATAGAACAATATGAGCGGTTCGGATTTTTCATAGGGTCTCTAGTTTGTGAGTGCTCACGGAGTGCTCACCAAAAGTATATATAGGGATATGAGCAACTTGCTCATTCAGTAAATGAGCAATTGATGATGTGGCATGCATGTGATACGTTGGACAACTAACCATTTTAAGAATTTTCCAATCACATGTATGCCACATCATCGATTGCTTATTCACTAAATAAGCAAGTTGCTCATACTCCTTTTTTCCTATATATATAAAATAAGTCTATACATTCCTCGTTCATCTCCGTTGATTGAATTTCCTGCATGTTCCTTAAAAAGCATCACATGTGCCTTTCAACAACACAAAAAATCCTTTTGAAAAGAATTATTTTTTCCCCCAATCTTTGTTAATTCAGATCTGCTTTTACAAGCACTTGTAGCACTTATAATACACATGTCAGCTTTGAAATAAAAACGCGTATATTATATTTGATATTTGACTTATATCTATACTAGATTTGCCCGTGGGCACGTGCCTACGGCACATCTTCGAAACGATACATGTAAACAGCAAAACAATAATTATGTAGCTCAAATTTGAATAGTATGAAAATAATTAGTGACAAATAAAAGTCTATGTTTCCATTAGTATATATTGAAAAATAATTATAAATGAGGGTATAAAATCTAACTTCTTAGAACTTTAAGTGTGAAAAAGATATTTGCTATTTTCAATATAACATGTGCAATAAGAAAAACATAAAAATTCTGATAATTTATAAAACCGAAATCTTAAAATCTAAATTTCTAAGTAAATAAAAAAATGAATGGGAGAGAGAGATAGAGATAGAGAGAGAAAGAGAGAAATATGGAAAAGTAAAGAGAGAAGAGAGAGATAGTAATAAAGTAATGAGTTTTTTTAGGGGGAAAAGTTTGATTTTGGGGTTTGAAATTTGGGCGGAAAAATATGTTTTGTGAGAGTAGATCTGGTCTATTGATTTTGGGATAGATTGAATGTGAGCCACTTGATAGCTTTCTTTGTGTTTTATTATATAGATAATAAAACACAAAGAAAGCTATCAAGTGGCTCTCCTTCGATCCTCTCAAAATTAAAGGCCCGGATCTAACCTCACAAAACACATTTTTTTCCAAAACTCAAACTCAAATCCCCCCCACCCAAAACAACACATTTATTTATTTAATTATTTCTCTCTCTCTCTCTCTTCTATTCAAAAAAATTAAGAAAATAAAATTTTTAAAAATTAAAAAAATTTAAAATTTAAAACTTTTAAAAATAATTCAAAAATATCAAAAAAAAAAAAAAACCACCCAAAACAACACCTTTATTTATTTAATTCTCTCTCTCTCTCTCTCTCTCTCTCTCTCTCTCTCTCTTCTATTCAAAAAAATTAAAAAAATTAAAAAAATTTTAAAATAAATAAATAAATAACTTAAAAAATTAAAAACTTTAAAACTTTAAAAATAATTCAAAAAAAATCAAAAAATATAAAAAAAATGTTTAAAAAATTTAAAAACTTTTAAAAAAATTAAATTTTTTTATAAGTATTTAAAAAAATACATTTTAAACAATTTTAAATTTTTTGAAATTTTTGAAATTTTAAAGATTTTGGAATTTAAAAATTAAAAAAAAAATTTAAAACTTTCAAATTTGGAAAATTTTAAATTTTGAAAATTTGAAACTTTTGAAAATTTGAAAATCTCAAAGCAAATCCAAATCCAAATCCAATGTCGAACCCCAGTCAAGAGGTCGTCGCCGATATCTGATCCGCTGCTGATTCCGTATCGGTGACTCTCCTCCACCAAATCGAGTACGAATATCAAGCGACTCCGTATCGGCGACTCTCCTCCACCAAATCGAGACTCTGTATCGGCGACTCCCCTCCACCAAATAAATATTGCTGCTTTCTCATATAATATGTTTGCTACTTCAATTAATTTGATAAACCTCCAAAACTATTTTATATAATCAAACCAGGTGCACCGTTCCGAAGACGTGCCGTAGGCACGTGTCAACAGGCAAACCTAGTACACATATATATTAGAATGTTGGGTTCAGAACAATTTGGGTCAAGTACTAGAGCATTCTAAGTTACGTGATTTCAACTCCACTGATTTTCTTTTTTAACTCTACTATTATTATGTCTAAATACTCATATCATCATTTGAAAAGAATGAACAAGTAATAATATAACAAGCGGGGAAGCTTTTTAACAATTATGAACAAGTTAGAAAGCTAGAACTTTAAAGCATAAACTGTATTGCAGCCTATTGAAAAAAAATATTCACAGAAGAATGACTACTTGATTTGTATACTGGAATCATTGCCAAAAATAACTAAATTCCATTATAAAAAAAAAATTAGTATTTGCCCATTTATTAAAAAAAAAAAGGGGTTTCCAGAGCTCATAAGAGGGTCAAAGGATAGGTGAGGTGTCAATAAACTCTTGCAAATAAAACAAATAATCACGAGGTTCATTGCTTCTATCATGTAATTTATTTATGAATTTATGAGCTCATGCATGATGACAAATTTGAGCAGACTTCGTGAAATACTGAAATTGGTGTTCTAAAGACTAAACGTGAGCTTTTATTAATTGCCACATTCATGCACATGGTACTACTCGATTCATTTTCGTGATTAATTAATAATATGATAAGTAACAACTTATAACTTTATTCTGTACAAGTTATAACTATATATTTTTTAATAATGAAAAACAAAACAAAACAACTATGAACTAACTGCTTACCAGTAATATGCACAATGGACGGTCCTATTATTATTATTAAACTGGAGACATTACTTTACACATTCTAAATATTTACCATATTCTTTACAAATTATCCTTAGTGGTACTAATTTTTATTTTATATAAGTGACAGTTTGTAAATAATTATGTCGTAAATAAATTTGAACTTTAAGGTTATCATAGTAATTGACAACAGTTAAGTAAATTCATGATTAATATGTCTCACTTAAAACTGAGAGGTTAAGATTTGATTGTTGGTTGTCTACAAATTACACAACCGCAACTCTCACATTATAGTATTGCTAGTAATCTGTATGTGCGATGCACATTCTAATTGTTTTTTTATATAGTAAATAATAAGACGTAATCTGGCCTCGAACCTGAGACATCCCTTTACTCATCACATACTCTTTACAAATTACCTCTAGTGGCATAAACTTTTATTTCATATAAGAGATACTTTTGTAAATAATTATGTCGTAAATAAATTTGAACATTGAGAGTATTATGGTAACTAACAACAGTTGAGTAAATGAATGGTTAAAATAACTCTCACTTAAAAATGAATGGTAGAGATTAGATGGTTGAATGCATGTCTACAAATTACAGGTTGTCTACAAATAACAACCCCAACTCTCCCATTATAATATTAGAAGATTACTAGAAATCTGCATGTGCTTTGCACGTCCGAATAAATATATCTCTAATATTATAATGGCAGAGTTGAGATTGTCATTTGTAGACAACCAGTAATTTATAGAGATTCATTCAACCATCTAATATCAACAATTCTTTTTAGAAGAGTTATATTAACTATTTATTTACTCAATTGTTACTATGTACCATAATACCCTCAAAGTTCAAATTTATAATTATTTACAAAAGTGCCACTCATATAAAATAAAAGTTTGTGCCACTAGGATTAATTTATAAAGAATATATGTGATGAGTAAAGGGAGGTCTCTGGTTCGAGGCCAGATTACGTCTTATTATTTACTATATAAAATAAATTAATTAGAACGTGCATTGCACTCTTCACAAATTATCCATAATCTGCACATGTGATGCACGTTCTAATTAAATTCTTTTTATATAGTAAATACTAAGACGTAATCTATCATCGAACCTGATACCTCTCTTTACATATCACACTCTTTACAAATTACCCATAGTGACACCAACTTTTATTTTATATGAGTGACACTTTTGTAAATAATTATGTCGTCAATACATTTAAACTTTGAGGGTATTATGTTAACTAATAACAGTTAAGTAAAATATCTCCCACTTAAAAATGAATGGTTGATATTAGATGGTTGATTGTCTACAAATGACAACATCAACTCTCCCATTATAATATAACTAGTAATTTGCACATGCGATGCACGTTCTAATTAATTATTTTTTATATATAGTAAATAATAAGACATAATCTGGCCTCAAACCTGAGTCATCCCTTTAATCATCATATAATCTTTAGAAATTACCCCTAGTGGCACAAACTTTTATTTTATGAGTGCCCCTTTTATAAATAATTATATCGTTTAATAAATTTGAACTTTGAGGGTATTATGGTAACAATATTTGAGTAAATGAATGGTTAATATAACTCCCACTTAAAAATGAATGGTTGAGATTAGATTGTTGAATGTCTATAAATTACAGGCCCCAACTCTCCCATTATAATATTAGAGATTATTATTATTAGAGATAGTAATTTGCAAGTGTGATGCACGTTCTAATTAAATTATATATATATATATATATATATATATATATATATATATATATATATATATATATATATATATATATATATATATATATATATATATATATATAAAATTTAATTAGAACGTACATCACACTAATAATCTCTAATAATAATAATAATAATAATAATAATAATAATAATAATAATAATAATAATAATAATAATAATAATAAGACGTAATCTGATCTCGAACTTGAGATATTTTTTTACTCATCACTTACTCTTTACATATTACTCCTAGTGGCACAAACTTTAATTTTATATGAGTGACATTTTTGTAATTAATTATACGTAAATAAATTTGACTTTTGAGGGTATATAAATTACAGGTTGTCTAAAAATGACAACTACAACTCTCCCATTATAATATCAGAGATTAGAGATATTATATTAAAGATATATCCTTTTTCTACTATTTTAAGAGATAAATTAAATATATTAACATGAATAAGATAATAAAAGGAGATCAAATAAATCATCCTAATTAATCTTCGAGAAGTGAGAGGACCGTAGCCCCGTTAAAAACTATTTTTTTATTTTTTATAAACAACGACTTAAATTACAATCTGATCCTGGAAAACTCAAGTAAGATTACTCTTACCCAACTCTCAATTATCCAATATTATATGACTCTCATTAGTGGCAGAGCCAGAAAAATCAAAATGGGGGTCCCATTTTTATTTTTGGCATCGACATGATTGTTACCGAAAATCCATCACTTTGTTTTTGTTTTGGAAGATCAAAGTAATTGGATCAAAATAAAATCTCTAATATTATAATGGGAGAGTTGGGGATGTCATTTGTAGATATTCAACCATTTAATCTCAATAATTCATTTTTAAGTGGGAGTTATATTAACCATTCATTTACTCAACTATTGTTAGCTACCATAATATCCTCAAAGTTCAAATTTATTTACGACATAGCTATTTACAAAAGTGTCACTCATATAAAATAAAAGTTTGTGTCACTAGGGGGTAATTTGTAAAGAGTATGTGATGATTAATGGGATATCTCAGGTTTGAGGCCAGATTACGTCTTATTATTTACTATATAAAAAAAATTAATTAGAACATGCATCACACGTACATATTACTCGTTATAATTAAAGTAAATATTCGAATTCGTGTTCTTAGTATCATGTATTTTTGGCACTTGTATAGTTATACTCTAAATTTGATAAGAGTAATGCTAATCAATATCATACTATACTACTTACACTCTTATAATACTAGATGCTAAGAAATACGACCCAAATAAATGGATATACTTATAACTTGTGTACACACTATTTTCTTATTCAAAATTTTATCCAATGATCACACAGAGAAAATAATAAGCATCACTGTTAAGATTAAAAATCAAAAATCACAAGCTTTAGACTGTTTCACAAATGAGATGTATGGGTAGAACAAAATAATTTACTCACACTTGCGTCAACAAAATGAAATCCAAACTACAAACAAGGAATTGAATCAACAAAATGATTTAGAATTGAAATCCATACTACATATAACATTGTTAAATCTTAATGACATTTGTAATTTTCTAAACTTTTGCCTTAAAATCATAACAATAGTTATTGTATATACTCATCATGGACTCTTATTTCTATGGGGATTCATATGGTATAAATAAAATTTTGGATTGGCTGAAACTGAAATTCAGAAATAAAAAAACATTGGGCACAATTTGAAAAAGTGAGAGCAAATGATCAAGAATGACCAAACTGAATTTAAATTGAGAGAAAGAAACTGTTCTTCATGCCTTCAATTTCATGCTTACCCTATGGGGTTTTCCTTTATTTTTTTCTTCAATTTTAAAACAGAGAATGAGAGAAGAAAGGAGCCCAACAGCAAGCAAGACAGCTGCCACCGGGCTGCGGATGAAAGAGATGAGAGAATGGGCGAATGAAGGAAGTTTGGGATTAATAAATGGATTGGGCTTGGGTTTTTTTTAAAGCTTGAGCAGTTGAGCTTAATTAATAGAATGAGGGAATGAATTAATTTTTAGCCTAAAACCCATACCACTATTTTAGCCTTTAAAGAAGGGGGGGGGGGCAAATAAAAATTCTGGTCCATATGAGGGGAGTTATAGAAACTTTTTTGGGTCCCAATTGTCCCCCCCAATCTATATCTCCCTCCGCCCCTGACTCTCATAGTGCAATTGGCAGGTCGGCCTTGAGCTCATGGCAAAGCCTACGATGAACTCCGAAATGGGACACTTATGCATATTACAAAAAAATTTAAATATCATATATATATAGCAATTTTCTATTGCAAACAGGTATGTTTGCACAGACTCGTTGTGATCTCCCCTGCCCATATCCTTCTCTTCACTTAAGTGAGGAGAGGGGTAATTTGGGGTTTTTATCCTCAAATAAATCTGCACCTCCTTCACTCTCTCACTCACTATCTTTTTGAACGAACCTAGGCCATTGTTTCAAATAATGATATTTTATAACCTAGGCCATTGTTTCAAATGACGACCAAGGTTATGAAAAGACATTGTTTGAAACAACGGCTAATCGTTCAAAAAGAAATTTTTTTTTAACAGTAAGCAATCATTGTCTGAAACGAACGATTAGCCGTTGTTTCAAAACGACTTATCATAACCTAGGTCGTTCTTTGAAACAGCGGCCTAAGTTATAAAAATTCATTGTTTGAAACAATGGATGTTGTTCATTCAAAAAGACAGTGAGTGAGAGAGTGAAGAAGGTAAAGAGTTATTTGGGGGTGAAAAACCCAAAATACCCCTCTCTTCACTTAAGTGAAGAGAAGGATATGGGCGGGGGAGATCACCGCCATTGGATCAAAATGAACTTGATCCAATATCCGGGGCTTCCGTTTGTAACGGGTCTATACAAACACACTCGTTTGGAATGAAAGATTATATATATATATATATATATATATATATATATATATATATATATATATATATATATATTCATGCTATTATGAGATGGTGAAATGGGTGAGATGAAAATGCTTTTTGAGAGATGAGCGATCTGAGTCATCCGAATCTTGATCGCACCATTCACATCAGTCTATATGTCACCAAGATAATGTGTGTCAAATTTCAAGCAATTCAGAGACCTGTAGCCTATGCATCAAGATGTTCAAATAAATCCATATATATGTATTTCGTACCATCTTCGTGACGTGTTAAATGTTTTGATGCATAGGCTAGAGGTCTTAAAATTGCTTGAAATTTTGTACACACCATCTTGATGACATATAGAGTGATGTGAACGGTGTGATCGAGATTTAGATTACTCAAATCGCTCATCTTTGGAAAAAGTACTTTCATCTCACCCATCTCACCAACTCATATTAGCATTATTCTATATATATATATATATATATATATATATATATATATATATATATATATATATATATATATATATATATATATATATCTTCCATCTTCCATTGTGCACCACCCCTCCGTGTGCACTCGGCCTTCTCGCCTTCGTATCGACGATCCGAACCGTTCACATTGATCTACACATCTGAATTAGTCTAAATATGTATATATATATATATATATATATATATATATATATATATATATATATCTTCCATCTTCCATTGTGCACCACCCCTCCGTGTGCACTCGGCCTTCTCGCCTTCGTATCGACGATCCGAACCGTTCACATTGATCTACACATCTGAATTAGTCTAAATATGGGAAATCAAATTATTTGAAATTCATTTGCCCATCCATCATGTGACTATATAAAACAATGATTGTAAGCCATACAATTTTGTAGCACTTCAATGGATGGGCAAATGAATTTCAAATAATTTGATTTTACATATTTAGACTAATTTAGATGTGTAGATCAATGTGAACGGTTCAGATCGTCGATACGAAGGCAGGAAGGCCGAGTGCACACGCCGTGTGCACCATAGGTGGTACACAAAGGAAGACTTCCCTATATATATATATATATATATATATATATATATATATATATATATATATATATATATATATAGAGAGAGAGAGAGAGAGAGAGAGAGAGAGAGAGAGAGAGAGAGAGAGAGAGTTGGTCTATTATGAGACGATGAGAAATATAGGTCGTTGCGAACTGGCATGTTGGCCGTTGAATCAGATCAATCAAGATCCAACGGCCAAGATTAGCCCTGCCCATCTTCTGCTCTCCATCACTTAAGTGAGATGGGTAAAATTGGAATTTTGCCCCTAAATAACTCTTCACTTAGCATTTCGCTCACACTCTCTCTCGCTTGCCGCTGATCAACTTGAATTTTTTTGGGCCAAATTTTAACCTGAAACAATGACCTAGGTGTAAGATCCAGCAAAATAGTATATAACTATCTTGTATATTAGTTCATGCACAATTCAGAATTCGCACGTATTAATGGATTTTTCTCAATTTTAAATTGGGTAAATATTGGGACATATTATTTAATATGTTTTGAACTCGATAACGGTATATTTGTGAATCTAAGTAAGGATATTTTCTTAACCAAATTGCATACTTATCTCAACTAGAAATTGAGATGGACCGCATAAACAGTAATTATTATTTTTGAATAAAAATATTTTTGTTTACATACAAGTATTTTTCTCTAAATGAAGTATGATACAATTGTGTATGTATGTATGTATATATGCATACAAGTAAGTGCATTATGTATATATGTATATTACTCTAATTAAATTCCTAAACCATTCATCCAAAACCCAAAACCATTTATTAAAACTATGTGCCAGTTTTGAAGATATGGTCACCCCTCACTCTTCCATGCACCTCATTCTCACCCCCACTCCCTCTCTCTACCCCTTTCCTCTAGATTGGCCGGCAACGCACCCCCCCCCCCCCCCCAGCCCCTCCCCATTTTTCTATTTTTCTTTCTTCAAGAAAAATCATTCACGTCTTCATTCCTTTAAAACCAAAAAAATAAAATAAAATTCTACTACTTCTAAAAATCATCCTTTTCTCATTTTTAGAATTTCTACAATTCCAAATACCTTCATGGATCTTAGGTGGATAAGGGCCAAAGAAAGAAGCATGAGCTAGGGTGAGGAGCCAAAGAAAAGAGAGCAAAAGGAGCTAGGTGGAGTAGAAGATCAACAAAAGCTTCATGTGGGCGACTTCTCAAACTCTATGCATGTTGAATATTTTTATGATTCATGAATGGTGAAGTGACTACTTTTGGGCTTGCTTAATGGTATGAATGAAATCTTGTATGTTCCTACTTGAGTTCTAGGGCTAGAATTATCAATTGATGGGAAAATATTGAATCTTGAGAACAATTAGGCATGTTGAATTAGAAAAATCATAACTTTGTACTATGTTAGAATTTGAGCTTGAAATTTTTATGGTAGCATATTGATTGTATCCCTAATATTCATCCCAAATTTCTTGAATTTTGAAGGTGATTTGATATTTTAATAAATTTGTTAAAGTTTTCGTTTGGGGCAAAAGTTGCTCTTTTGTTGAATTTTAAACATGCTTGATTTACAAGAACATAACTTTGTGATATGATATAAATTGAGGATGAAATTTTTATGGTATTATCTTGATTGTCTACCTAATGTCGAACCCAAACTTTGTGAGTTTTGGAGGAGGTTTGATATTTTTAAAAACTCTATCGAGTTGCTATTTTGAGAAAAAAAAGTGTTGTTTGCATAATCTAACATGTTGACTTGTAAAATTTGTATCTCCATAATTACTATGAATTTAGAGCTAAGATTGTTACTAGACCCTCTTATGCATGTTAACAACAACTCCACTGAATTTCATTGATTTTGAATGTGGTATGATATTTTAATAAATTACATTTCTTTGCAGTTTGGAGAGAAAAAATTTGCTGTATTGGAATCTAATGTGCTTCACTAACAAAAATCATAACTCCTCGAATACTTTGAATATAGAGTTGAAATTTTTACATTAAGTGTTCTTACATGTGTTTATCAAATCCCCCAAATTTCAATATTTTTTGAGAAGGTTTGATATTTTTTCAAAATCCATCAAGTTGCTGGCTTGGGAAGAAAAGTAGTTGTTTTTGTCGAATCTAATACGTTGATTTATAAAATTTGTATATCCATGATCACTATGAATCTAGATCTGAGACTTTTACTGGAGCCTCTTATACATGTTTACAACAACTCTACCAAGTTTTTTAATTTTTGATCAAGAGTTGTTATTTCTTTTAAATCGGTTTTGATGCAGTTGTTGAAAATCGGAGAAATTTCTTTTAGTAAATTTATATTCCATTCAAATAGTCATAACTTTTTATATACTTGGAATTCTTCGTTAAATTTTGGATATATATTGCTCCTATGTGTCTAGAGAAATTCTGCAAAATATTATATGGTCTTGAGATCGTTTGTTATTTTTAATGGAGTTTTATTGTGTACCGAGTCGATAGTTTTATCAAATCTGGAGGTTTTGCATGCACATCAGAAATGACCACTTTTTATCTCTAAAATGAATTAATTTGAGAAAATTTTCAACTGAGATGTTGTAGTAGACTTGATGTTCTTTCCAAAAAATCTAAGAACTTTGATTTGCATCGAGTGTGTCATTTTTTGTAATTTTTGCAAACACACCAAGTCTATATTGGATGACTAAGTAGTTGTTTTGATTGAATGTGTGTGTTTCATCATACTAGGTCTTTGGAATGGGCCTTGGAATTGTGTTTATTCCAATCCTGAGATCGTGATGACTATGTTGGAGTTGTATTTGTATGCATTTAGTATGTTTTATGAATGAAATAGCTATTTTGTCACGTGGTTACTTGGGATAATTTGTTTGTTGTTCTAACTTTATAGCAAGCTTATAGTTAGAATAGTATATGATGTGTTGTTGTTTGGGGTGGTTCTTCCTACCCTGGTGTGTGTTGCTTGTTGTTGCTTAAGGTAATGGATTTTACCCTAGAGGGGCTATCGTTACTACTCGATCTTTTGGGTAGTTGGTAGCCAGGTTGCCACGAACGTATTGGAGGAAACGACTCGTGCGCCAGCGTGCTCGCCGTACACAGAGGAATATTTGTTGTTATTTATGCTACCACTTGGTGAAGAGACCATGGAGCAAAATTATTTAACGGGAGCAACATGTTGGTCAGGCCGAGGTCACAATCAACTCCAAGCATGGAATGCGGGGTGGAGATTGACGGTGGTCAGTTCACCGCTTAGTTTGGCCATAGTTTGGTTAACGTTGGTATTCCTTGGGCATGGTAGTGTCCTAGGGTTAAGCCGAGCTACTGTGTAATGTTAAGGCCATAATTGGAGTTGGATAGCTGTTGATTAGCTTGTGAATTATGAATTGATCATGTTTGTTTGGACTTGTGATGTCCATCAAATTGAGTTGTGTTTGGCTATGAATTAACTTGTTGATGGTCTAGGGTAGTGGTTAACACCCTAAGATTTTCAACTCACTTTTGACCCTTAGGGAGTGTTTGGTTGGAGGGGAATAAAGGGGAAGGGAGGGGAGGGGAGGGATTTTTTAAAACTTTTCATGTTTGGTTCATTTTTTAGGAGGGGATGGGAGGGATATGGGGGGGTGCAACACCCCTCCTGAACCAATTTTGGCTCCCCTCCAATATTGGGGGGATTTGGAGGGGAGAGAAATTATGTCTAATTTTTTAATGTGAATGGACTAAATTGTCCTTTTAGTTAGTTCTCTTTGATATTTTCTCCACCCCCTTAGTTAGTAACAACTCTGAGCCAGTTTTAGCAAGGAAAATCTTGAATGAAAATGTACTTGACCATGGTTAAAGCTCAAATTAGCATACAGACAAAGAAAAACGGAAAGATCTCATCAAAGAATGTCTAAATTACCAAGAACTACCCTATATCCGGGTGAAAAAAAAAATCTTTCTCAGATAACTACCCTAACTTACTGTTATATTGAGGAGATGTAATGGTTTTCAAGGGGTATACGAAGAAAAATAAAGCAGTATAGTGTGGAAGTGTGTGCACTCAAATGGTTTCAAAGTTGAGAGTACATTGAAAAGGATCCAACAAGAAAAACAAAGACTTTATTTCAGTTATATGCGGTTTTGCAACTTGAATCCCTTTTCTCCATTTCAGCTCTACTTCTCAGAATCTCAGTCAAATTAATGCTGTACTTTGAACAGGATGTTTTTTTTTTGGAGGTAAAAGGTGGAATAAGGCCACCCTGTTTCATTAATACTTTGAACAGGATGTTGGGGACAAGATGTGCATACATAGATAAAATGAGACAGCAAAGAAACTACTGCAAGTATTCTGATTGAAACCTAAACAGAAGCGAAGATTACTTAAACTAATTCAGAAAGATGCTGAAGAAGCAAAACATTGAATCTGAACAGGAAAGTAATCGTATCAAAACTTACCATTTATTGTACTTTTTTGAAAGAATACTACAATCTTGATTTTTGAAAGAATACTACAATCTTGATTTCACACCTTTCTTCCCAGGAATTTGGAGTGCATCATAGTGACCAATTGTGAAGGGTATAATTATAGTGACTATTTTTTGTCTAATTAGCAAGATATACTGTAAGTGCAAATAAACTTATGAAATATTACTCAATTTGACTTGCAAATTATTTGCATTCATTGTTTAAAGAAAACTCACTTGCACCAAATAATTTGGAATGCAATTAGGGAATGCAATTGTGAAGGGTATAAAAGTAATTTTATCATAAAATCCATTCCCTCTCCTTGTGAACCAAACAAGAAAATAATTATTTTTCCTCCCCTCCCCTCCTTTGAACCAAACAGAGTCTTCATTAAATCCCTCCCCTCCCTTTCCCTCCCCTCCATTAAAATCCCTCCCCTCCCCTCACCTCCCCTCCCCTCCTTTGAACCAAACAGAGCCTTCAGGATTAGTAACTTTCTTACTTTGAGTGCTATGAATGAAGATAGCCTTCGGGCGTCGGCGAATCACTAACCCATGAGAGATTGTTCGCGGGCAGGAGATGGGGTTGAGATCAAAGTAAGAGGATGTCTAGCAAATGTTAGAGGTCGAATGTCGCTGGGTCAAGTCTCGGCCAAGTTGGGCAAACTCTTGAGCCTGATCCAAGGGTCGTGCTGGTTTCCCTAGGGCTTTGTTGTTTGGGTTGATGGCTGGTAATTTATATCTCTGCATTTAAGATCAGTAGTTGATTTTTCAGTTCTAAGTTAGGATTGATGTGTAGTAGTATCCTTTGAGCAATCTTATGTAGTGATAGGACAGGCACTGGTCTGGTGGTTGTACTCACCTGTCAAGGGGACACGTGCAGCGCCGTCTCAACGGTATAGGGGACGGGCGGCGTAGTCTCTTATGTTTATTTCTGGTATCTAGTGGTAAGAATGAGAGGTGCTCATGTCAGAAGTAAGGAATGAACTTTACAGATCTGTCAAGTTCTATATTGTTGGTATGGGCAGAGAGCTAAAGTAAGACTTTCCAAGGGGGAATAAGATATCTATGCGTCTCGGTGAGCGGGGATTCCGCAGGGCCAACTGTATGCTTGTGAACAACTTTTGGGTGAGGTCCGGAGCAGTGGGACTGCCGGGAACCAGGTGTGGTGAAAAATGGGGACACCACTACTGACTGCAATGGCAGAAGTAGACTGACCAAATGCAACCTCAACAGCCACTAGCGAATGTCAGGAACGGGAAAGAGTATAGGAGTAGGAGTCACGGCGAGGGATCGAACCCTACAATCAGAAGGAAGCGAACTCCTTGAGAAGTATGTAGTATGGGATGCATACGTTTCCATTGAAGTTTTATTTTGGGGAAGTATGTAGTATGGGATGCATACGTTTTCAAATGAATTGTATTAGAGTAAGTGCATCCTGTGCATTTGAATTGTACATTTTGAATTGTGCATTAGCCTTTAGGGGCATTGCATACACTAACACTTGTGACTTGTCTACACATTTTCCTTTTTCTTCAAATCCTGGTTGTTGAATTTTGGGGAGTCGTTGGTTTTATCAAGCATTGCATTAGTTGCATTCAACTAACATGCCCACAGTCTGTTTAGTTGCAGGATGGCTGATCTTGGAGCAGGAGACTCGTGCTGCAGGGAGCGATCTGTGGAAGTTGATGTCCAGTGTGTCACAGAGTTTTCTGATTGTTGTACTTTCTAAGATTATAAGTGTTGTATAGTAAATTTTTGGGATGTAATTCCTTGTTGTACAATTTGTACTTGTAATAACATTTTTTGTGGCAATAAATATTTTAATTTTTTTGTGATTTTACTGTATTTGGACTCATCTGAAGGAAAGATTCTAGCTTGTGTCTCGAGTTTCCTGTGTTGGGAACTCAGGGCATTACACTAGGTACTTCAAAATCCATCTTCCAACCTTGGCCGTTGGTTAATGTATAACCTAGGCCGCTGTATGGAACAACGGTTTAGGTTATATAGGTATTTTAAAAGACTTGTACAAATCTCGCTCTACTCCTACATTCCATCTCTCACACTCGGTATACTCACACACTCTCTCTCTCTCTGTCTTTCTTTCTCGCGCTCCCGAACCCACAATCGAAATCCTAGCTCCTCCTCCTTCACTTGACTCTCTCACTCATTCTCTCCCTCTTCTTGAACACTTGCCTTCATCCTTTGAATCTTCCGAACCCAAAAAACCCTAACCCTAACAAGCTCTCCCAAACCCTAGTCCTCCTCCTCCGTGTATAGTAGTTCAACCACCTCCTCTTTCTCCTTCTCAAAGATCCATATTATGCAAGGTATTCACTCAATTCTAGCTTAGTAGATGTAGCTATGTTGGTTGATTGAATTTTGTTAAATTTTTTAGTCAACAATTTTTCTGTGATGTTAATTAATTGTTTGATGTGTATTGTATATAGTTTTTCGATAATTGTGGATGGTTGAATTGTACAAGTAGTTGTTTTTCCTAATTATAGTTGTAGCTGTAGATTTTATCGTTTGTTTTTTTTTTGTAAAAGCACACAAATGAGATCCAAAAATTCTGAAATTTTGCTAGTAGGTCGGACTCACCATGCACAAGCCAACGCAACTTGTAGAAGTGAGTTTCGATCCACGGTTTGTGAGATACGGCCGTGAATCGCTTTCGACTCTTTTTCATGAGTAAAAGCGATACATTGCCGTATATTGCAATCCGTGAGTCGAAACCCACTTTTAGAAGTTGCGTTGGCTCGTCCGTGGTGAGTCTAACCTACTCGCAATGTTTCATAATTTTTAATGTTGTTTGTGCGGATGTGTCCTGTATATCAAACAACAACAACAATTATACTTTGATATTTTTTGAGTGACTTTTCTCTAGAAAACCACACAAATGACATCCAAAACATATGAAATTTTGCGAGTAGGTCAGACTCAACACACACAAGCCAATGCAACTTGTAGAAACGAGTTTCGATTCATGGTTTCAAGATACGGTCATGTATCAATTTGTTTGCTTTTAATTTGAAATAAAGTGACATTGCCATATCTCCCAAACCGTGAGTCGAAACTCACTTCCAAAAGTTGTGTTGGCTTGTGCTTTGAGTCCGACCTACTTGCAAAGTTTGAAGATTTTTGGATTCTGTTTGTGTGGTTTTCCCATGTATCTTATTTCGTATATAAATATATGTAAATTGTGTGATTGTCTCTATATGATTAGTGTATTGATAATTGTTATATTAGTTTTTATGTTAGATGAGGACAATGATGAAGGATATTCTGTTTTCGGCAAAAAAATTGTGTGCACAAGAAATTGGTGAATGCATGCCGCAAGTTAAAGAGCACCTCAAACCAAAGATATGTATGACATTTCATATCTTAGACCAAGCCGAAAAATTTTATTCGTCATTTGCTAAATGTGGGGGTTTCACAATGCGTAAGGGTGAGAATAAATACAAGGGAACCCAACTCGTGGATAAGTCATTTTTGTGTAATAAAGAAGGGACTTCACCGAGTCAACCTAGTGAAGGTAGACTGGGAACTACTTCTAGAACGGGTTACAAAATTTTTGTTCGTGTAAAACTGAACAAAGAAAGTAATATATGGGTGTTGTATTCATTTATGAACCACACAAACACGAATTTACTTCATCCGATAGAAGACATCTTTTGCCTCGAAATCGTTCGGTGTCAAATACTATTAGAAGAATAATTGATCAAATGACCCGAGCTAATATCCCTATGTGAAAACAAATGCTCTTCTTCAAAAGTGCTAGTGCTGGTCAAGATAAAATAGGATTCACTGAAAAAGATGTTAGAAATCTACTTAGAGACTCGCACGAAGCGATGAAAGGACACGACGGAAACATTCTCATTGATTTTTTGAATCAAAAAAATTAACGGATCCTTCATTTTTTTAATGATTTCCAAGTAGATTCTGAAGACCGGTTGTCTCATTGTATTTGGGTGGATGGTATTTCTAGGACGAACTATGAAGAATTTGGGGATGTGCTTTGTTGTGATGCCACATACAACACAAACTGATATGGAATGTTATTTGTTCTATTTGTTGGAATCAATCATCATTGGTAATCAAAATTCTTCGGAGGTGGGTTCATTCTAAATGAAAATGCCTCTTTTTTTGTGTTTTTTTGAAAAGTGGCTAGGAGTAATGAATTGTGCTCCATCCGGCATCATGATGAACCAGGATCGTGAGATCGCTGTCGCAGAGAAGAAAGTTTTTCCTGAGACTGGGCATCGGTAGTGCATTTGTCACGTATTGGATAAGTTACCGCAAGAGGTGCGTATGTCGAGTGATGTCAATTAGTTTATGGATGATTTGAAGACTGTCATCTATGATTCCGAATATGTACATGATTTAGAAGAGAAATGAAAACTAGTGCTTCTGGAGTACGGAGTTGAGAATAACAAACGGTTGAACGATCTATTTGAAATTCTTGATAAATGGGCACCCTTCTATGCAAGAGATTCATTTTCAGCCAGCATGTTGAGTAACCAACGAGTTGAGTCTATGCATTCTTCCTTGAAGCATCATACAGAAAAGAAGTTTTTCTTACATGAATTTGTCGTCATCTTCGATCGATTTTTAGCAAAACGAAGACACGATGAACTTAAAGAAAATCATCGTAACCGTGAGAGGAGACTAAAATTAAAGACTCAGTGGGCTTTGGAAGAACATATGGTGCAAATATACACTTTGAAATTCCTTACAAATTCTAAAATGAAGTTACAAAAAGCTTATTATATAATGTTACTTTCGTCTCCAATCGTGATACACCGGATAGTTCAACCTTCCATGTGATGCTTTGTGGAGAATCGAAACCAGGGAGGTTGATTCAATTATGCAAACTTTGTCTAATTGTTACTTGTGGTTGTCTCATGTTCGAGTTCGTAGGCATTCCCTACAAACATAATTTGCTAAATCTTCGGTTCAGTCATCACACTTCTCTACCGGATATATATACTAAAAGAAGATGGACTCAGGATGTGAGGAGAAGTAGCTATACATTTGTTCCACTTGAAGGCAGTAGCCAGAATTTTCCTTCTCGCTATTGTGAATTGAGTCATCACGGAAAAACAAATGGTCAATCTTGGTTGTTCCTCCGATGAATACATGCTCGATCTTATGCTCAAAGGCATTGACGATGTTTCTCGTCTACAAATACATCTTGAAGGTAGTGCACAACCCAATAAAGAAGGACTTACACAACCCCATGATAGTGCACAACCCCATGCTGTAGGCAGTGGACATGCACATGTACGTATGAGGGACCCCCGACAGTGCATTACAAAGGAAAGGCCTAGACGGAAGAGATTGAAGTTGATAAGAGAGCAACTTCACAAAAACCATAGAAGGTGCAGGATATGTGGCATGCACGTAACGGGACATGAATCAATAAATTGTCCAACCCTAGTTGAGGGGTAACATATTTCTTCCTTTTGTTAACATATATTAAAAATTTCAATCCTTCTTTGTATTTTGAAGTTGATATATAAAATGTTGACTAACTCAAACTTGTCATTTATTTTAGGGTAACCAATCCAAAAGAAGTTGTTCCAACCAATGAAGAGAGTTCCGATGATAATTTTGATGAACCATTGTGACGTAAAATTTTAACGGAGTGAAGTATTTGAAGTTTATAAACTTACAATACTAATCTCCTTTCTTTAAGTTTTAAAAATCTTGCAGCTATATATTGAAGGAAGCTCACTTGTCTCTTGTTGCAATATTAATTAAAGATGTGTATATATTTATATGTAATTGGTTCAAGTTATGTGTCTTGGTTGTTTTTGTTGGTTTGACGATAATATATGTCGAAAAGAATTTGGATGGATGAGTGCGGATGTAGTGAGTTTGTTGATAATGTTTTTGTTGTTTTAGATGATATTCATTATATTTTTATTTTATGTATTGATTGTTGATTAGTAATCTATTCTTGTCGGAACAAGACAAGTATTGTGAAGGTTGTATGAGATTGTGTAAGAAGTATAAGAGACTAGCAGCTGATTAATTTTTTTTGTTCTAAAAACTGATGCTGGTTTTGGCAACAGTTGTATTTTTTAAAAAATTTTTTTGCCTAACCCATTGTTGGAAACAACGGCTTCAGGCTTAACAAGAAACGTCCTAAAATAAGTGGGTTCAAGTCAGAGAGCAATGAAACTTATTGAAAATTGGGGTATAAACGGAAGCCGTTGTTGGAAAAAGTTCGTTGTCCCAAACAACGGCTGAAGCTGAATAAAAAATGTGAAGCAGTTGGCTCTTCTTTCTGACTTGTGGTTGCCATTTTATACCAAATGTAGTCGTCGTCAAAGACAACAACCAAGATTGACTTAGGTCGTTGTCTCACACAATGGCCTACGGTACAAAATAATGAGGCCAAAATTTGGTATGCTCTCTGACTTGAACTTGCCAGTATTCTCAAAAAACCATACTAACCTTAGCCGCTGTGCCAAACAACGACCTTCTTCAACTTTGGCCGTTGTCTGGTACATGGCTTTAGGTTAGCTAATATTTTATACAAAATTGGGATATACCAATTGAATCTGTTTTCTCAAACAACTGCCTACATTAACCTTGGTTGCTGTCTCAGACAACGGCCCACGCTCAATGAGAAATTGAAGAAAAAATTCTTGCTCTCTGACTTGATGAGTTATTTGAAAGGTTCAAGTTAGATAGCAAGGCAACTTGCTCAAATTTTTTATATAAACTGAAGCCATTGTTGGATTAGGTCATTGTTGGAAACACCGACTTAGGTGAGACTAGGTCGTTGATTCAAACAACGGCGTCAGTTGTAGCAAATGGACAAATTCATGGCACAAAGCAACTTTTTTCTAGATGAACTTCATTTAAAACTAAAGTCGTTCCTTTTTCCTTAATTTTTCCCATTTAAAATTCAAAGGTAATTTTTTATTTAAAAAAATCCCATGTATTTTAATCAATTAGCTAACCTGAAACCATTATTTGAATACTACTAATTCCATACATAGAAAAGGATAAATTCATACATATAGTTTAGCAAACAACTCAACTCAACTCAACACAAGAACCAAGACACAAGAACATACTATTTTTTAGAAATTGGCACAGATAAAATAGAAGAACAAATTAAAATGGAACTTTTAAGAGAGAGAATGGATCATACCGGAGAACAAATTAACATTACTTTTCCTTAGAAAACCCCCTAATTTAACTTTGCTTTCTCTTTAAGGAAATACTTCCTATTTAAGGGATGTACTTAGGTTGGTGAATTTTATAATGCAGAGTATTTTTAATAAAGGTACATAAGTCCGAATCTCAGATTTTGACAATGATAATAAATGAGAAATGATGTATGGTTAGGAGTATGGATAGGGGTAAGGTCAAGGGTATGGTTGGAGGGTTGGGGTATGGTTAGGGTTAAGGTAAGGTTAGGGTTAGGGTATACACAAACGATTCTATCTATTGGATAATACATGAGAACTTATTTAAACATAATTTTGGTAGTGGACAATAATGGTTGCGAATAGAATACGGAATGAATTACAATTCCCAAAATCATAGATAAGTAGGAACTATTCTTTTCTTCATCCTTAAAACAGGCAAGTACAACTCATTTGCACATAGAAATCCCAACTACTTGAAAGTGTTTCCCAAGTGCAATATTATATGATTAATTGAGATTTGTGTATATTTGAAAAGTCAGAGTAATTTTAGTTTAAATTTATTTTAAAGAACTGTTTCTTACGTTCTACATGATCCCACTAGATGTATTCATCCCCTTCATTAGAGATATCATCAAATTTTCAAAATAAATAAAATTATTCAATAACATGGTTCACTTTACCACTACACTTTAGTACCCAAAAAAAAATCCCTAGACTATAGTAAAAAAATAAATAATAATAATAATAAAATAAAAAGGGGGTTCATACCCCCTCAAAGTCGGAGAGCACTATTATTTTTTTTGACATTTATGGTTAACCCTTAGGTCGATGTTTGCAACAACGACCTAGGTATATTATTTTTTTTTAAACGAAAAAACATGAACAAAATTTTCAAAAGAACTAAATTTTTTTTACCTTAGGCCGTTGTGCGCAACAACGGTCTAGCTCATATAAAAAAAAGGGGTACATACCCCCTTCATGTAAGAGATCAAGTCATATATTGGAGAGTTGGAGAGTTAGGGTTAGGGACCAAGTAGACACTGGTTTTCTTATATTTTTCACTAATTTTGAATGTTCCTTTCGATCTACATGTCCTTAAAAAAAATTAATAATTAAAAACAATATAAATTAACCAAAAAAGAAACTCACTACTTTTTTGGCCAGATTTCTCAGAAAGAAGGGTCCAACGGTCTAACAAGAAAATTTAAAAATTTAAAAATATATAATAATAAATAACATTACGATGGAGGGTAGGGTTACTATAAAAACAACCAACTTCATCAAGAAAAAAATTACCATTATCTCTAGGCATTTTTCGTTAACAAAATTTTTTTCTTCTAACTTTTAATTTTGGTTCACAATTTTTTTCTCTCTAAATTTTGGTTCACTTTTTGTATCTCCTCATTAGCGCATAGAAATGTCATTTTCTTAAAGTGTTCCCAAATGATGATGAAAAAATGTTAGGTTTCAGTGGCAAACATAGATTGAATACACAACGGAAAAAATACAAAAAATATTAAAACCTAGTCATGGATCCATGCGAAAACCATAAATCGTGTTTAGGAATTATACCTTATGGATGGATCTGCTGTCTCTAACATATTTCGATCACAGCACTGCAATATTGCGGTGCCTCTAAGGTATCCACACGAACGGATCAAAACCAAGCTTCCTCACGCTGCAGTATTAACTGCGGGATGGGGCTGTTCCTCACGATCTCTCTCACACAATTTTTGTGACGGCTAGGGTTTTTCATGTGTCTATTTTCCATAGATATGTATCATATATATAGCTGCAAAAAATTAACCCTAAGAGAGTAATGAGGTTGTTGGACTCACAATCCGACCTGAGTCAGATTTGTGTGTGGGCCTCTGAACTTTAGTCAGCCTATTTAATCTAATTAAATGTCCAACCTATGTCAGAAGTTCGAGTCGTACTTGGATTCTCAATTAAATTCATCTTATGAATTTAAATCCCAATTTCGATCCATTCTAAGTGTGTGATCCTGTAGGTTCTCGTTACGTTGACAGTAATACTAAAATAATATTCTAGTATTACAAACAGGGATCAGTATCTGGCAATATATCACTGCTACTCAAGTAACGGGAATGTTAGTGATTAGACATAACCTTTCCATGACCAATGTTACCATGTATTCTAGTCCTTTTGTCTAAATATCTTAATTGACCACAAGGCATAGAGCGTGTCACCCTTGTATATTTCAATCTTTGGTTTCTTGATCTCCGGGTAGACTTACTAAAACAAATGAACTCAATATCTCATTTGAGCATGGCCATGCATTTTGTAGTTTCACTCAATCAAGGGGCTCATAGATATCGCTCATGTTATGTAAAAGGGACAAATCCTATCTAAGTCACTCACATCCTTCCGCATGATTTGTAATATATTCAATAGTCGACTTTATAATCACCTTATTACAGGCAACGTTTGACGACATTAAAACATATAACTTCTCATGTAGGGAACCGTAGTGACTTCAAGTCAAAGGACTACATACACCATGGTCACTGTGAGAATCGCTTATGACACTCACATAACGATCCATGCAGCGTTCTCATGGTGGGTCAGTCCAGTATATTATTACTCTAATATGTACCCATGTGAAGACTTGATATCTCATATCCATGACCTGTGAGATATGGTTATCAATTTACACACATACTAGTCTCTATGCATTATTGTGGTCCTAATTTAAAATAATACTTGACTAGGGACATTTAAGAATAGTGTTCTGATTACAACCAATAGGATCTCACAATCAAGTCATGCACTGGATATCCCATGGTAATGAACCTACTATTCTAAGAACTTTATTATGCTCATTTAATCACAATAAATAACATAATAAATGAAATACCTCATATATGAAATAAATGTCATAATGCAATATAAACTAGTAATGTCAATACACAAGTGGCCTCTAGGGCATACACCAACAAAAAATAGTGTATGATTTTTCACTTCTAACTTATATAAAATAAACCGCATTATAGATATTCCATATGCATTTGTGTTGTCTTATCAATTTGATTGACTCTGTGATTTTTTTTAGAAAATTGGATGGAAGAGAAAAATAATTGAAACCTTAACAACAAACATTACTAAAATATGTTGGAAGAGAACAATATTTCAAGCCCTATAATTTAACAATGGTTTGAAAAATAATTTAAAAAAAATATCAAATAAAGTTGTACATACCCCTTTACGATTAATTTTTAAAAAAACCTAGGTCGTTGTTAGGAGTAACGATGTATGTTTCATTTTTATTTTTATTTTTATTTTTATTTTTATTTTTGTTTTATTTTTTTACTAATTTTTTATTTTTATTGGGGAGAATTCTATGTATGTGAAGATCGTAAATAAGTGTCATTTTATTTGATCTCTCTCTACTTATAAATTAATAAAAGATATGTGAGTATGGATAGGGATATCTTAATGGTTAAGGTCAAGGGTACGGTAGGAGGGTTAGGGGTTAGGCAGGGTTAGGGGTTAGGGTTAGGGGTATGGTTCAGATTAGCTAAACAGGGGTCCATACCCCCGAAAGAGCATAGACCATTGTTATGAGAAACACCCTATGATAATGTCCTTTTATTTTCCCCCATTTTTTTAAAAAAATATTTTCTATAAAAAATTTAAACTATTTACCGTTAGTATTATCTTGTTCGTTTTTACTGCTAAAGAATGAAATTAATAAAATATAGAAACATAAAACAAGATTATGGATGTCTTTAGTATAGAGTTCAAGAACCCCTGTTAATAGTGAAAGAAGAGAAAGTTGAAAAATAAGAGATGAGATGAAGATAGAGATGAAGAAGGAGAATTAACTGATATCATTGTCTCCAATGATGACCAAGTTTAAAGGAGGCCATTGTCTCGGACAACGACTTCAATTATACCTCAACAACATACAAATGGCTATTGTTGAAGTCAGAGAGCAAGGCAACCGAAATAAAAATAAACTTATATTAATTGAAGCAGTTGTCTCCACCTGTAATATCCCTGATTTTTAAATAATTTTTTTAATATTAATAAATTAATTGAAATAACTTTTGGTGATTTAATAAATATTTTTTCTGAAATTTACCTTTTTACACGTGCAAAACACGTAAATAACACGTGCAATTATTTTTTTGGGAAGTTCAAAGTCAAAATTTATTTTGGGAGAACCCATTATTTATTATTATATATTATTTTTGAATTTTCTGGATTTTTTTGATACCTATTTGCAAATATTACAAAAAGATGGACTTTTGTGCAAAATTACCACTTGGAGTTAAAAACTCCAGATTTTTGGATTTTTGGGTTGGGCATGATGCCTAGTCAACTCAGAGTTAAATATTTTACTTTTGATTTTAATAGATTTGGTTTATTTTGTAAGTTTTGATAAAGATGAGTCTTTTTGCAAAATTGTCATATAGAGGGCAAAAGTGCAATTTCATTTTTCTGGATTTTCAAAACTGTGCCGGCCAACAATAGGGTGGGTGTTTTGTTTTTAAAATCTCAATTAAGTTGGTTTTATTTAATTTCCAAGTATAAGAATTTATATATGTAAAGATATATTTAAAAGATATATTTTGCAAATCAATTCAAAAACCCTAGATACCCAAAATTCCAGCCTATTAAAGGGGGTGTGCAGCCGTCTTTTTGCTGCACAACAAAAAGGAATTTCATTATTATTATTTTCTTGGAGTTTCAAAGCGAGGATCTTGATTTTCTTGCGAATTGATGGATTTTTCTTATTTCTTTATTATCTTCGGTTGATTTTTCAATAAGGTGAATGACATATGTTTGTTATCTTATTGTTCTAAGCATGTTGTATGTGATGATGTGTCTATTGGAAAACATGTTAGATGATGGTATGTAGATATAATGAATTTTGATGAGTAGATGAACTAAAAAGTGAATCTTTTCATGAAACTATGCTATTGATGATTAAAACCCTAATTTGATGGCTTGAGATTGTTAAAGAACCTAATAGAAATCACGAGTAGGTTGGTTTTTTTTGATGATCCTGCTAATTTGAACAATACCGTAAGATTGTGTGATGTTTTGCATAAAGTTAACGAAAATTTAGTTCTTTACTGTGTATAAATATAGGTGTACTCTGTTTTGGAATTTGATGAAGTAAAGCTTGATTATTTATGTTTACTATTGCATTTATTCATGAGTAAACTATTGTTAGTGGTTGTATATGTGGTTAATGAATTACAAGGGGAGTTATTGGATCGAAAAGATCAAGTTTTGAAGCAAAAGAAGGGGGTAAGTTTCGGGTCTGACTGTGTGCAGGCCGAATTTGGTTTTTTGTGAATTTTGTGATGTTTTCGACTGATTCTTGAGTTATTTCGATACTGAGATTAAATTAAACCCTACACCACTCCTATACACTGATTCTTAATGCCTAAACATATATATATAGCAACATATACGCATCTCTACACATAGACTATATGTCTCTGTTTTTTATGAGTGGTCGAAAATTGGTTTTTGTGATATTTTTGTGAAGTTTTCGATTGGGTCTGAGTTGTTCAATATAGAATCGATTTGAAAACTTTTTCTACTCTTATTTGATGGATTCTTAATGTTTAAACTGATGCACAAATACACTCATATACACATTCATATTTATATATACTGTTTTTGAAGATTTTGTGAATTTTGATGGTATTTCGATTGGATTTCAATTGTTTTGGTATTGAGATGGTTTTGAACATCAGACTACTCTTGTTTGGTGAATTCTGATGCTTAAACTATTGCCTAAACTCTCGTATGAATATATATATATATATATATATAAGTTGCTGTTCTGAAGGATTTTTGTAAAAAATTACTCTTCTGAGATTTTGATATGTTTTGATGTGTTTTAATAATTCATATATGTTATAAAAGATATGTTTAATCATCTCAGGAAGTTTAATTTTGATTTTTCAAAGCTTTAATCGAGTATCAGTCAAAACATGCACAATTCCTACTTGCTGTACAGCAAGTCATGGTCGACCGCACGGTAGACCGTCATGCTTCCATTTTGTGAATTTCTAATTGACATTCGACTACCATTCTTGAGTGGTCGACCATCAATTGCTGCTTTAGTTGTTTTGCTGAGTTTCTTCGTTTCTTTTAAATGATTATTTTTCTCGATATTATGGATTATTACTTTACTGTTTTATCTGATGTTTTTACTACAGATTACAGTATTTTACAGAGAATTATATTTTATTTACAATAGCATTTTAATTGTATTTTTATGACCTAATTAAGTGAGTTATATGTGTTTTCAAAGGAGTTGATGTTTTGGTGATATTCTACGACTTGAAAATATGATTTTTTGTTATTTAATGGATTTAATATTTTATTTGAATTTTGGAATTTCATGAGTACATTACATGGTTTGAATTTTTTTTGATTTAAGAAGTTTCTTCATATAATCATTTTGATGATGGATTTGTGAGTTTTATTGAAAGTTTTGGTATTGATAGTTGAGTTGTGAATCTCTAGGAGTTGAGTGGGAGTCCTGTGAACTGGCAGATGAGATTTTGTGAATTTAGACCAATGGGGTCTTGGGATTGTTGTTGTGGAATTAAGTCCGGCAGGATACACTAAATCTAGAGAAGGAGGATTTGTATAATTTATATATATATAATAACCAACTTAAGGACAGGTACTAGTGGAGATGTGATGGAACTTAGAAAACGTAAGTATATGCTTTTGGATTTAGGTCCAACGGATGCGTTCCAGGACTTGTGTGTTGTTCTGTCTCGAGAGAACATTTGTATGTTCGCGTGTTGAGGCTCTGTAGACCTATTCATGGAGCATGCGGGTACATTCGCGTATTGAGGGTCGGCAGGCCTATTCACGAGATGTACCTGATGTATCTGCACGTCGAGGGCCTCACAAGCCTATTCGTGGGGTACACGGTAGGGAGGTGATTCTCCGATTTTGAGCTATTCTTACACGATGCTTGCACGTCGAAGGTTGTGATGTCTATTCGCAGAGTATTCTGGATCTTGTTTCCATCACCGTAGTAGGATTAGTTGCATAATGAGAGACTTAACCCTATAAAGTGGAAAACGTTAAGGGCTTGCTCCAGACCTATATAGTATGGAATGCATAGAATCCAACAAATGTGCATTAGAGAGTCAGCATATAGCATTGTGTTTTCTTGACTTGATTTTATGCATATTTGTTTTCCGTTTCTCCTACACTTGACACTTAGTTTTGCTTCACTTGATGTTTTCATGTTTTATTTATTGTTATTTCCGATTTTATTTTGTTCTTGTTGTTGGTACATATTGTTTATGACTCTATGTCTTATGTTTTATTCATGTTGCATTTTTTTTGATGTCACTTACACCGTTATGGCTGACCCCTGTAGTTTTGGGGGTTATGGTTATTTCTAGCCTCATGTTTTACAGGTAGGTACTTGTAGCTTGGGATTTGGATGTTTGTGCTAGAATGATGTTATGGCTTATGTAAATTGTAAAAGAATGTGTTGTAAAGGAAAAAATTTGTAATTCAAGGTGTTGTTTTCGATGTGCTTTGTAAAGAATTAATGTAATAAAAGTTGAAAAATTTTATCTGTGTTTTGGCTATGTTTACTAATACAATTGAGGTTGATGCTGGGAATTGTGCCACGTATTTCTGAGATATCATATTGGAAATTCGGGGCACTACTGAGGTTGGTATCAGAGCATGCTTCAATAGTAATAATAAATATGATATAAAAATAAACCTAGGTGTGGACATTAGAGCGTGAGTAACTAGGCATAGACATTAGAGTGTGAGTATCACATAGAGTTAGAACATGATGTTTTGGTTTGGGGTATGGCTGAGGTTTTGCCATGGGGTATGGAAATGAATATGAATTGTGTTGTGATGCTCTAACTTTATCCTCATTTTGCAGTATTCAGTATAATGGCAGGACCCAGGACCAGGAATGGTGGTAATGGTGATGGGGCTGGTAGTTCTCATGGGGTAGGACTTGATCTTGAGACTGATATTGCCAGGGTGTATCAAACCTTGAATACGTTCATGGCAGCTAATGTGGCACAGAATCATAATCAAAATCAAGGAGCTGGACCAGTGTTTGTTAACACTGATCCGATTAAGTAGGTTGAGTCCTTAAAACTGATGAAGCCGCCTGTTTTTGAGGGGCAGTCTAATCCAGATAAGGCTGATGATTGGATTAGATAGATGGGGATGATCTTCGAAGTTCTGGAAACTCCAGCAATCAATAAGGTGAAATTGGCTACGATGCAGTTAGAGAAGGATGTTGGCGTCTGGTGGCAGTCAGTGAAGAGGAGTTTTGGGGATCAGCAAGTGACTTAGGAGGCTTTCTGGATGAGTTCAGGGATCATTTCTTTCCTCTGGATATTCAGGAGAAGAACACAACTGAATTCTTGAATCTGCTGCAAGGCAGCATGACAGTGCGCGAATATAAGACTAAGTTCTCTCAGCTATCAAGGTATGCACCGGAGCTGATTGTGGATGAAGCGAAGAAGGCTAAAAAATTTGAGCAGGGCTTGAGGCCGAATCTGAGGTCGAGAATTGGGCATCAGGAGGTTTGATAAGCTGGTCAGGAGAGCAGCTATGATAGAAGAAGATATGGATCAGTTCCAGAAGAAGCAGGAGACCTGGAACGGGAACAAGAGGCTAGCAGTTAGTCAGAGTGGGAAGAAGTTCCCCGAAAAGCAGGGAAAATTCAGTAGACCAGTGCAGAAGACACCCGCAATTCAAGGCGTGACTTGTTTCAACTGTAGAGAGGCAGGTCATTAACAGGCAGCATGCACCAAGCCTCGGAAGGCGTAGGTTTGTTATTAGTGTGATCGTGAAGGGCATCTCAGAACAAACTGTCTGCAGTTGAAGAAGGATGGTGCAGGCAGGGGCAAATTTCAGAGGCAGGGGCGAGTGTTCGCATTGACTGAGGAGAATGCGGGTAACTCAGAGGATGTGATATAGGGTGGGAAAAAATTTTGAA
The DNA here is from genome assembly GCA_017893485.1 of Hemerocallis citrina. Lineage (NCBI taxonomy): Eukaryota > Viridiplantae > Streptophyta > Magnoliopsida > Asparagales > Asphodelaceae > Hemerocallis > Hemerocallis citrina. Next base: position 276,771,650 of record CM030362.1, read on the forward strand.
TTCATTCATTTATGTATTAAGTAAAACTTTGTTTAAGAATAAATTGGAGATTTGAGTATCATTCTCCATGTAACAGAATTTGTTTTGGTTAATAGAATAAAAGCAAAAGTTTTATTTGATACTAGTTCTTTGCATACATTTGTGTCGCCCAATTTTTGCAAAAGTCTTAGGTGTGGAACCTAAGTTGTTTCCAGGCAGAGTTTTGATGGTGGCAACACCATCAGGGGAAGAATTGATTGCTGATCAATATTACGAAGTCTGTGATATCGAGATTGGTGGGACATTATTTGGTATTGATCTCATTGAGTTACGAGTTCTGGGTGTGGATGTGATTGTGGGCATTGATTGGATGGCAATATATGATGCCACAATTGAATGCAAGAAGAAAGAGGTGTTGGTGAAGGCACCAGGTGGTCCCGCGTGACTTTTCAAGGGAAGATGAAGGATCCGAAAGTGACTACTATGGTATCTAAGTTGATGATTCCAGATGAAGTCAGAAGCAGATTGAGGGATTGCTGAGTAAGGGTATCATTAAATTCAAGTCAAGGAGGAAGATGTGAGTAAACAGCTTTCAGGACTCGTCATGGACTCTATGAGTTTTGGTAATGTCATTCGGAGTGATGAATGTGCTGGCAGTATTCATGGATATGATGAATCGGATCTTACGGCCAGTCATTGATTTCCTTCTTAGTGGTTTTCATTGATGATATTTTGGTGTACTCAAAGTCCGAGGAAGAGCATTCTATGCACTTGACAAAGGTGTTACAGAAATTACAGGAGCATAACTTGTATGCCAAGCTGTCAAAGTATGAGTTTTGGAAGTTCAAGGTAGCTTTTCTTGGTCATGTGCTTTCTAAGGAGGGAGTGGCCACTGATCCTCAGAAGGTTGAAGCAGGTGAAGGATTGGCCCCGGCCAATGCCAGTGAAGGAAGTCAGGAGTTTCTTGAGTTTGGCTGGGTACTACAGGATATTCATTCAGGGCTATGCACAGATCGCAGTTCCTATGATAGGGTTAACTCGGAAGAATGTGGCATTCACATAGACTGATAAGTGTGAGGCGAGTTTCCTTAAGCTAATGGAGAGGTTGACGACTGTGCCTATCTTAGCTTTGCCACAAGCTAGGAAGGACTATGATATCTCCAGTAATGCATCTCTCAGAGGTTAGGGTGTGTCTTGATGCAGGAAGGCAAGGTTATTGCCTCGGGTTCAGGGCAGTTGCGTCCGCTTGGGAAGAATTATCCGATGCATGATTTGGAGTTGGCAGCTGAGTTTGTTCAGGCAGGTCTGGTTGTACTGCAGAGTTTGAAGCGCGTCTTTGGCTCAGTCGATGCTGCAGCCTTCCTTGAGGAAGTAGGTTGTGGAAGTTTAGAATTAGATGCAGAGATTCAGAGGCTGTTGCAGCAGATTCCTGAAGTCAAGTTATCAGAGTTGCGCGGTGGAAGCTACTTGGGAGTCGGAGGATCTCATGCAGAAGAGTTTTCCTGGGAGTCGAAGGATCTCATGCGGAAGAATTTTCCTGAACTTTTTGTATGATTATGTTCCTTTCGTATGTTTGTATTTCTTTTGTTAGATTACATTCTCTTGTGTATTGGAATTTCTTAAACTATGTTTTTATCTATGAGTTTTCATTTTCTTTTGCTTATATTGGTTGGTCCCTATTAGTAGTAGTTCTGAGGACAGAACTATTCTAAGGAGGGAGTGATGTAATACCCCTGATTTTTAAATAATGTTTTTAAGATTAATAAATGAATTGAAATGATTTTTGGTGATTTAATAAATATTTTTCTGAAATTTACCTTTTTACACATGCAAATATTTTCTTGGGAAGTTCAAAGTCAAAATTTATTTTGGGAAAATCCATTATTTATTATCAGATATTATTTGTGAATTTTTTGGATTTTTCTGATAATTATTTGACCATATTTGCAAATATTACAAAAAGATGGACTTTTGTGCAAAATTACCACTTGGAGTGAAAACTCCAGATTTTCAGATTTTTGGGCTGGGCATGATGCCCAGTCAACTCAGAGGTAAATATTTTACTTTTTATTTTAATAAATTTGGTTTATTTTGTAAGTTTTTGATAAAGAAGGGTTTTTTTGCAAAATTTTCACTTAGAGGGCAAAAGTGCAATTTCGTTTTTTTTGGATTTTCAAAAACAGTACCGGCCAACAATAGGGTGGGTGTTTTTGTTTTTAAAATCTTAATAAAGTTGGCTTTATTTAATTTCCAAGTATAAGGATTTATATATGTAAAGATATATTTAAAAGAGATATTTAGCAAATCTTTTCAAAAACTCTAGATACCCAAAATTCCGGCCTATTGGTGTGCAGCCGTCTCTTTGCTGCACAACACAAAGGGATTTCATTATTATTATTTTCTTGGAGTTTCAAAGTGAGGATCTTGATTTTCTTGCGAAAGGATGGATTTTTCTTATTTCTTTATTATCTTCGGATGATTCTTCAATAAGATGAGTGACATATGCTTATTTTCTTATTGTTCTAAGCATGTTGTATGTGATGATTTGTCTATTAGAAATCATGTTAGATGATGGTATGTAGATATAATGAATTTTGATGAGTAGATGAACTAAAAAGTGAATCTTTTCATGAAACTATGATATTGATGATTAAAACCCTAATTTGATGACTTAAGATTATTAAAGAACCTAATATAAATCACGAGTAGGTTGTTTTCTTTCATGATCTTGCTGATTTGAACAATACCATAAGATTGTGTGATGTTTTGCATAAAGTTAACGAAAATTTAGTTCTTTACTGTGTATAAGTATAGGTGTACTCTGTTTTGGATTTTGATAAAGTAAAGCTTGATTATTTACTTGTAGTATTGCATTTATTCATGAGTAAACTATTGTGAGTGGTTGTATATGTGGTTAATGAATTACAAAGGGAGTTATTGGATCAAAAAAGATCAAGTTTTGAAGCAAAAGAAGGGGGTGAGTTTCGGGTCTGACTGTGTGCAGGCCGAATTTGGTTTTTTGTGAATTCTGTGATGTTTTCGATTGATTCTTGAGTTGTTTCGATACTGAGATTAAATTAAACCCTACACCACTCTGATACACTGATTCTTAATGCATAAACATATATATATATATATATATATATATATATATATATATATATATATATATATATAGAGAGAGAGAGAGAGAGAGAGAGAGAGAGAGAGAGAGAGAGAGGCTTCTTCCGTTGCAAACGCTACTGTAGCAGTTGCGAACGTGCGAACCACTTAACCCGTCATCCATAATGACGGGTTAAGGCAAAACACATAACCCGTCATTGGTGATGACGAGTTATGTGTTTTGCCTTAACCCGTCATTCCCAATGACGGGTTAAGTGGTGTGCACGAGTTCGCACGACATTTGCGTTTGCAATGGAAGATAGCCCATATATATATATATATATATATATATACACACACCAACATATACAGATCTATACACATAGACTATGTCTCTGTTTTTGATGAGTGGCCGAAAATTGGTTTTTTTGATATTTTTGTGAAATTTTCGATTGGATCTGAGTTGTTCAATACTGAACCGATTTGAAATCTTTTTCTACTCTTATTTGATGGATTCTTAATGTTTAAACTGAAGCACAAATACACTCATATACACATTCACATTTATATATACTGTTTTTGAAGATTTTGTGAATTTTGATGGCATTTCGATTGGATTTTAGTTGTTTTGGTACTGAGATGGTTTTGAACATCAGACTACTCTTATTTGGTGAATTCTGATGCTTAAACTAATGCCTAAACTCTCGTATGAATATATGTGTGTGTGTATATATATATATATATATATATATATATATATATATATATATATATATATATATATATATATATAAGTTGCTGTTTTGAAGGATTTTTGTGAGAAATTACTCTTTTGAGATTTTGGTATGTTTTGATGTGTTTTAATAACTCCTATATGTTATACAATATATGTTTAAACATCTCAAGAAGTTTAATTTTGATTTTTCAAAGTTTTAATCGAGTATCGGTCAAAACATGCACAATTCCAACTGGCAGTACAGCAGGTCACGGTCGACCGCACAGTTGACCATCATGCTTCCATTTTGTGGGTTTCTAATTGACAGTCGACTGCCCTTCTTCAGCGGTCGACCGTTAATTGCTACTTTGGCTGTTTTGGTTGAGTTTCTTCGTTTCTTTTAAATGATTATTTTTCTCGATATTATGGATTATTACTCCACTGTTTTATATGATGTTTTTACTACAGATTACAGTATTTTACAGAGAGTTATATTTTATTTACAATAGCATTTTAATTATATTTTTATGACCTTATTGAGTTAGTTATATGTGTTTTTAAAGGAGTTGATGTTTTGGTGATATTCTACGGCTTGAAAATATGATTTTCTGTTATTTAATGGATTTAATATTTTATTTGAATTCTGGAATTTCATGAGTTCATTACATAGTTTGGATTTTTGTTGATTTAAGAAGTTTCTTCATATAATCGTTTTGATGATGGATTTGTGAGTTTTATTGAAAGTTTTGGTATTGATAGTTGAGTTGTGAATCTCTAGGAGTTGAGTGGGAGTCCTGTGAACCGGCAGATGAGAATTGTGGATTTATACCAGTGGGTCTTGGGATTGTTGTTGTGGAATTATTTCCGGCAGGATATACTAACTCTAGGGAAGAGGGATTTGTATAATTTATATATATAATAATAACCAACTTAAGGACATGCACTAGTGGAGATGTAATGGAACTTGGGAAACGTAAGTATATGCTCTTGGGTTTAGGTCCAACGGATGCGTTCCAAGACTTGTGTGTTGTTCTGTCTCGAGAGGACATTTGTATGTTCGCGTGTCGAGGGTCTGTAGGCCTATTCACGGACTATGCAGGGTGCATTCGCGTGTTGAGGGTCGGCGGGCCTATTCACGGGATGTACCTGGTGTATCTGCACGTCGAGGACCTCGCAAGACTATTCATGGGGTACACGGCAGGGAGGTGATTCTCCGGTTTTGAGCTATTCTTACATGATGCTTGCACGTTGAAGGTTGTGATGTCTATTCGCGGAGTATTCTGGATCTTGTTTCCATCATCGTAGTAGGATTAGTTGCACAACGAGGGATTTAATCTTATAAAGTGGAGAACGTTAAGGGCTTGCACCGGACCTATGTAGTATGGAATGCATAGAATCCGACAATTGTGCATTAGAGAGTCAGCATATAGCATTGTGTTTTCTTGACTTGGTTTTATGCATGTTTGTTTTCTGTTTCTCCTACACTTGACACTTAGTCTAGTTTCACTTGATGTTTTCATGTTTTATTTATTGTTTTTTTCGATTTCATTTTATTTTTGCTGTTGGTATATGTTGTTTATGACTCTATGCCTTATGTTTTATTCATGTTGCATTTCTTTTGATGTCACTCACACCGTTATGGCTGCCCTCTATAGTTTTGGGGGTTAGGGTTATCTCTAGCCTCATGTTTTACAGGTAGGTACTTATAGCTTGGGATTTGGATACTAGTGCTAGAATGATATTATGGATTATGTAAATTGTAAAAGAATGTGTTGTAAAGGAAAGAATTTGTAATTCAAGGTATTTGTTTTTCACTGTGCTTTGTAAAAAATTAATGTAATAAAAGTTGAAAAATTTTATTTGTGTTTTGGCTATGTTTAGTATTACAATTGAGGTTGATACTGAGAATTGTGCCACGTATTTCTGAGATATCATATTAAAAATTCGGGGCACTACACCACCGACGGACAAGGTTATATTAGATCATTGTCATGGACAACGACTTCAATTGTTCTAAAATAAGCATATCAAGTCAGAGAGCAATTCTTTTGTCTTCATTTTGGCATTAAGCTTAGGTTGTTGTGTGCAAGAACGACCTAGGTTAATGAGAAAAAAATAAGTCATCAGCAGCAGCTACATCTGCTACACTTGTATTCTATCAGCAGCTATATCCACAAAATTAACTTTACTTCACTAATAACATTAGCTTCACAATCACTCCACTCCACATAAAAACTAACAACAATAACAATATAACTAACATCAAGAAGTGCAATAGTTTTATAACTTAACTAACATAAAAAAATTAACATTAACATTAACAATAATACCAAGTTTCACATACAACACAAATCAAAAAACACTCAACCTACCCCGGTGTGTAGTGTTGTGGCGCTCGCCTCTTCTGAGTAGGTTGTCACCGAGTACGCACAACTTGGGTAAATGTGAAGGGCTGGTATCTTCTTCTTTCTCTTCTTGATACTCTTCTTGATGCTCTTCTTCTTGTGGTGGATGTTGGTGTAACCGTTGTTGCCCCGGGAGAAATGGCCTATTAATCATGCTCTTACGCCGTTGTGAACATAAGGTCGTATCTAAATAATGGGTAAATCGTTCGCCATCTCCTACATCTTTTAGTGAGCCCCGACATGAAGTAAGCATCTTCCGAGTAAAAGCTTTCATGTTCTCGGTGGCATTACTCTTAAGTACCCGTGCACATTCCTTTGCGATATCTCATGTATTATCGATCTAAAATAAAGAAGAAAATATAGTAGAACAACTCAATGATGAAATCATCAATTTGAAAATAATTAATCTGAATACAAAAAAATATTTTAAACTAATTTGACTCATCAACACACAATATGATGATGCATTCGGTTGGTACATGGGTTGTGATGTAGAATACGCCGGTGGCAGTTCAATCTCTCTCTTTGGAATTGGTTCTTGTATCCCAACTGGTATTTGGGTCGTCAGAGATATGTGCAAACATGTTATCGCCCTGTACAAAATCATGTACTCGGTATGTCTAGTGCCATTGCACGGGGCAATGTCTTCAAGTACCAATTCAAACTGCCGCTCATTCCAAATTGCAACATAACCGCAGTGGAAATCTGCCTAGTCATGATTGGGCATACGACCCGTACCTCTAATAGCATGTAAATAAGAGTCATACTTGGGGTTGATGGGCACATCTTGCTGCAACCTGAATTAGCGAAGGACTCTATCCAGCCAATAAGGTTCCGCCATCATCAACCACAACTGCGACCCAGCCGTATACGTTGGTGGTAGTCCTAACACGCGCTCGGGGGTATACGAATCTCAAATTACCACTTCATCTAACACCCCACAAAATTGAGTTATGACAATTTTTCTTCACACGTGTTATGCACATGTATTTTGTACCATTCATTATTAATATAAATATTTTTACATAATTTGTATTTCGATTTGTTATGGACATTTTTTCGTTCTCTCAGATTTATTTTGTATATGAATATCTATTGGCACGTGCTTTACACATGTTTTCTTTTAAATGCACGTGTTGATTATATTATTGTATATATAGAATTAACAAAATGTGCATGAAACTTTTCTTATTATAATTAATTTAAACTAGTTTTATTAAATTCATATTAACTTGGGTAGAATATATGATTATATTAAGTAATAATTAATAATAGTGTAGTGTGTAGTTCATGTGCATAAAAACCCATTCGAAACCTGTGCTCTACTCCAAGCTTTGGCCAGCCAACCTCATGGGAGGGAAAATAAATTTTGAATTAGTGAAAGGGTTATGGGTAGTTAGTAGGAGTAATGGGTGGTTACTTTTGCATCATGGATAGTTAATAATCTTTGTAAATAAGAACCCCCCACTTCATTTTCACTACTCCTTTGAAAAAAGAAAATAATAATAAGAAAGAGCTAGAGAATCCCGGCCAAACAATCTTAGGGAAGACTTGCACTTTTTTGAAGAGCTTTTGTAAAGGGAGGAGGCTTGGAGATTGTTCTAAGAGTTTCTATTGCAAAGATTCAATCAATAGGTGGATGTTTCAATTATTTTCTAATGCTTTGTAGATTATGCATGCTTAGATGTAAATATATAGATAATGATTAAATTCATATGCGAAATGTATATGTGTAGTAGTGTTCTCAAGATTTTGTCTAAATTGATGTAGGAGTAGATTTTTGTTCTAAATAATACGTTCAAAGGTAATTAGATTTCATAATTGTAGTAAGGTCTTATGTGATTGCCTTCTCTAAAATTTTAGATATTGAATGAATATTGTTCATGTGAATTAATTTATTTTTTTGAATTTAAACCATGAGTATGACAAAAGTGATACATGTGAATTATATGTTAAATTTCATATCAAATACAAGTAGATTGACACATGCATGAATTTGTCGAAATGTACTAGATTAAATGAGTTCTTCTCTGGAAATTCATTAAAAATTGTAGTATAGTGTACAGAAATTGTGAGAATGAATGTAGAATTGAATTATGTCTAAATAATTATCTTCGATGTGAAACAGAGAGTTTCAGGTTCAAAAATAAATTTGTGCGATTGTAGACAACAAGTCTTCTTGGACTTTCTGGTTGTTGGTTGTAGTTTGGCTCTGGTTGGTTGTGGGCTCGAGTCCCTGGGGGGCTCTGTTTTTTTAAAAAAATTTATTTTTCACCGTACAGTAAACATACATACATATAGGATTTTTGTGGGTCACTTCTATACCAATAGATAGTTGGAATATTGGTTGTTCGGTGCGACTTAGAGCGGGGGTGCGCTCGCTGGTTCGATCCTTGATGTTTATTAATCTATATCTTTTAAACTCTTTTCTTGAGGAAAAGTTTATACATATGTGGTATTAGTGGAATATTTTGCTAAGATTATATATATTAATTCAAGATTTAATTTGCGAACAAATTACGTTATACAATAATACTTTAAAAAGTAATTTTTGAAACTATTTCGTATTTAAATTAAACTAAGTTTAATTAAAAGTGAAATACAATAATTTTAATCTAGATTTATTTTAGAATTTTATTTCGTATGAAAACCAGTTTAAATTTGGAATTTATGTAAATTGTGCTAGATACGAATTAAAAGATAATTAAAGGATGAATTTGGAAAATTAGACGTATGATATTTGCAAGGATTTTATCAAGTTGAAATGTTATTGTATTGTTGTTATAAAGGGATAATAAATTATTTATATACTTTGAGATTGATAAATTTCAAGAGAATGAATGAAACAATTAAATGATTGGTAATGAATGAGAAATTTTATGAAGAGGTTAAGAATGACCTAGATGATCTCTGTGTCGAGATGAATGGATTCTAGAGGCTGAGCGAGACCCGTAGTGACCGGCAGATTGTGATAGATGAAATTTTGAGAAGTGGCCAATATGAGTCAACGTCCTCGGTGAGTTAATTTAAGTCCGGCAGGGTAAGTTAGCTCTAGGTTAAGATAATTATAATTGAACTAAGGACAAGCAATAGAAAGGGAGATGTGATGAGACATGGGCAAACGTAAGTGGGGCGTCTTTATATAGTCGGACGGTGTATTCCGGGTCTATAGATTCAGTCTGGCGGTGTACTCCGGGATTGTAATTGCTATGCTGCGCGAGATGAGTCTTAATTAAATATTGAATTATGAATGATCGGGTGGTGTACTTCGGGATCATGAATAGTCGAGCGGATGGGAGGTGGATCTCCAATATTTTTCGGGCTAGAGCGGAACTTGCGGGATGTTTGCATGATGAGAATTCTGTATAGTCGGGCGGTGTACTCCTGGGCTGGAATCCATACTCGTGGGATGTCTAAACCTTGTTTTGTTACCGTAGTAGGATTTCATAACGAGGGATTGAACCCTATAATGAAGAGTACATTAAGGCTTGCCCTCGGACCTATGTAGTATGTGATGAATAGAATCCGAATAAGTGTGCATTAGAGTTGCATTGCAAGTAATAATGTCTGCAATAGTCATTAGGTTCATATCATACACTGACATATTTAGGATAGTCACATTTCACATTTTGTTTTGCATTCAAGTTTGTGATTTTTAAAACAAAGGAATTGCTGTATTATAACATTGCGTTAGTTGTATGCAGCTGACGTGCCTACCATTTTCAAGTTGCAGGACTCGGATTAGCGAGCGACGTGGACATGAATTTGATATCGATAGCTATTGCAGGATTGAAGATATTTTATGTTATAAATTGTATTCCTTTTATGTAAATTTTTGCTGCATTTTGTAAAGAATAACATTGTAATGAAAAAATTTCAATTTCTTTATATTTTTGCATGAAATTGAAGTAAAGATCCTGGTTTTCCTACGAATTACCTGTGTTGTGGAATTCGGGGCGTTACACTTCATCTCGCAGTTGGTTGAGCTCATCTCTGTAGTATACTAAAACACCTTCTGGGTTGTCTTTGTAGCTTCGCCTACCGGCCCAATACACTCCTAAAGGTGGTCAAATCTTAACAATCGGTGCAGGGGCCACCCAACCCTTTGTGGGTCTCATAATACGGGGATGACCTAAGTGTAGATGTTCCCAACTCCAAATCTGAAGCAAGACCATCATCCTGGTCATCTCACACAATGTCCTGTACAGGGTAGCTAATGTGCAACTTCCCCAACTATACCGATCAGTTAACCTTTGGTCAGCGAGCAATCGTAGATACATAAGTGAGATGGTATTTCCAGTGGAGTTAGGCAAGAGAACACCTCCAAGCACAGTTAGAATATATGCTCTGGTGTAGCACTGCACGGCGTAATCGCTCGATTCATCGGTCAATTTCCTTTCAAAATTTTCCTCCAACCAAGCGAGTCGGATTGATTGTCCGAAAAAAATAGTCTTATCTTCCTCATCCTCATCTTCGGACTCTGTACCGAGAAGATTATTAAACAACTCAATTTTCTGAAAATTCATATTACCCGCCACGATCATCTCATCTATTGGAAGACCGAAAATCATAGCGATAGCGTGCAATGTCACCGTCATCTCTCTCACCAGTAGATGGAAGGTGTGTCTCTGGCCTCCATCGCTCGATGAGGGCTGCAAGAAGTGCTCGATCAAGTTTCACCTTACCCATCAAAACGACTTCATAGAAACCAGCTTGGACTAGGTACTCGTGGGTACGCGGGTGCATCGTCAATGTCTTGTGTGTACGGAAATTACAATTTTGCGTCGTTCCTCTACACACTTCCTTGGACCTACGGCAGTCTTGCAAAGTGAGTACGTATGGCTGTAAAGGTCCTGGACCTTGATATTCACTCGAAGATGATGCACCAACCTACACCAACGTTTAAAATGTTATTATAATACATACAATATTATGTATTACTTATGTGGAAATTTCACCCCTACCACTACCAGAGGGTCTGCTGATTCCCCTCAATCTAACTATTTCTCTAAAAGAAAGTTATATAACAATTGGTCAATACACTTCATATATACAGATACGAAATAAAATACGTGAGAAAACCACACAAAACGAGATCAAAAAATTCTGAAACTTTGCGAGTAGGTCGGACACACCACACACAAGCCAACACAACTTGTAGATACGAGTTTCGACTCATGGTTTGTAAGATATGGCAATGTATCACTTTCGCTCATGAAAATGAGAAAAGCGATGCATTGTCGTATCTTTCAAACCGTGGGTTGGAACTAGCTTCTATAAGTTGCGTTGACTTGTGTGTGGTGATTCCAACCTACTCAGAAAATTTCATATTTGTTTTATGTCGTTTGTGTTGTTTTCTAGTGAAAACTCACTAAAAAATATCAAAGTATATTTGTTGTTATTTGATATAGGGGGAAAACCGCACAAATGACATCCAAAAATTCCAAAATTTTTGGAGTAGGTCGGACTCACCACACATGAGCCAATGCAACTTGTAGAAGTGAGTTTTGACTCACGATTTGCATGATACATCAATGTATCTCTTCTTGCAAAAAAAATGGAAAGCGATACACGACCGTATCTCGCAAATCGTGAATCGAAAAACACTTCTACAAGTTGTGTTGGCTTGTACTTGGTGAGTCTGACCTACTTCAAAAATTTCAAAATTTTTGAACCTCGTTTGTGCGCTTTTACGAATAACGAACTACAACAACTAATACTACATCTATATCGACAATAACAACTATATAGCATACACATAATACAAAAATTGTAGACTCCCCAAATTGTAGAGACTTACTACGCATAATACAAAAATTGTATACTCAAACAATGAAACAAAAATTCAACCAATTAACATAGCTAGATCTACTAAACTAGAAAAAAGTTAATTAACTACGCATAATACAAAAAATGTATACCCAAACAATGAAACAAAAATTTAATCACTTAACATAGCTAGATCTACTAAACTAGAAAAAAGTTAATACATTTCACAATGTGAGTTTTTGAGAAGGAGATAGAGGAGGTGGTTGAGCGGTTGTAGACGAAGGAGGAGGAGTAGGGTTTGGAAAATTTCGTTAGGGTTAGGATTTTTGGGTTTGGGAGATTTTGTTAGGGTTAGGGTTTTTTGGGTTCGGGAGATTCTTCAGAAGAGGACTAGAGTTCGAGAAGAGGGAGAGTGTGAGTGAGAGAGTCAAGTGAAGGTGGGGGAGTTAGGGTTTCGACTATGGGTTTGGGAGTGCTAGAAAGAGAGAGAGAGAGAGAGAGAAAGGGAGAGAGAGAGAGAGAGTATACTGAGTGTGAGAGATAGAATTTAGGAGGAGAGCAAGATTTGTATATGTGTTTCAAAACACTTGTATAACCTATGCCGTTGTTCCACACAACGGCCTACGTTATACATAGGTCATTGTATGAAGCAACAAATAAAGTTGAAAACTCATTTCAAAGTACCTAGGCCGTTATTTTCAACAACAACTTTAGTTAAAATTTGGTCTAAAAAATTACAAGTTGATCAGCAGCGAGTGAGAGAGAGAGAGAGAGCGAAAGGCTAATTGAAGAGTTATTTGGGGCGAAATACCAAAATTGTCTCTCCGTTGCTTAACTAAGAGAGATAGTTGATGAGCGGAGCTGATCCTGGCCGTTGGATCAAGAGTAATCTGATCCAACGGCCACAAGGCCAGTTTGCATTGTATATGTGCAAACAGACCCGTTTGTAACTCTCTCGCTCTCCCTCTCTCTCTCTCTCTCTCTCTATTTATATATATATATATATATACATTTATATATATATATATATATATATATATATATATATATATATATATATATATATATATATATATATAAGGTAAAAGGGATATGAGCAATTTGCTCATTTAGTAAATGAGCAATTGATTATGTGGCATGCCTGTGATATATTGGACAACTAACCCTTTTAAAAATTTCCAATTACATGCATGCCACATCATCAATTGCTTATTTACTAAATGAGCAAGTTGCTCATATCCCTTTTTCCCATATATATATATATATAGAGAGAGAGAGAGAGAGAAGGGGGGGGGGGGGGGGGGGGGTTATATATATGTCTAGATAATAAAACATAAAGAAAGCTATCAAGTGACTCTCATTCAATAGGATTCAAATCAATGGTCCAGATCTAACATCACAAAACATATTTTCCTGCCCAAAAGTTTCTCCCCAAAACTCAAATTCAAATCCCCTCAAAACAACTCCTTCATTTATTTACTTCTCTCTCTCTCTCTCTCTCTCTCTCTCTCTCTCTCAATTTACTCATACATTTATATTTTCAGATTTCAGGTTTATAAATTTTCAGATTTTTTATACATTTTTTATTGCTCATGTTATATTGAAAATAGCAAATATCTCATCAACAGTTAAATTTCATTATTTTCCACACTTAAAATTCTGAAGTTGGATTTTACATCCCCATTTATAATTATTTTTCAACATATACTAATGGAAACATGGACTTCTATTTACAACTAATTATTGTTTTACTATTCAAACTTGAGCTACTTAATTGTTGTTTTACTGTTTACAAGACTTTCATATGCTCCGAAGACGTGTCGTAGGCACGTGCCCACGAGCAAATCTAGTATATATATATAACCCATTTGCAACTGAGCCCCCCCCCCCCCCCCTGCTCTCTCTCTCTCTCTCTCTCTCTCTCTCTCTCTCTATATATATATATATATATATATATATATATATATATTGTTTAAGGTAAAACAAGATATTTTATTGTAATAATAATGTATCACTTAAAATATTTTTGTGGACATATTAAATGTACAATTATAAAAAAAACTGACATATATAGGTGGAAAAAAAAAATCGGTGGCCTCTAAAAGTGATCAAAAATGGGGGCTCAGTTTGGCCGCCTCTCTCCACGGCCGGCCCTGGCCCAGGGCCGGCTGGGCGACTGCCCCGGGCCCACTTCAGGGGAGGAGCCCAATTTTTTTTAAGTCTAATAGATTAATGTTCTTATAATTAATTTTTAGGAGAGGACCCAATTTAGTACTCTCTCTCTGCTAGTGTCACTTCAACTTTTTTTTTTTTGGTCCAGCCTCTTCATCTTCTTCAAATTCTCTCTCTCACTCTCACTCACTCTCTCTCTCTCCTTCTGGCATCTTCAGATCTTCTTCAAATTGTCAGTTGAGAATTTTCATTTGTTTCTTTTACAGAGTTTTTTTTCTTAGCAGGAGTTGTAGTTGGAGCTGTAGTCATGGTGTCTCGGGTATCGGAGGTGTAGTTGGAGTTGTTGGTCTTCTTTGCAGGACTGTAGGATTTGTTGGTCTTCTTAGCACTACTCTGCTAGTTCATCCCTCTCATGTCTTTTTTTAAAAATTAATAGACTTGAGAATCTCTCTTGTGAGTTTAGGAGGTACTGAGGTAGAAATCACTCCAACTATAGTATTGTTGATTGATTTTATTGTTAGGCAAGTTTAGTGACCAACTAAAATTTGAAGTTTATTTATATGATAAGCTTGATTCCTGAGCCCTGGCCTTATATTGTTCTAGATATGAATTATATGATTTATTCTTTGGAATGGTATGACAAAGTGGACTTGAGATATGAGCTAATTTATCTAACCATGAAACCTCATCTGTTAACAGATGAGACATTTTTTTTTTCTTCCTAATTTCTAAATGTTCAGACGAATCTGAACTATGAAGTACTATCAACTTATGTTTGTATTATAAATTTAGAACAATTTTAACTTATGTTTCCAATGAGGCTCTTATGAAGTTATGAGATATAACTATAAATGAATTTTGACCTGCAAACTGTTTGTTTGATGCTGAAACATCACAGATTCACAGAATCGATCATAACAGTTATGATTAATAATGAACTATATATAGTCATGGTCTTATCTGGTCTAAAATTCTGTTAGAAAAAGTCTGAACCGAACAAAAAAATAGAATATAGCTGTGTTTAGGATTGTTTGGGCAAGTGATGCTCGGCAAAAGTAATCTTTATTATTTTGAGTATTGTTTTTATGTCCCCCACTGTTATATTATATTTTATTAATATATATAAAAATACATGCGTGTCTATAAAAAGTCCAATTTTTTCTGTCCGGGATCTCAAATATCTCAGGACCGGCCCTGCCTCTCTGGCCTCTCCATTGTCCATATAGCCGGTCCTGGTCATCAAAATTCTCATATGAGATAAAATTCTCTGCATAAAGTTTAGAAGTCCTCCAAAATTTCCTTCTATTTCTCTCTTGGCGTAGCTAAGATCCTCTCTTCCCGTAGATGTCAGCAAGCAAAGGACAAACGATCTTTTTCCAAATGCAGGTCAAAAAGATTATATTACAGTATTTTTTATTATAATTTTATTTTAAATAATTCTATACAAGTATTGCACTATTGACTTGAGGCAAGTATTTTCAGCATGCAAATATTCCAAATTGAAGAAGAAACATTTACAAAATTTTTTTTTAAAATTATTTAAAAACAAAATGTGGAATACAACAGTCCTATTACGCTAAACGATAAATAATCAACCAAACCTGTCAACGAACACAACCCAACATAATACAGTGCAAACTTTCTTTATAGTATACTAGTGTTATCCTGTGCAAATTGCACAACCTAATATAGTTTAAAGACACATAAAATTATACAAAACTCAAATAAAGTATAAGAGAATTGAGAGAAACTTATGAATATCATGTCTACCGTAATTATTGAAATCTTCATTATCATCTTCATATAAGCAAATAGTTTTGAGAATCACTGGCAATTAAACCATAATGTTTTTTGAAGAAAATCAAACCACAATGTTATCAAATTGAATATTACTCAAGCCAAAAAATGCATGCAATGAAAAAATGTTGCAAATTCAACTATTTTATGTTAAAATGTATATTATAACATCATTAACATTCATTAAATAGGTTATACATTATAAATGATGCATTATAGCACAAGTTAGGGTAAAGATGATTAGGACTGTAAAATAAATATGACAGTATGTCGTCCGTCCGAGTCCGGCTTGAGAAATGGCTCGACCGTGGACCGTTCGAACTGTTATATGAACTGAACTTGAAAATTTTATTAGGTCCGATGCTTTACCGAGTCTGGTCTGTCCAAAAAAAACACAGCCTTCAAATTTTATAACGAACTGAGCCCGGACTATAAAATTTTTGTCCGACCTGGACTGAGTTGGACATAAGCCTGTCCGAGTAGAATTTTGGTCTGAGGTTGAACATATGGATGTCCGGTCCCATTTGGTCCGATTTACAGCCCTAAAGATAATAGATTAAGAAAATAATATAAAAATAATTTTATAAATTGTGTTTTGCTTAAAAATATAATTCTAAATTAGGGTATGGAGGTGGGTTAGGAGAGAGACGTGTGGTTTTTTTAGATTGAGAAAGTGGGAGGGGGAAGAGACAGTGTTTGAGGGATTGGAGTTTTTATTTTGTTTTGGTTTTTTAATAAAATCGTGCGTAGTACACATGTTAGTTAAACAAGAATCCATACTTTTGCTTAACTAGAGTTAAACAAGAATCTATACCCTTGTTGTCCTGAACTAGCATTTGCATTGTTCTATTCCTTTATGAACTGTCTATTACCTTTTATCTTGCAACCTGAACCTGATACTTGTTCATGCCATGTTATTCTTGTCCTGTTTTATGACAAGTACATGCCTGTTTGATAATAATAACAAATAACCACGCCGGGGTTAAGGGAAAGATCTTGTAGTGGACAATATAGGAGCCTGTACTCGGAAGAAGACTCGTGTTTCCCTTATGATCAAGTTTACCGATCAAGTTAATTTTTGTTACCGATCAAGTTTACCGACCAAGTTCCGTGATTCTGTGATACCCGAGTACATGACCTATAGAATCCCCTACGAAATCTAAACGCAACTTGTTTGAATGTAGCAACCATGTAGTAAAAGTATGGATGCATGACGTACTACCTAGATAGTAATAACACAAGACTTGAGCATGACTACTTGATACTTGATTATTTGTACATGATACTTGATTATTTGTACATGATACATGATATCTGATACTTGTTCACTTGATACTTGATACTTGCTACTTGTACTTGATACTTGACACTTGTTACTTGTTGCTTGTTTACATGATACTTATTTACTTGACACTTGATACATGCCACTTACACTTGTTTATCTTGCCATGCTAGTATTCTATTTTGTTATCATGCATATTCCATGTTATTAGTTAGTTTTTCCCATGTACTTGTATCCTGCACTACAAGCGGCCCGTAACTTGCATTGACGAGAGATTGTTTACTTTTTTCTCTTCCTGCAATTTATTAAATTGCAGATTTTGGAGACAAGTTGCCAGATAGAATAAGCGAGATAAGATACTAGATACTGGAGTTTTGCTATCATGATTTTCCTGCTATTATTATTATTTCCTGTTGCTATTTGAATAATGTATCTTGTACTAGGATTTATTTGTATTTGGGTAATTTGACCCAGGATATTTGACTTATTCAGATCTGGATTATTTGAAATTATAATATTTTGGTTTCAAGTATTCTTGTTGGTATTTTGATTCATATATACATGCTTGGTTGACTTTTCTTGCTTCCGACTCTGATTATTCCTGTGAGATGTTGTAAAGATTCATGACAGCTTATGGATGATAAAAATTATTCGCTGGGCTTAGTCACGTATCTGTATTCCGTATTCTCTTTTAGAAATCGGGGCGTGACATGTTAGTTACCATAATACCCTCAAAGTTTAAATTTATCTATGACATAATTATTTACAAAAGTGTCACTCATCTAAAATAAATGTTTGTGTCAGTAGGGGTAATTTGTAAAGAGTATGATGAGTAAATGGATGTCTCAGGTTCGATGTTAGATTTCGTTTTATTATTTACTATATAAAAAATTAATTAGAATGTGCATTGCACGTGCAAATTACTAGTAATAATCTCTAATATTATAATGGGAGAGTTGAGGTTGTCATTTGTAGACAACCTGTAATTTGTAGACAATCAACCATCTAATCTCAATCATTCGTTTTTAAGAGGGAGTTAAATTAACCATTCATTTACTGAACTGTTGTTAGTTACCATAATACCTCCAAAGTTCATATTTTTTTACGAAATGATTATTTACAAAAGTGTCACTCATATAAAATAAAAGTTTGTGCCACTATGGATAATTTATAAAGAGTATATATGAGTAAAGGGAGGTCTCATGTTCGAGGAAAGATTACGTCTTATTATTTACTCTGTAAAAAAAATAAATTGATTAGAACATGCATCGCACGTGCAAATTACTAGTTATTAATTAATAATAATAATCTCTAATATTATAATGGGAGAAGGCCTTAGTGTCATTTGTAAATCTATCAACGCATGTGGCATACGTACATAACTAATATGAAGGAGATTTTAGGTTCAATTTCTTACTACGTCAGAGAGTTTTTATTTTTTTTATAAAAATTATTAAGATGTGCATCGCACGTGTAAATTACTAGTAATCTTTACTATTTTAATGGAAGAGTTGGGGTTTGTAACAAACAAACCCTATCTTTGTAACTATATAAATGCGTATAATACACGTCCAAACTATATCCAATAAATATAAATGTGCACTGCACGTGTAGCCCAAATTAAAACATTTAATATAAGCTATTTTTTTTCTTATTCGATATATATTCATTTAGTTTGATGACTTTATTTTTTGTAGACGTGCATCGCACATACATTATACTAGTAATCTACTATTTTAATGGGAGAGTGGGGGGGTGTAACAAACAAACCCTAACTTTGTAATTATATAAACACGTATAATATACGTTCAAACTATATCCAATAAATATAAATGTGCACTGCACGTGTAGCCCAAATCGAAACATTCAAATATAAACTGTTTTTTTTCTTATTTGATATATATTCATTTAATTTACTGATTTTACTTTTTTTAGACGTGCATCGCACGTAGATTTTATACTAGTAATATGATAATGGGAGAGTTGAGGTTGTCATTTATAGATAACCTATAATTTGTAGACATTCAACCATTTAATCTCAACCATTCATTTTAAGTGGGAGTTATATTAACCATTCATTTACTCAACTATTGTTAATTACCATAATACTCTTAAAATTCAAATTTATTTACAACATAATTATTTATAAAAGTGTCTCTCGTATAAAATAAAGTTTGTGCTATTATGAGTAACTAGTAATTTACACGTGCATGCACGCTTTTATAATTTAAAAAAAATAAAAATAAAAACTCTGATGTAAGGAGGATTTGAACCTGAAACTTCCTTTATATTAGTTATGTACATGCGTTGTACATGTTGGTAGAATGACAAAATGACAAATGACACTAAGGCATTCTCCCATTATAGTATTAGAGACTAGTAATTTACACGTGCGATGCACGTTTTAATAATTTCAGAGAATAAAAAATAAAAACTCTGACATAGGGAGGATTTGAACCGGAAACCTCCTTTATATATTAGTTAGGTACGTGCGTTGCACAAGTTGGTAGAATGACAAAATGACAAATGACACTAAGGTCTTCTCTCATTATAATATTAGAGATTAGAGACTAGTAATTTACACGTGCGATGCACGTTTTAATAATTTCAAAAAATAAAAATAAAAACTCTGACGTAGGGAGGATTTGAACTGAAAACCTCCTTTATATTAGTTAGGTACGTGCATTGCACAAGTTGGTAGAATGACAAAATGAAAAATGACACTAAGGCCTTCTCTCATTATAATATTAGAGATTTTTAAAGAGTATGTATAGTAAAGGAAGATCTCACGCTCGACGCCAGATTATTTCTTATTATTTACTTTATAGATAAATAAATAAATTAGAACGTGTATGTACGTGTAGATTACTATTACTTAATAAATTACTGGGGGGGTAAAGCGGTGAGTTCAGCAACAAATTATTAATCGAAGGCGTTTTTTTGAGTTTTGGATACGAAGGAAATCAATCAAAGGCATATAATGTCTTCGTCACCTACCATAATATTAATTTGTAGTTATATGATCAATAATGTGCATCACCATCTACATCAATTATCATCTTCTTGTCCTTACACCTACATCAACTTCATTCTATGTATCTTTGATGTTGATATGACTAGGCGATTGACAAAATTATGAGAGGAACACGAGAAAATGAAAAGAGAAAGTTAATTAGCAAGGTGTACGCGATTTATCCCTAGAAAATTAACCTTCATGATGAGAAAAGCTTTGACCTTAGTATTAGCCGTGAAGGATAAAAAATAACTAAAACCCCTCAATCATAACTATAATTTTGAAAAGCAAAAAGCAATGTTGTAAAAATTGAACTCACCATTGAACAGGGGAGATTGTTGGTCCGATAGTCTGGCAGTTCAACCTGGTTCAATGCTTGCTGAACCGGGTTCAGTATGGGGAGGATTATTTTAATTGGAAAAATTATAGGTCATATAAATAATCTATGTTTACATTGCTGAATTACCAATTAGTGCAATGGCTAGAGAGTTCAGACTGTTTTCAGCAAACTAGGGTTCGAAATCTGTTGTCCATGTACAGGCCCGATCCAGGGGTAAGCCCAACAAGCCAATGGGCCTGGGCAATCCCTTTTAATGGGGCAACAAAATTACAAAAAAAAAATATCAATATATATATTTATATAGTAAAATAAAATTTATTGGGGGCCTATGTGTTAAGTTTAATTTTTTTAACAAAAAATCTCTCGTCTCTGTCTTTCTCGTCCTCTTCCAGTATCGATCCCATCTATCTTTTCTTTCTCTTTTTCCCAACCCCGATCCGAAACCCGACTTCCTCCACCGCTCCTCTAGTCCTCTACTCCTCTGCTCCTCCGATCGTAGGCTCGTAGCTCCTTGCCTCATTCTTCACCGAGGCTCCGACGGGTGACGCGACAGTTCATCCTTTCCATCAAAACCTTAAACCTAACCCTAGCCCTAATTGAAACTCTAAGTCCCTAATCTCCTTCGGTATTATATCTACTTTTCTTCTCTTTGTTTTCTTCTTTCAATTTAATGTTATTAAATGTGAATTTTGATTTACTGTGAATGTGATTTACTGTGAAACTATGAAAGCTTTAAATATTCTGATTTGTGAGCATTATGAATAGATTACTGTGAATTATTGTGAATTATGATTTATGAAAGCTTCTTGGCAATGAAATCTGGGGTTCTTGATAATTATGAGTAGTGGTTTTAAATTTAATGTTTGCCAATGAGTAGTTAAGTATGCTACTGCTGGGGGTGTCTTTAAAGTATCAAAGGCTATGCAGGTGAGTATTTTCTGTAGTGTTACATTTCAAGATTTATTATTTTCATCATTTAATATTTTTTTAGCTTGAACTATGCAGTATGACTTCATCATATAAAACTATGCAGTATGATTTCGCTGTGATCTCTGCTTTGTTCGTGTTATATTTCCTGAGTAGGAGTGTAGGACATGTAGGTTGACAGTTTATTGGAAGGGAAGCTCTTAAGTCTTAAGAGTTAAGACATTGCTTGTAGCTTGTGTCTGTTTTGCTCGTTGATGATTGTCCAAGAGCCACATACATTCCCTATCAACACAATTATAAATATGCTTTATACCGCTGTACATGATCATTCATTGTCAATGCTTAGAACATATTAAATAGAGATGAAATATGCTCATATTCTTATGTCGTTCATACAGACTCATATATATGCCTAGTTACATACAGATTATACAGTAACTTATGTAATTACATCTGATAATTGAACTAATTAGATGCAAAGATGCTTGGAATGAATTACAAAGAGAATTTTTGAGCTACTGCTTTGGCTGCAGTTGGTCTGTAAGAGTATTACTACAGTCTCACAGTAATGAGCATCTTCTATTAGTAGTTCTTGTACTCGATCTGTAACTGTGGATAAATGAGAAAATAAATAATGTCATTGATTTTAAATATAACAAGCTTTACATGTATTTTGTTAATGTGACTTAGAGACCAATTTTGTCGATTTGACTGGTTCAAAGCAAATAGATTGAATATTGTTGTTACAAGAAGTTTCTTCGACAACAAAAGAGCGTTGTACAAAACAACATATAAATAAAAGTTTGAATACATTAATCTGAAGAATATATGATACTACAAGTATAATACGCTTATATGTTAAATTATTGACTATTTTATATGCTTTGCTTGACACATTCAACTATTGCACTTACAAGATGAATATATACCTGATGACTCTGGTAAGTTACCCAAAAAAATGAAACTCAAATGACTCTAGCTGTTTGTTTTCTCTTCACTTGTTTTCCACCTAAAAAAATGAAACTCAAATCAGTAGTGTTTTTTGATCTAAAACTATGTGCAGTGCACATATTCAAAATTGATGGTTTCAATAGTTAGAGACGTCTATACCTCAGCTACTGGTCCTTTGGCCATGTTGACTATTTTGTAGGCTGACTTTTCATTCGATCCGTATATTTTTTTAACTTGAGGATTCAACTGTAAGTATTTTGTAAGCAGACTATCTTGAGTGAGGGAATTCTGAATACACTCCTCACCTATTTTCATGCAATAAGAAATAATTATTTTACTACACTATTCAAGTTTTAGGGATATTAATGATCTTGCTACACTATTATTTATTTGTTTTAGGGATATTACTTATTTTAATACACTATTCAAGTTTTTCAAAATGACAAGAACCGATTGAGGTTTAATTCTTATTGCGATATCCTATAGGTACAATGACTAAGGATGAAAATGACAAGAACCGAGTAAGATTTCGGAAACAAAATTCCGGATCTCATAATAGGAGGGTCAAGCAACGAGCAACGCAAAGATGTAATTGCACAATCACTAGTGTGCTCAATTTCTAAATTATTTGATGCAAAATCTCACAAATCTTTACATTCGAGTCAAGTTGGAGAAGCTATTGGCACTAGTGTTGAAGACAGAGATGGATTTTTTGATGAACATGAAGATGTTGATGTAGATGAAGACGCTTATGGACAAGGTAGTGATGAAGCTAGTGCTTCAACTTAAACTTAATTTTGTGAATTGTCATTTGTGAAGGGATATGGGCCTCCACAAGTTGGTGTTCATGGATGACATTTTACATGAGGGAACCAAAGTAGGTATTATATTCGAGGATCAGTATTTATTAATCAATTATTGTTTTTATTGCTTAAGTTTACCATTATATGTTTCTTCTTTTTCACTAACAAGTTCCTTTTATTGACAGAAACTACGTGATGGGTATATAAAAGATTCTGGAATATACGTGATGGGTAAGTAGATTTAGTTTTGGGTTCTATAATTGCTTCAAATTACGCTTTTAGATTTAGTTTTTGGATTCAATAACTTTGTTGAAGCTTACAAAGTTTTCTGTTCCTAGATTGATTATTATTGTAAATTAGGAAATATTTTTGCATAAATTGCTTTACATAGCTTAGTGTACATTTGATACTTTTCATGGCTTTGCGTAAATTTATTTTATTTGCTTTTACTTTTACCTTTTGTTGTTAGTATTAATTTTTTTTTTACTAAAGGGCAACAAAATATGAGATCGGCTAGGGCAACCTGGATCTCCGGGCCGACCCTGTCCATGTATACTTTTTGAAAACACGGCTGGTTCAATTTGAATCCAATTCATTCGGTTTAGTCCAGTTTATCTAGTTTTTACATAACATTCGGTTCATTGTGGAACCAGACCGGTTAATTGTCCGGTTATGGTCGAACCCGGTCCAGTCCGGTTTTTACAAAACTGGCAAATCGAAAACCTAGAGAAATGAAGCAAGAACTCAGATTTTATTAACTAGAGGTACTGTCATACCAAAAAATGCACATGACAAGTCTTTGTTTGAACTCATTATGTTGAGGATACAGTTATACAATCCTATAGAATAGATCTTGCTAAAGTGGAGTTAATGATATTCTTGGTGGTGGTTTGGTTGGAGGTAGATTTGCTCTAGTGAGGTAGGTGTAGGTCCCGCCACAAAAGAGCATGCACTCATGCATGCAACGTTTGGTGCATGCTGATGCATGACAACGTTTGGTGCAAGCATGGTGTCTCTTCCGAAGCATGGTGTCTCTTCCGAAGCATGGTGTCTTTTCTAAAGCATGGTGTCTTTTCCAAAGCATGGTGTCTCTTCGAAAGCATGGTGTCTCTTCCCCTCGTATAAATTCTCACTATTTTCTTCATTTGAAGATACACTCAACTGAAGAGAAAAATAGAGATTGATAGCCACAGAGAGCTTATAAAGTATTGAGAGTTTTTTTGTAAATATTTTGAGATTGAGAAATAATATTTGTGTTGTTTTCTTCTCAAATTTATCTCTGTTGTTTTTCTCACGATCCTAACAAGTGGTATCAGAGCTGATGTATGCAATGGTGTGTACGAGGCCGGATATTGCACATGCAGTGGGTGTGGCAAGCAGATTTCTCTTCAATCCAGGAAATGAGCATTGGGAGGCTGTTAAGTGGATTCTCAGGTATCTTAAGGGTACTTCAAAGATATGTTTGTGTTACGGGGGAGCTGATCCGGTTTTGGAAGGCTATACAGATGCAGATATGGCCGGAGATCTTGATGGTAGAAAATCGACTTTTGGTTTTATCTACACTTTTGCAGGGGGAGCTGTGTCATGGCAGTCAAGGTTGCAGAAGTGCGTTGCACTATCTACGACAGAAGCAGAGTACATTGCTGTCGCTGATGCTGGCAAGGAGATGTTGTGGTTAAAGCGATTTCTACAAGAACTCGGGATCAAGCAGAATGACTACAAGGTACATTGTGACAGTCAGAGTGCTCTGGATTTGAGCAAGAATTCAATGTACCATTCCCGAACAAAACATATTGATATTCGCTATCACTGGATATGCGAGGTGATGGATCAACAATTGTTGAAACTGATGAAGATCCACACGAAGGAGAATCCAGCAGACATGTTGACAAAGATTGTGTCTCGGGAGAAACTAGAGTTATGCAGAGACATAACTGGAATGGATGAGAGATGACGATTGGTGCAGATGTGGCGTGAGGGGGAGAATTGTAGGTCCCGCCACAAAAGAGCATGCACTCATGCATGCAACGTTTGGTGCATGCTGATGCATGACAACGTTTGGTGCAAGCATGGTGTCTTTTCCGAAGCATGGTGTCTCTTCCGAAGCATGGTGTCTTTTCCAAAGCATGGTGTCTCTTCCGAAGCATGGTGTCTCTTCCGAAGCATGGTGTCTTTTCTAAAGCATGGTGTCTTTTCCGAAGCATGGTGTCTCTTCGAAAGCATGGTGTCTCTTCCCCTCCTATAAATTCTCACTATTTTCTTCATTTGAAGATACACTCAACTGAAGAGAAAAATAGAGATTGATAGCCACAGAGAGCTTATAAAGTATTGAGAGTTTTTTTGTAAATCTTTTGAGATTGAGAAATAATATTTGTGTTGTTTTCTTCTCAAATTTATCTCTGTTGTTTTTCTCACGATCCTAACAGTAGGAACTTTGATTTTTTGAAATAACTTTGGTTAGATGTAAGTTTACTGTAGCTTTTTAGCTTTTTATGAGAGATCAGCTTTGTTTGATTTGTAAGAGTATTGTAGCGACCGTAATTTAAAATATTTTTTAGTCTAGTTTTAATCTAATCTAATCTAATCTTGAAATAATTAATCTAATATAATCTAATTAATTAATATAATATAATCTTAATTAATTAATCTACTCAACTCAATTAACTAGTTTTTTAAAAACTAAATTAAACCAAAAAATCCCAAAAAAAAAACCAAATTAAACCAGTTTTTGGGTATTCTAATTGACTAAATTAAACCAAAAAACCAAAACAAAAAAACAAAACAAAAAACACAAAAAAAATGAAAAAACCACAAAAACCCGGTTTTTTTTTGTTTCAATGTGGGGAGTGTTTGTTGGTTTGTAAAGCAACAAACACATTGGCCAGGAGCATGAGTCTTTGTTGTTATAAATAAATTAAGTGTGAATTGTCTATTGAACTTCCCCCCACTCTTTCCACATTCTCCACCACCACATTGCATTCATTCATATTTATTCATAATTATGTAATTGTCTCTTTATATTCTTTGTAAGCCTATAAATAGGCCATTGAGTGAATCATTTGTAAATGAGATGAAATATTATGAATGAGAATAATCTTCTTCCTTCTTGTCTCTATTTTCTTTGTTGGTTGTTTATATAATTTAATAACACGTTATCAGCACGAGGCTCTACCTCAACTATTCGAGATTATGAATATGAAGTATTGCAAGAGGTAGTCGAGGGATCCGTGTTTGATTGAGCTGGAGGGTGATCAGGTGAAGGATGCGGTTTCGGTCTGATATTCTGTCCTTTCAGCAGGTATTGCTTTTTCGATGATAGTAGTTTTATTTGAAAATATTATAAGTGTCTTGAGCTTTATTAGTAGTATGGCAATTTGGAATGGCACAAAGCTGAGAATTATGGGATTAGGAAATGATAGACTTTAAGTTTGACAGTATATCAAAGAGATAGGAAATGGTTTAATGTGACTTTTATGTGCCTTTTTAATGTATTTGTGGTACTGCGATTCAAATTCTTGTTTAGATAATTACCTTTTGATCATTTCCTTAAGATCAATATAACTTAGTATGCTCTACACTCGCCATTTTTTTATGGATCTTGTGTATCAGAAAAGTTACATTTTGATCTCGTCTTTTTTTATATATGTAAGTATGTTAATCTCGAGTTCATCTTATTATTTTTTACTTTTGATCATTTCCTTAAGATCAATATAACTTAGTATGCTCTACACTCGCCATTTTTTTATGGATCTTGTGTATCAGAAAAGTTATATTTTGATCTCGTCTTTTTATTTCTAATTATGCATATAATTTAATTATGTTTGTATTTTTCAAAGCTCTTTGATAATAACCGATAAGAATTACTTGTCATGAGTTTTGGATGTTGAAATTCATTTGAATACCGAAAGTCTCAAAGAGACAATTGATGGATTCAAAGAAGCATCGAAATGAGATCATACGAAATCGAAATGAGATCATACGAAAGTTATAATTTTCTTTTGTCACAATCTCCCAGAAGGAGTGAAAGATGATTGTATCAAAATCAATGATCCAGAAGATCTCTTGAAATTTAAATAAAATATTGTTCATCTAGCAAAAGGAATCATGTGAGAATTTGATATATCAAAATTAAAGATCCCGAAGATCTCTCTAAATGAAGAAAATATTGTCTGTATAATAACAATACAATGAGTATGAAACTCTAATTAAGATTGTTTTCACTTGAACTTGTTAATGTTTGCTGTTCTGTTATTTTATATTAGTACTAAAAAATGATGTGATCTTCTTAGGAGAAGTAAATGGGGTTCAATACTAATTTATGATTCAGATTGGATGGAGAGGATTTTCCAAAGATGGGCTTTTGTTTTCACTTCTACATTTTGTTTCTCTTCATCTGCTCATTTTCATGAGATAATATGGTCAATGTGCTGGGTTCTTTTTACCTGTTATAGTTGTAAGATGCCACCTTTTCATGTTCTCTTTGATAATTACTTTTCATACTTGGTGCCAAAAGTACATATTAGCTTCATTAGTTGATGAAGCCAGTGAATTCATGACTGATAAATAACATCATGGAGTACAGAAGGGGGGACAATAATTGCTTTAGTAGATTGGTAGCTCTTATGAGAACAAGATTTCATCTATCTATCACAGGTGTAGTGATCTCGTGATAATATTAGTATTGGTCTAGATTGCAACTCCAAATTGCAACTCCAAGGCTCCTATTGTGTATGACAGTTCACGTTACTTTGTGAAATTTGTGTCAAATTCTTGATGGGAGAAGTTTACTATAAGATGGAGAAGGAGAACACACCAATTGAAGTATTAAATCGAGCAGAATAATATTTATAACCATTTGGTCTTTGACTTTATAATTTTATTTCTGAATTTGACGACATTGGTGTGTCTGAATTGATAGTTATTTCACATCGGGTATGATATATATAATTACATTAGCATCATCAGTGATTACATTTTTACTTGAAATCACCATAAAGACATTTTTACTTGAAATGTGATGCTATATAATTGTTCTAGTGATTTTAGCTACGAGGGTACCCATCATCGTGGTCATAGATGTGGATTTGGATAATGAAAAGAAAATAAAATGTATAAACAATCCATCATTGGCGTATGATGCAAGACCATCGGTCGCGTACCTGTAGTACGGTAATGTATTTTGTTGATCTATATCAAGAATCATTAAAGAATAAAGGAAAGAATTAACTGATGGTCATAACCTCAATATTATGATACACTTAAAGGTGGAAGATTTCTCTGTCCATTCTGAATATGGAAGTGATAATCACCAAAAGTGATAAATACACTATCCTGAAGATAAAAATCATGATCACCAGAAGTGATCAAAATGATTTATCATTTCAAGTTACTTTATTTATAAGTTTTGTTTTTTTTTTTTCATGTCTGTTGTGAGTTATGAAAATATTCTGTTTATTTAAGTTTAATATTATCATACATGCTTGATATATTGCTTTACAAGTTTGTTTATTTTTTTTATATGTATAAATTCAATATTCAAGTTGGGACAAATGTCTTGAAGACATTATTACGACACACTCTATAATACATATTCTCTCATTTGAGATATGATGAAGCACATACCAATATTATATAAATTTAAATAGTTGTGTGAAATTAGAAATCTTGAAGAGTTAAATTTCATAAGCTCCTGAAGAGCTAATTCCATGATGCCTGAAGGCACAAAATCCAGAATTCGAAATACACCATTTTCTCTAAAGTCCCGATAAATTTGTTCAAATATAAGACTACGAATGAACAAGGTATATGTGTTACCTTAAGTATGACAATCAAAAGGTATATGACAATCAAAAGATGTGTGTTGCAAAGTTTACTCCACTTTGTGATCTGGACTGTATTATACATATATAAGAATGATTGAATCATATCACAGTAAGCCCGAAATTTACTGATATTGTAAACCATAAGTTTACAAAGATGGTTAAGGTTTGGCATGACCGGTTAGACCATCCCGATTCATTACTGATGCGAAAATAATTGAGAATTCATGTGGCAGTCCATTGAAAAACCAGAAGATTTTTCAAATACGAATACATTGAATTGTGAGAGCTATGATTATGAAATCTAATCTCTCCGTTTGGGCCTGGGGACATGCTGTTTTACATGCAGCACAACTTATACGCATCCGGCCAACCAGTTATAATGATAATTCTCCCTTACAATTGGTTCATGGTCAGGAACCAGATATTTCCCATTTACGAATTTTCGGATGTGCGGTATATGTCCCAATTAATCCACCACAATGCAAAAAAAAAGGGACCTCAAAGGAGGACGGAAATATGTGTTGGGTATGAATCTCCATCTATAATCAAGTATATTGAAGCGACGATTGGAGACTTGTTTACTGCTAGGTTTGCAGATTGTCACTTTAATGAATCACTATTCCCAACATTAGGGGGAGATAATAAACAGTTGGAAAAAGAGATTTCATGGAATGAATTATCATTGAAAAGTTTAGATCCTCGAACAAAAGAAAGTGAATTAGAAATTCAAAGGATAATTCATTTGCAAGGTATTGCAAATCAACTGCCAGACGCATTTACTGACCACAAAAGAGTAACAAAATCTCATTTTCCAGTTGTAAATGCTCCTGTCAAAATTGATGTCCCTGAAGGACAACCTATAATTGCTAGTGAGTCTAAGGCACGCCTGAAGCGTGGTAGACCACTTGGTTCCAAAGATAAACATCCTCGAAAAAGAAAAGGAGCAAATAACCATGATTGTCAAATCGAGGATGTCTTTCCAGAAGAGACCATTGACATAGTTAATAATGAAGAAAATCAGGTACCTGAAATTAATGAAAATGAAGAGATCTCGATTAACTATGTCATTATGGAAATAAGATGGGACCGGAATAATATAATTGTCGACAATATTTTTGTATATAATATAGCGCGCGATATCATAAATGAAAACGAGGATCATGACCCTACCTCTGTGGAAGAGTGTAGAAATAGAAATGATTGGCCAAAATGGAAAGAGGCAATTAAGTCTGAATTAGACTCGTTTGAAAAACGAAGAGTCTTTGGACCTGTAGTTCGAACACCAAAAGAGATCAAACCAGTAAGCTATAAATGGGTATTTTGTACCAAAAAGAAATAAGATTACTAGATATAAAGCACGACTTGTCGCACAATGTTTTACCCAGATACCTGGTATTGATAATGAAAAGACATATTCTCCTGTGGTGGATGCAATAATATTTCGATATTTGATATGTCTGGCAGTGCATGAAAGACTTGAAATGTGCCTCATTGATGTGGTCACGGCCTATTTGTATGGTTCGTTAGACCATGATATATATATATGAAAATCCCTGAAGGATTTAAAAGTGCCAGAAGCACATAATGATAATTCCCGAGAAAATTTACTCAGTTAAGTTAAACAAAGCTTTGTATGGATTAAAACAATCGGAACAAATGTGATATAACCATCTTAGTGAGTTTTCGATAAAGGGGACCATAATAATGGTCATATAAGCTCACATATATTTATTAAATATTCAAGGTCGAAGTCTGTTGGAACTCCTGAAGAGTTGTACAAGCCGTGCAATGTTTAAAGAAATATCTTAAGACGAAAAGACCTTGGATAAGCAAATTTCTTGTTTTGTCATCATTTTTGTTTTCAGGTTTTTCAAATTAAACATTTGAAAGTTGGTTTACTAGTAAGATGAAGTCCTCACCAACTCGAAGTCATTGGACTGAGTATTTATCATATCATTATAAAGCCAGATATCAATCAAGAGATATTGGATCCATGCGAGGCAAGGCATAGATGTGTTTGTTTGATCGCTATGACTCTATCACCTCAACTTTTGAAAAGGATGGTAGAATTGATCGAGATTCGAGATATGACTTTTGAAAGTCCTAATCGGATGATCTCGTCAGGGGGAGAGATGATATGCGCTGCACTCTTTTTCCCTTCACCAAGTTTTGTCCCACTGGGTTTTCTTGGTAAGGTTTTTAACGAGGTAGCATCTTTGTTGCATATCATTGTTAAAGATTATGTACTCTTTTTCCTTCACTAGGGTTTTTTCCATTTGGGTTTTACCTAGTAAGGTTTTAACGTGGCATATTCTTATTTACATTCAATAGACATTCAAGGGGGAGTGTTATAAATAAATTAAGTGTAAATTGTCTATTGAACTTCCCCCCACTCTTTCCACATTCTCCACCACCACATTGCATTCATTCATATTTATTCATAATTATGTAATTGTCTCTTTATATTCTTTGTAAGCCTATAAATAGGCCATTGAGTGAATCATTTGTAAATGAGATGAAATATTATGAATGAGAATAATCTTCTTCCCTCTTGTCTCTATTTTCTTTGTTGGTTGTTTATATAATTTTATAACATTTGTTGGTTTATAAAGCATTTTTCTGCTTTATTAAAAGACAAAGCAACTAACAACGGAAAGAGAGAATTGAGAAAAATAAAATATTAAAATATTCATGAACCGTGTTGAGAGTTTTCGAAGCAAAAAATTTTCCCCACAGAATTGTATTTTTGCAACTCATTTACATCCAAACAAACCGCCTGATATGGCTAAAAATGGGGTTAAATCGGAACCGTCCAGATTGGGAACGAATCTTGAAGCTCAGGGGTAAAACGGTAATTTCGCATATAGATGGACCCGAAGCGGGCACTGGATCGCCCCTTCACAGATCCAATAACCCGCGAAATGGATCCACTCCAGCTGGGTACGGGTCCCGACCCAAGACAAACCCAGACCAGCAAGAGGAGATCATGGTCACTGATTTGACTAAATCAACGGACCTGATTTGCAGTTATCCTCTCACCGGGAATCAGGGATCTGTTTCCTAAACTAATTATGAGGATTTTACTCCTAACGGTTTCACAGGAAATCAGGTCCCTAATCAGACTCCCATGGCGACTATAAATACCTCCTACCTACCACTGTAACCAGGTAATCACTCTTTTGACAACTTAAGCTCTTTCTTAATCATCACTGGTTACTGACAAGAGCGTCGAAGAGTGCGTCGCCGGAATCAACCCCGGTGTATCGCACTTCCTTGCAGGTGAGCGGCAGGAGTCAGCAGCCCACTTCCGACGAACAGGCTTGGATCCGCTATTCAGGTTTTTCCACGTACTCACAAATCTCATCTGTTTACCCCCACACCAGATTCAGCGGTAACAGATTGGCACCGTCTGTGGGAAACCATACGAATAGCAGCCTCTCCTCTTCCCGTCGACTAGCTCTTCTCTAGACATGCCTCCCAGAAAGGTCAGGTCTAGGGGGTCCAACCGTGGACCCAACGCCACCGATCAACAAGAAGAAGCCCCCGTGCATCCTGCTCCGCAGCCCGAACAACTTCCTCCCCGGGTCCAAGACCATTTCCAACAGGGCCATCCTCCTCTTCTGAATCAACAACCCCCTAATGGTCCCACTGGTCAGAACCAGCGGAGGCAGAAGCAACCTCTCCACCCAGACCATGTGTCAGTACACAATGCCTCCTCGGATTCTATGGCCTCCCATAATCCCCGAGCTTCCAACCTCTGCAACACCGTTCTAAATTGGCAGAAGGATGAGGACCTGCACAACCGCCTAGATGAGAAGCGGGCCCAGAGGGAGTCTCCCGCCAACATCAAGGTGAGCGATCTCCTCATCGCCGAGATGGCAGGAGGTCTCCGGACCGAAGAGGACGGGGGGAATCTCCCGAGCGTCGTAAGAGGAGGCCACATTCCCCTGCTGGTCGACATCATCCGAGGAACGATGAGGCACCCATCACTCGTGCCGAGTTCCAACAATTCCAGGCAATGGTGTTGCAGGCCCTCAACCTTCGCCACAACAACAATAATGTCCAAAGGGTTCCAACACCCCCACGGGTCCCAAGTCCTCGCCACCGATCCATAAGTCCTCCCCCAGCTCCTAGTTACCAGCAACACCCTCATAGTCCTCGCTGATCCCAGGACTATCGGCGCCGTAGTCCCCGCCCCCCTTCCTATGAAGACGAGTCCAGGGGAACGTTTGACTACCACCGGAGGGACGATGCCCTCTACCGTCGTCTCCACGAGATGGAGAGGCGCATCGGTCGAATGGACAAGGAGGAGGAGTCGAAAGGAAGGACCGTCCGCCCCAGCAGACCCCCCTTCTCTCGGACTATCATGGACGCTCCCATCCCGAGGGGTTTCAAGCCTCTGCAGTTTGAAACGTACTCAGGGGAGTCGGACCCTGTTGATCATGTCGAGAGCTTCAAGACCTTGATGCTAATCCACCAAGCTTCCGACGCCATGCTTTGCAAAACCTTCCCCGCCACTCTCAAGGGTTCGGCGCGGGAATGGTACTCCCGGCTCGCTTCCTCTTCCATCTTCTCTTTTGAGCAGTTCGAAACGCTCTTCATAACCCACTTTGTGAGCAGCAAATGAACGGAGAAGACCAGCCTCTCTCTACTCCACCTCCGATAGGAGAGGGGAGAGAAGTTGAGAGACTATGTGAGGAGATTTACTGTGGAGGTCAGGTCCATCGCCTCCCTCGACCAGTCTGTGGCGGCCGTCGCATTCCAATCCAACGTCCTCAACTCTAACCTTCGGTCGTCCCTCGCCAAAAAGCCCCCACACAACTTCGCCGACCTTCTCCTTAGATGCGAGAAATATATTCGGGTGGAGGAAGCCGAGTGCTTTCTGGGCTTCGGAGGATCCGCTTTCGGGTCGAAGAGAAAGACAACGGAAGAGGAAGGGGCCAAGAAGCTACAGAAGGATAATAGCGGTCAGCGCCGTCCTCCTCCCAGGTTCGAGAAATTTACTCCTCTCACTACCAACGTCTCCACCATCCTGATGGAAGTCGAGAAGGAGGGAGTTATACCTCCCGCTCCGAGGATGAACACCCCGGCCAAGAGGAGGAACAAGGAGAAGTGGTGCCGTTACCACCGGGATCATGGCCACGACACCAACGACTGTCGGGCGCTGAAGAACGAAATAGAGGCCCTCATCCAGAGGGGGCAGTTAGCTAAGTTTGTGAAGACAAATGATCGGGGAGATCGCACCACTCCTCCGCCTCGGGGGGCTAACAAGCGCTCCGAGCGACTAGATGAAACGCCCGAGTTCGAGGAGGAATGTGTTCTGCACCTTATCCACGGGGGTCCAATGGGGGGCTCTTCCAACTCCTCTCGGAAGGCCTTCGTCCGAGAGGTCAACTCAGTTCACGGTGCCCCTCCCCCCAAAGGCCTCGGCGTCCCAGTAACTTTCTCTGATGAAGACCTCGAGGGGGTCCGAACTCCCCACTGCGACGCACTTGTTATCGACCTCCGCTTGGCGAACTTCAAAGTGCAGAGGATCTTGGTAGACAACGGGAGCTCCGTGAACATCCTCTTCCTCTCGGCCTTCCGAGGGCTGCAACTATCCCGGGATCGCCTCAAACCGGCCGGCTACACGCTCCACGGATTCACGGGGGTACCAGTAACTGTCGAAGGGGTTATCACCCTAGACGTAACTGCTGGGAAGACCCCTACCACCCGAACAGAGCCGATGGACTTTATGGTCGTCGATGTCCCGGCTGCATACAATGTCATCTTAGGCCGACCTGGCCTAGCTGCCCTGGAAGCCGTTCCTTCGGCATACCACCTCAAGATGAAGTTCCCCACCCGGACGGGAGTGGGAGAAGTCATGGGCAGCCAAGAGACGGCTCGGAAGTGCTACATGACTTCCACTGGGGGTCCGGTGCTCTCCCTCGAGACTTTAGAGATCCCCGAGCCGTACGTCCGACCCACGTCCGAGCCGGCGGACGAATTGGAAGAAGTGCTCTTCTCGGACGAGGACCCGAGTCGAAAGTTCCTCATCAGCAAGTCCCTGCCGACTGCCCTATGTTCTGACTTGGTGCAGTGCATCCGGAAGAACCGCGACCTATTTTCTTGGTCCGCCGCGGATATGCCCGGGATTTCCGAGGAGCTTCTAGTGCACTGCCTCAACGTCGAACCGGGGTGCAGACCGGTTCAGCAGAAGAGGCGTAAATTCGCTCCCGAGCGACAACAAGCCATCAAGGAGGAGGTGGACAAGCTCCTAAAAGCTCGGTTCATACAGGAGGTGAACTACCCCGAGTGGCTCTCCAATGTCGTCATGGTTAAGAAGTCGAATGGTTCCTGGAGGATATGCATCGACTTCACAGACTTGAATAAGGCGTGTCCGAAGGATCCGTTCCCTTTCCCAAATATCGACACCCTCATTGATGCCACCTCGGGCCATGAACTCCTCAGCTTCATGGACGCCTTCTCCGGCTACAACCAGATCCGAATGTTCCCCCCAGACATTCCGAAGACTTCCTTCATTACCGACCAGGGCCTCTACTGTTATAGAGTTATGCCGTTCGGATTGAAGAATGCTAGAGCCACCTACCAGCGCCTCGCCAATAAAGTCTTCAAAAGCCGGATAGGCCGCAACATGGAAGTATACGTCGACGACATGCTCGTGAAGAGCATCCGAGATAACGACCACGTGGCCGACCTCCAGGAGGCATTCGGCGTACTGAGAAGGCACAACATGAGGCTTAATCTGAACAAGTGTGCGTTCGGGGTCTCGTCAGGAAAGTTCCTTGGCTTCATGGTCAGCCAGCGAGGGATCGAAGCAAATCCTGAAAAAATTAAAGCCATACTGGACATGGCCCCACCCCGGAACGTCAAGGAAGTGCAGAAGCTTACGGGTTGCCTCGCCGATATTGGGCGATTCCTTTCTAAGTCTGGGGAAAAGTGCCTCCCTTTCTTCAAGGCTCTCAGGGGGGCCAAAGGTTTCGAGTGGGGCGAACTGCAACAGGAGTCGTTCAAACAGATGAAAGCCTACTTGGTCAATCCTCCCCTGCTCAGCAAGCCCGTTCCAGGGGAAACCCTCTTCATCTACTTAGCTGCTTCCGAGAAGACCCTAAGTGCCGTCTTGGTGAGGGAAGAAGACCGGGCTCAGAGGCCCATTTACTATGTGAGCAAGGTGCTTCGGGACGCCGAGCTCCGCTACCCGAAGGTAGAAAAGATGGCCTACGCCCTGGTTGTGGCGACAAGGAAGCTCCGCCCATACTTCCAGTCCCACTCGGTTGTGGTCCTCACCGACCAACCGCTGAAGTAGGTCTTCCACAAGCCGGAAACCTCAGGCCGGCTTATGAAATGGTCCATCGAGCTGAGCCAACACGACATCTCCTACCAGCCCCGGACTGCGATCAAAGCTCAAGCCCTCGCGGACTTCATCGTCGAGACCACCATTCCCAAAGTCAGCCATGTCCCGAACGGACCCCCTATTTGGATGGTTTTTGTGGACGGTTCCTCCTGCAACGAGGGAAGCGGCACCGGTATCATCCTGACAGGCCCAGATGACTTCGTCCTCCAGTATGCCCTTCGCATGAATTTCAAGGCCTCAAACAACGAAGCAGAGTATGAGGCACTAATCGCTGGCCTCGGACTTGCCCGAAGTGACAGGGCACAGCGCCTCCGAATCCATAGTGACTCTCAGCTGGTTGTGAACCAAGTCTTGGGCGATTACGAGGCACGAGACGAACGGATGGCGAAGTACCTCGCCAAAGTCCGAACCCTCATGGCCCGGTTCGAAGAGGCACTCATCCAACGAGTCCCTCGAGAAGAGAATTCACAGGCCGACGCCCTCTCCAAGTTGGCCTCATCCTCCCTCCAAGGTCTCTAGCAGACCGTCTTGATCGAGGTCCTCTTGAAACCAAGTATAGAAGACGAGACCCTCGACTCAGTGGAGTCATTGCCGGTCCTACTGCAAGATAATTGGATGAAACTGTTAGTGGAATTCCTAAGGGACGGACTCCTCCCCGAGGACCCTAAGGAAGCACGCCGAGTAAGAACCAGGGCCGAGCAGTACATCCTGATCGAGGGGATCTTGTACAAGCGCTCCTTCTCGCAGATAGACGGCCGACCGTACCTGAGATGCCTTTCCCCAGAACAGGCCGACTACGCCTTACAGGAGCTCCACGAAGGCATCGGCAGGGCACATTCAGGGTCTAGGTCTTTGGCTCGGAAAGCTCTGAATTACGGATACTTCTGGCCGACTCTCCTCCAAGACGCCGAGCAACACGTTCGGCAATGTGGCTCTTGTCAGAGACATTCCAACATTCGTCGCCTCCCCCAAGATAACCTCACCTCCCTATCAAGTCCTATCCCCTTCGAAATGGGGGGGATGGATTTACTAGGGCCATTCCCTCCAGCTCCGGGCCAGTTCAAGTTCTTGGTCGTAGCCATCGACTACTTTTCGAAGTGGATTGAGGCCGAGCCCCTAGCCACTATCACCGAGAACAAGGTGCTTCAATTCTTTTGGAAGAACGTCATCTGCCGATTCGGCGTCCCCCGTGTCCTCGTAACAGACAACGGAACTCAGTTTACTGGCGCCGCGTTCCGAGCTCTATGTGAAGACCTTGCCATCCAACAGCGCTTCTCCTCTGTCTTCCACCCACAGTCGAATGGCCAGGCGGAGAACGCTAACCGGCAGATCCTCTCTGGTATCAAGAAGAGACTGGACAAGTGTTCCAAAGGCTTATGGGTCGACCAACTTCCCAACGTGCTGTGGAACTACCGCACCAACAAACGGACCCCCACAGGAGAGTCCCCGTTCAACCTCACCTATGGGTTTGAGGCAGTGATACCTCTCGAAGTCGGAATACCTTCTCCTCGCCTTGCAGCCTACAATGAGGAACAGAATGCCAGAGACCTCCGGGCGAACTTAGACCTGGTGGACAAACTGAGAGAAAGTGCGTCGATCTGCCAACAGAACTACCGGAGGAGGATCAAATTGGCGTACAACAAGAGAGTCCGACCCGCCGATCTCAAGGAGGGGGACTTAGTCCTCAGAAAACTAGCCATCTCCTTCCTTAGTCAGAAGAGCAAACTAGCCCCAAATTGGGAAGGACCTGGAATGGTAAGGGTAGTTTGGCCCGGAGCTTATTATCTGGAAGACCTCAAGGGCAGGGAGATTCCGAGGACCTGGAATGCTGACCACCTTTTAAAATACCAAGAAAGCGCCCCGGCGCCTCTCTGAGTATCACATGGTGTCGAACCGTTCCTTTCCTCTAACTTGTAATTCCTCTCTTAAGTTGTCATATGTAAAAACGGCTTGCTGTCAATTATCAATAAAGAATGCTTTTTCGTACTTATAAAATTGCTTGTGTCTCTCCGCCTTTATTCTTTATTCAATCAATGGTTCGGAGTCCAATACCCAGCTCGACTCTACTTCGCAAGCTCGCTCTTAAGCGAGCCAGAAGTAGTTCGCCGCTCGGAATTGCTCCCACAATCGTTGAACAATCCTAACGATGGTTCCGGAGTCCAACACTTGGCTCGATTCTACTCCGCAAGCTCGCTTCTAAGCGGGCTAGGAGTGGGTCGCCATTCGGAATTGCTCCCACGACCGTTGAACTCTAACGATGGTTCCGGAGTCCAACAGTTGGTTCGATTCTACTCCGCAAGCTCGCTTCTCAGTGGGCTAGGAGTGGGTCGCCATTCGGAATTGCTCCCACGACCGTTGAACTCTAACGATGGTTCTGGAGTCCAACACTTGGTTCGATTCTACTTCGCAAGCTCGCTTCTCAGCGGGCTAGGAGTGGGTCGCCATTCGGAATTGCTCCCACGACCGTTGAAATCTAACGATGGTTCCGGAGTCCAACACTTGGCTCGATTCTACTCCGCAAGCTCGCTTCTAAGCAGGCTAGGAGTGGGTCGCCATTCAGAATTGCTCCCACGACCGTTGAACTCTAACGATGGTTCCGGAGTTCAACACTTGGTTCGATTCTACTCCGCAAGCTCGCTTCTCAGCGGGCTAGGAGTGGGTCGCCATACGGAATTGCTCCCACGACCGTTGAACTCCAACGATGGTTCCGGAGTCCAACACTTGGTTCGATTCTACTCCGCAAGCTCGCTTCTCAGCGGGCTAGGTGTGGATCGCCATTCGAAATTGCTCCCACGACCGTTGAACTCTAACGATGGTTCCGGAGTCCAACACTTGGCTCGATTCTGCTCCGCAAGCTCGCTTCTAAGCGGGCTAGGAGTGGGTCGCCATTCGGAATTGCTCCCACGACCGTTGAACTCTAACGATGGTTCCGGAGTCCAACACTTGGCTCGATTCTACTCCGAAAGCTCGCTTCTAAGCGGGCTAGGAGTGGGTCGCCATTCGGAATTGCTCCCACGACCGTTGAACTCTCACGATGATCGACGAGCCCACCATTGGGTAAGGCTCGACTCATCTCGCAACTTCGCAAGAAGAGGAGACTGAAGCACTGCTCGGCACCACTGGCCGAACGCTCTTGTCGCCGAACCGCGAACGAGCAAGAGGCAGGCTCAGAGCGCGCCACGTCGCTCGAACAGCCGAGCTCCTAGACCTCCGGTCGGCTAACCAAGCAAGTGCCCATCCGAGCCCAAAAACGGAGAAAAGTCACTTTTCCCTCAACATTCGTGTAAGATCTCGATCAGACGGCCCAGATCTTACCAGCGTTGCTAAACGACAAGATAGCATTTTCTTGGGAACTGAGCCGTCTCGAGATTCGTGCCAAAATCCAACGGCCCAGATCTTGCCAGCATCGCTAAACGACAAGATAGCGTTTTCTTGGGAACTGAGCCGTCTCGAGATTCGTGCCAAGATCCAACGGCTCAGATCGCGCCACGGTGCCGAACCGCAAACGAGAAAGGGGCCGACTCGGGGACCTCAGCGCGATGAACACAGTCACAAACGAAACGACTACACAAAGCTACAAAGGACATGCAAGTTCGAGAAAGAAATATCATTAATAATTGGGACACGGTACAAAGCGACTCTTCTATACAACAAGGTTACAAGGCCTTAAAGAACAAAAGTTACAATGCCGACTCACTACACTTGGCTTTTAAAAAATCATCAATGTCCCGTTCGGTCGTCAGTTTGGAAACCTCGGCCGCCAGTCCCTCTCCCTCCGTCCGAAGCTCCGCCTCTACAGTCTGCAGGTGACGGATCTCAGAGAGCAGATCGTCCCTTTCGGCTATTATTTTCGACAAATTGTGCCGAACGCACTGGATCCGAAGGGCATTGCTAAAGGCGGTCGGCGAATCTTCGTCCTCTCCTATAGGGGTCATCTCGGCGATCCTGCTCTCCAGACACCGGATCTCGACGTCTCGCTGACCTAGGATGAGCTGAAGGTGGTCCCGCTCGCTTCCGGCTCGGTGCAATCCCAGCTCGACTTCATAGAGCCGCTCTCAGCACCTCACCGAGCACAACCTCGTCACCCCCGAGCCAGCCTCGGTTCGAGCGTGGTCATCCGAGCGATTGGGGTCGGCTTCTTGAGCTACCACCACGAGCTGAAAAGAGGAAGAGACGAACAACAAAATTTCAAACATTGCCGAAGTCCAACACTTCAAAAATTTTCAAAATAAACTTTCAGACTTTTATTCAAATAAAGTAGCTCTACATACAACTAGACTGACGCTACAACCGAGTTTTACAATAGCTTAAAGGAACATAAGACAACTTGTTTAGTGCCTCTTCGGAAGGGGTACGCTTCGGTTCAAGGAAACGCGGGGGCGGCGACGCCTAACCTCCGAGCTCGATTCCAAACCAGCGAAGCGAGATCCCCCTTTGCCGCTAACTCCAACTGTGGCGCCGACCGAGGCACCGCTAGACGAGACAGCTACACTACTCTGAGCGTCAGCAGGACTCCGCCTCGCCGCAGGCAAACGAGTCGCAAGTTCGTAGAAAGTAATCCCTCTCTTGCTCTCTTCACGGGTACACAATGTACTACGAACGTTGGCCCTCTCAGGCAGAGGCTTGAGCGACGCGACCTCTTCCTCCAGCTCGATAATCCTATCTCTCAAAGCATCATCCTTTGTCGATATCTTCAAACGAGGAGGTCTTGACAAGCCCGTGACATTGGCACTATCGGTCGCAAGTCATCGATAATGGGTGACCTCGATCCCCCTGTCTATCGTAATCCTCCTAAGCTTGTCGACCTCGGCCAACAACTTTTGGTGCTCGGATGACAACTTCTCCAACTCGAAAGCTAGCTTCTCTTCTTCCGCCGAGTGTTCTTTCTCTGTTAACTCCAAGTGACGGATCTCGGCCAAGAGCTCGTTATTCTTTTGCTCGACGATGAAAAGCTCCCTATGAAGCCGCTCAATCTCACCTTCGGGACAGGGAGCTTGGGGTTGCTTCCGTAGTTGCTTCAACTCGCGACAATACCCCCTCGCAGCTGCCTTTATCTCCTCCAGCTTCAAGAACATATAAAACTGCCTCTCTCGGCTATGGAAAAGCTCTCGCTTTGTTTTGGTCAGCTCCTTACGAAGGTACGAAACCTCCGTGATTGGACCAAACTTCACCTGAAAAGCAGAGATAAATCTGACGCCCAACACTTGGAGAAATTTTACGATTAATCAAACACAAAATCCGGGGCCTAACACTTGGAGAATTTTTGGCGAAACAAAAAGCGTTTTCATTCAAAACTCAAAAAGCATTACAAAAGCGGTGGCCAGTCTGCGGTCAGGCCTTACAAAAAAAAAGACCAAAGACGCAACCAAGTCAGGGGTCGACCTTTTTGTCACTCGGGTCTGCCGACCCCTCGGCCTTGTCCTCGCCCTCGCCCTCGTCCTCGTCCTCGCCCTCGCCCTCCTCCTCGGAGTCGTCCTCCTCCTCACCCTCGGCCTCTGTCTCGCCCGTGCCCTCGACACCGTCGGCCTGTCCCTCGGGGCTGAGCATTGCCGAGGGAAGCTCCTCCTCCCCCTTCACGGGGTCGTAGAAGTGGTAGGAGGATGTGTCGAACCCCAGGTTCCAAGCGGTGATATGAAGCAGGGCTTGGCCGTACGCGTCCTCCATGTTCTTAAACATGTGCTGCTCGGCCTCTTGCTGGACAGCCCTCTTCGCCTTCGCCACCTTCGATTGGTGCTTGGCCATGATCTTCTCAATCTTCTTCCGAGCTTTCTCCGCCTCCGACCGAGCTGTCTCCGCCTCCGACCGAGCCTTGGCCAGCTCCTTCTTCAGCTCGGCATTCTCCTTCCCCGAGGCCTTGAGCTTGGCTACCTCGTCCTTCGACCGCTGAATGGCTTCGGCCAGCTACGCCTCCAACCCTGCCACTTTGGCACCGCGTTTTGCCGAGAGGAGTTGCTCAGCATCGAGCAGCTTCACAGCTTTTGCACGCTCCGACCTCTCCCGGTCGTACTGCGCCGTCAGCTCTTGTTCTTTGCTCACGAACTCTTCGAGCAAGAAGTTGAAGTTGCAGAGGGTCTGAAAAGAGAACAAACCGTTAAGGTCCGGACCTAGAAACTTAGAAAATTTCGGAAAAAATGCTTCAATAAGAAAGTGTTCGGTCCACTTACCGACATCGTGTTCCGAGCAATCTGCATTGTGGCGTCCCCGACCTCCCCGGACTTAAGGGCCGCTCGGTCCGTTGGGGTCGGCAGGTGCTTCACCGCCTGCATACAAATGTTGCTGTCGCCCAAAAAACCGTCGACCTTCATTACTTGCCAGTCAGGGACGAAGATCTGCTTGTGCTCCTCGGTCAGAATCTTCTCCGCTTCGGCTGTGAGGGGCGAAACTTGGAGGGATAACACCTTGCTCACGTTGAACGCGCCGCTCGACAAGCCGGGAGCATCTGCCTTCGCCGTTGGAGTCGGCGCATCCGAGACAGGAGGATCGGAGGCCGCGACCTTCTCCTGCTCGGGATCGGCATCCGGAACAACGACCCCCTACAGGTCCGCGGTCTTTGGGACCGAAGGTATCTTCGGCGCTCGGCCGCCCTGAGGCCCTGTCGAGGGTCTCTTCTTTCTTATCTACTGCTCCCTAGCCACCTTGGCCTTCGCCATCAACGCCCTATAGTCCATCTTAGAAGACTCTGCACAAACCGAATGAAAAAACTTAGAAAAATTTTCAAGAACTTCAAGCAAAATGTAAAAATATTAGAAGCGTACTGGGGTCGATCGGACTGAGACCCCCTCGAAACAAAGCCTCCTCGGTGATGTCTTTCCAACTTAGCGTCTGCAGGCCGAGGAGTTTCTTGAGGACTTCCGTCTCCTCGTCACTCAGCACCGGCTCCTTCTTCGCTCGCTTGGGCAGGCCTTCCCTTGACCAAGCTATCGGAATTGCCCAGGGTGCGGGAGCTCGGACAATGAAATACTTCTCCTTCCAATGCTTGATCGAATCCGGGTTCTCGATCAACTTCACGCCTGTCCGCAGCGAAAGGTAGAACCTCTGCTCATTCCTGTTCGGCTGACAAGGGCGGTAGAAGCTCCGAAGGAGGAACAGACTTGGCTCGGCGCCGATCTCTTGACACTGAAGAACAAACGCCAAAACGTGCCTCCAAGTGTTCGGCATCAGCTGGGCGAGGCACAAGCCGTACCAATTGAGGACCTCGGCAATGAACGGATGCAGCGGAAAGCGAAGCCCGGTGGCCAAG
The DNA here is from genome assembly GCA_017893485.1 of Hemerocallis citrina. NCBI lineage: Eukaryota > Viridiplantae > Streptophyta > Magnoliopsida > Asparagales > Asphodelaceae > Hemerocallis > Hemerocallis citrina. The sequence continues at coordinate 276,815,321 of CM030362.1, forward strand.
GAGTCGACCGAAAAAATGCACGCGTCGGCCGAAGACGACGTGCAGGCTCAGAAACCAGGCCCCAGGAGAAGCAGCCCATATTCAGCAGGGATCTGGAATCCATTCCGGATCCGATGCAAATCAGCCTCCGTAAGAACCGAAATGATATGGTCCACCTCGGACAACTCTCTCGGCTCGTTCTCCTCTACCGACTTGGCGGTGCCCTGGGTCACCTTCTCCAGCATCTCTTCGGAATAGCTCCGAACACCCCCACGCTCGACAGAACGATCGGCTGCCGACCGAACTCCCCTGTCGTCTTCGGCTGCTCAATGATCGTAACCACTCTGTTACCCTTCTGGGACTTCTCCACAACCTCCTGGGGTGGCTCGGCGACCTCACCACTCTTGCTCGGCCGAACAACGGTCTGCTCGGTCAGCTCTACCACCTCCTTTCCTTTACCCGCTCGGCTAACGACTTGGTCCGAGGCGGGGGTCTCATCCGAAGAAGTAAGCTTAACCATTTTTTCTAAAGAGAAAGGAGAGAGACTGACCTTGAAGTGACTGTTACGGTCGGAAAAGTTCGCCGGAGCAAAGAAACGCCTTGCCGCGACATCTAGCAGCACCACCCAGGAGCTAAAAACTTCGATGGTGAAAAGTAAAAACTTGAGAGAGAAAGTAAAAGTGAATAATGAGATTTGGGGTGGGGGAGTGAAGATTTATAGTAAAAGAAAAAGTCTCTTGGGCTTCCTACCGTAAGGGCGCGACTCTTGGCCTGCTCTTGAAACGTTACGAAAGCCCAAACGACTTTGTGACCGAGCAGCAACTGTTGGCGAAAAGACAAAACGTTTCGATACAATTCAAGTAGCTCGGCACACACGGGATCAAAATCCGAGCGACGTGCGATCCGACCCCAACATCAAAGGGCCCGGTCGGCTAATCGAGCAAGTGCCTATCCGAGCCCCAAAACGAAGAAAATTCACTTTTCCCTCAACATTCATGTAAGATCTCGATCAGACGGCCCAGATCTTACCAGCGACGCTAAACGATAAGATAGCATTTTCTTGAGAACTGGTCCCGTCTCGAGATTCGTGCCACCATCCAACGGCCCAGATCGCGCCACATCGCTCGAACAGCCGAACCCTTATACCCCCGGTCGGCTAACCGAGCAAGTGCCCATCCGAGCTCCAAAATAGAGAAAAAAGCCGCCGAACGACCACGACCGTTGGATCTTCCAGAAATCCGTGCTTCTGATGATGAACGGTCCAGATCGTGCCACGTGTGCTAAATGACAAGATAGCGTTTTCTTGAGAACTGAGCCCGTCTCGAGATTCGAACCAGCATCCAATGACTCAGATTGCGCCACGTCGCTCGGAAAACCGAACCCTTACACCCCCGATCGGCTAACCGAGCAAGTGCCCATCCGAGCTCCAAAACAGAGAAAAAAAGCCGCCGAATGCCCATGACCGTTGGATCTTCCAGAAATTCGTGCTTCTGATGATGAACGGTCCAGATTGTGCCACGTGCGCTAAACGACAAGATAGCGTTTTCTTGAAAACTGAGCCCGTCTCGAGATTCGCGCCACCATCCAACTGCTCAGATCGCGCCACGTCGCTCGGACAGCCGAACCCTTATACCCCCGGTCGGCTAACCGAGCAAGTGCCCATCCGAGCTCCAAAAGCGAGAAAATGACTACCGAGCGACTACAATCGCCAGATCTTTTAGATATTTGTGCTCGCGCGAGATCAAGGGCCCAGATCAAGCCACGCCATAAATAGGTATTAAAAATCAGTTTTAATTTGTTTTAATCGTTTTATTTATTTAAATATTGCAAAAAAATTGCTTAAAATTCGGAAAAATTAACTAAAAATTCTAGAAAATAATTATAAATTCGGGGGAATATTTTTGAGCCCCTGGACGAACAATTATTGCTTAGAATGTACTGTTAAGGCCCCCGAACGATTGGTTAACACATCGCAAAATTAAATAAATAATCCGAAAAAATAGATAAAAACCGTCGAATATTCAACAAGGCTTCGGAACAGTGTACAGTTTCAAAAATCACCTCACTACCCCCTTCGAGATTCAGAACTCTCCATTCGGACTCCGATACAACTCCACTAGCCATGAAACTGTTAAACTACTCCTCAAAGGCTGATCACACTCAGTCTTTAGGAGTGGGGGGCTCGTGATATGGCTAAAAATGGGGTTAAATCGGAATCGTCCAGATTGGGAACGAATCTTGAAGCTCAGGGGTAAAACGGTAATTTCACATATAGATGGACCCGAAGCAGGCACTGGATCTCCCCTTCACAGATCCAATAACCTGCGAAACGGATCCACTCTTGCTGGGTACGGGTCCCGACACAAGACAAATCCAGACTAGCAAGAGGAGATCAGGGTCACTGATTTGACTAAATCAACGGGCCTGATTTACAGTTATCCTCTCACCGGGAATCAGGGATCAGTTTCCTAAACTACTTATGAGGATTTTACTCCTAACGGTTTCACAGGAAATCAGGTTCCTAATCAGACTCCCATGGTGACTATAAATACCTCCTACCTACCACTGTGACCAGGTAATCACTCTTTTGACAACTTAAGCACTTTCTTAATCATCACTGGTTACTGACAAGAGCGTCGGAGGGTGCGTCGCCGGAATCAACCCCGGTGTATCGCACTTCCTTGCAGGTGAGCGGCAGGAGTCAGCAGCCCACTTCCGACGAACAGGCTTGGATCTGCTATTCAGGTTTTTCCACGAACTCACAAATTTCATCTGTTTACCCCCACACCAGATTCAGCGGTAACACCGCCCCCTTAGCGTTTACTATCATGGAGAATTTTCTTCTTTTGCTACGCCATATAAGAGGTCATACTCTTCGGTACAATTTTTATTTTCGGTTTTTTTTTATAAAAATGGTACTCACAATTCTTTTAGTTCCAAATAATATATACTCACAATTCACTATTTGCATGTACAACACCCACAATGTTGGGCTCATTCCAAAAATTGCACTTCGTTTAGGACAATGTTGTTTAAACCGGACTTGCTTTTGAACCAAAAACTTGGCCGGTTCAATTTTTCTGGTTCAACCCAGGTTTTCTTTAGTTGAACCGGGTTCAATAGAAAGAATTATTCATTTACTTAGATAGGATATATCAAAAAATATATAATATATAAATTTTAAGTTATTCTCTGTCAAAATTCCTCATTGGGCTTCTTGGTTAGCTGATGCAAATCCTAATTTGGTTGAGCCAGGTTTGAAACTTGGTTCTGCTAACCTATTTTAAATTAAAAAGAGAGTGCAGTATTTTGAACCAGCATTTCAAATCGAACCCGATGAATCCAATTCTCATATAAACCATCCCATTTATTCCGATTCGGTAGTTCAAATTGAACCTGATGAATCCAATTCTCATATAAACCGTCCCATTTATTCCGGTTCGTCTGGTTTATAGGGAGTTCCTTGTTCAGTTCATAACCAAACTGGATGGGTGCCCAGTTCAGGTCAAACCTGGTCCAACCAGTCCGGTTCTAATAATATTGGTTAAAAAGATTTCAGTTTAGCCCTAGATGTACAGCCCCACACCCACTAGGAACTATGTGTCTGTTGCAATGTCAACACGGTTAGGTCATGAGGACCTGATCCTCCAGATGTAACAGTAGATGAAGTAGCATGCTGAGCATCAGCAGACGAAGAAGATCCCCCGCCTCAGCCACCCCACAATGGCCGTCCCTGTTCATGACCACTATCACTAGGTCTTTTGTCAGTAGCATCCTACATAAATACATTAATGTTTAGTCAACAATGTATATGAACAAATATATTATTTAAAACAAACAAAAGAATACTACTTACTCAGGGCCTAACACCCGATCCCCTCGTCCGTATCATATTTTCGATGATAACTTTGGCAAAACATGATCGAAAAAATTGGTCGATTAACGAATAAACAAATAAGACAATTTATGTCATACAACAAACACAATAACTTAGACTTCTAAGTTTTCCAATATCAATGAACACAATACAACCTTAAACTTGATTTATTCGGATGTGACATTTCACAAAACACATCACAAACATCACCTTGTTGCACAAAGTCGTCACATTACAAAACAACTTCGACTTCTAAATCATCACATCACAATCATCATATTACACACAAAAAATCACAATTATATAGCAAATATTCCTCCATGCGATGTCACCAATACAAAGGAGATGTTTTTATTACTTATTATTTAGTCACTAACAATATAACCAAATAGAAATTCTATGATCCATATCACTTCATAAAGGGATGAATAAGCGCTCATTAACTAATCACTAACATAATAAGCAGTAAATAATTCTCATTTATATGCTAATTCACCAAATTTGTATATCTACGTGCCTAAGCAACATTCAACATTAAATAAGAAGTAATTTTTAAAGTTTAAGCATATTTTCAACAACAAGTAAAATAACCATAACCGACAACATGAATCAAACATTAGCAATAGTAAATATTAGTCATACCCTTTAGAGTTTCAAATTTGGAAGATTAATTTGGAGCTTTCGATAGTTGGAAGAATGTGGAAATCTCTAGTTGGACGAGAATGATCGGGAAGAGATGAAGTGAGAGGAGTCCTGTTTAGGGATTGAATTTGTGAAATTGAGTGAAGATTTAGGAGGATTTGGGGATTAGGGTTTTTGGGGAGTTGGAGTTGGGGAAGAAGAAGAGAAAATAAAATGAAGTGGAGAGAGAGAGTGTGTGTGGTGAAGCCTGACCTTATTAGCGGTTGGGTCCCACTTGTAGTCTTTATTAGGAATAAGACTATAGTTTATTGAGATTTCTATTCCCAGTAGCGACCTCAGTTTCAACAAATTTGTTATTTTTTTACAGAGAACAAAAGCTCTCTAAAATATGCTAAGTGTCTCACTACAGTTCATTTAAGGTCGCTATTCCAATTAGTTACTTCATATATGCTTTGGTCACTATTAGAAATAGAGACAGGAACAAAAATTAAAAATTAAAAAAAAATTATAAAAGATAGACCGCTATTCCCATTAGCGATCTCCTAAAGGAATAGCGGCCGCTACTGACATAGCAGCGACTAGCCCACAAGCGCTAATAGTTTGGGAACTTGCCCAAAAACGCAAATAGTTTCAAACAGTGGCCTAGTACGACAAAATTTGTTTATGCGAATATTGTGGCTATTGAGCTTATGCGCTCATGTCAGAATCAACAAAGTCTTGCCTCCATGTCGGACGATGTCCAAAAGTTTTGGAAGATTGCGTTGCCATCTAGAGCTGCTCGATGCCTTATTGTGGATCTAGCTCGACTACGATGGTGTTGTTATTATATTTTGATTTTTGGATTGTTTTGTAGTTTTTCGTGTGATTGTGTTTACCTATTTACTTCTTATTTGTACTCCTTAGGCATTATATATATATACTAGATTTGCCCGTGGGCACGTGCCTACGGCACGTATTCGGAACGATACAACATATGAAAGTCTTGTAAACAGTAAAACAACAATTATGTAGCTCAGGTTTGAATAGTAAAACAATAATTAGCTGTAAATAAAATTCCATATTTTCAATTGTATATGTTGAAAAATAATTATAAATGAGGGTATAAAATCCAACTTCTTAGACCTTTGAGTGTGGAAAATGATGAAATTTAACCGTTCATAAGATATTTGCTATTTTCAATGTAAGATGAGCAATAAAAAATTGCATAAAAAATCTGGAAATTTACAAACTTACAATCTGAAAAAATAAATAAATAAAGGAGTTGTTTTAGGGGATTTGAATTTGAGTTTTGGGGGGAAATTTTTGGGCTGGAAAATATGTTTTGTGAGGTTAGATCTGGACCAATGGTTTCAACCCTATTGAATGAGAGCCACTTGATAGCTTTCTTTGTGTTTTATATATATATATATATATATATATATATATATATATATATATATATAGAGAGAGAGAGAGAGAGAGAGAGAGAGAGAGAGAGAGAGATAAATAATTAAATAAATAAAGGAGTTGTTTTGGAAAATTTGAATTTGAGTTTTGGGGGGAAACTTTTGGGAGGGAAAATGTGTTTTGTGCGGTAGATCTGGGCCTTTAATTTTGGGGGGATTGAAGGAGCGCCACTTGATAGCTTTCTTTGTGTTTTATTTTATATATATATATATATATATATATATATATATATATATATATATATATATATATATATATATATTTGAACCCATAACTTTCACTTAGGTTTGTCTGTGGGCACACGTCTTCAGAACAATGCAGCATATGAAAGTAAGCATTATAATGTCAGAAATATTAAAAAAATAATAATTGAATTATTATGAAAGAGCTGTAAATGTCATAAAAAGAAAGAGAAACTTACATGGCCATATATAGTGATGTTATCCATTGCAAGAAGTAGTTAGAAGCCAGACAGATGTTGTTGTTTAGCTATGATGAAGAACTTGCCTTGTATATCAAGGAGCAAAAATATTTGACGATTAACTTTGGTGTTCTCAGTGTATTCTTCTATCAAATGTTAATATATTTATGAGATGTACACTATAATAATGTTCATGTACAGAGGTGGAGCATAGTATTGAAAATTTTTCAAAAACCCCCAATACAGATTGAAAATTTTAAAAGCCCCTCAAAAAATTATGATTTGTCCCTCTTAAAAATTAAGTTTTATTCTTTGGCTTGCCCTAAAAATTATGAAAAGTCCCCATATATTTACATATAGTCATAGGATTTTTTCTTGGCCCTCCCGGTAAAATTATTTTAACTTCGCCCATATTCATGTAAAATACTGAATAAATTTACTTCCAGCATTTCGGATCCATGAATTTGAAACTTCCATCATGTAGTTTATGTAGTTCAAGTTTGAATGGTACGACAATAATTAGTTGTAAATAAAAGACCGTGTTTGAATAATTATGAATAGGGGTGTATAATCCAACTTTTTAGAACTTTGAGGATGCAAAATGACGAAATTTAACTTTTCATGAGATATTTGCTACTTTTTTAATGTAACTTTAGAGGTTGAAATTTACCCAAGAGAATATCTATTTAACTCTTCAATTGCATTTGAAATCAACCAAGAAACTCAGTGAAATTTTCTACATGAGCAATCAAAAGGAGCATAAAAATTCTGAAAAATTCAAAAAATCACAAACCTAAAATCTAAAAATCTACATTTATGGGTAGAGAGAAAGAGAGAGAAATCTGAAAAAGTGAAGAGAGAAGAGAAAGATAGTAATAAATTGAGAAAGATTTTTTATTTTTTGGGAAAAAATTTAGTTTTTATTTTATTTTATTTTTTTCCGGGGGGGGGGGGGGGGGGGGGGGGGGGGGCGGTGGGGAGGGGGGGGGGGAGAAACTTTTGAAGGAAAAATATCTTTTGGGATGGTGAATGCGAGCCATTGATTGTGATTTAATTGAAGAAGAGCCACTTGATAGCTTTTTTTTCTTCAAATTATCTTGTGGTTTATATATATATATATATATATATATATATATATATATATATATATATATATATAGAGTCCCCTTCGGTTGTACACTACTTTTGGTGAGCACTCCCGAACTAGAGATCCTATGAAAAATCCAAACGCTCATATTGTTCTATATGCCTTAGATAGCCTAGCAATAAAAAATCAAGTAATTTGATGTTCATTTGCCTATCCATCATGCTGTTAGAATTTTCAGCCATACAATTTTGTGATGATGTAAATCATGGGTAAATGAACTTCAAATTACTTGATTTTTTATTGTTAGGCTATCTAAGGCATATAGAACAATATGAGCGGTTCGGATTTTTCATAGGGTTTCTAGTTCGTGAGTGCTCACGGAGTGCTCACCAAAGTAGTGTGCAACCGAAGATTTCTATATATATATATATATATATATATATTTCACGCCCCGCTTTTCAAAAAGGAATACGAAATACGAATACGCGACTAAGTCCAGCAAATGGCTTTCACCATTCATTAGCTGTAAGGATCTTTTCAACGCTTCACAGGAATAAATAAGAAATGAGCAGGAAATAATCAACCACGCATGCATGAATAAATTAACATAACCAACAGAATTTACTCAAAACAGAATAAATAAATCTCAAATAAACCAAATATGGAAACAAGTTATAAATTCTGGGTCAAACAGCCCAATACAAAATAATCCATGTAGCAATTACATTTATTCAAAACACCAGGAAATAAATTGTAGCAAGAACTCCAGCTAACTAGAATATTTGGTCACCTACTCCATCGGGCAGCTGGTCTGCAATTTTTAAAAAATTGCTGGAAGAGAAAAAAGAAACAAAATGTCCGTCAATGCAAATTATGTGGCGCTGGTAGTACAGAAAATAAGTACAGAAAAGATAGACAAGTATAAAGTAACAACAGAAACATGTACAAAATAAGCATGGAATGAGAGTAATAGCAAAACAGAATGACTAACATAAATCAGAAACAGATTCAAGTAATGTGATGAGATAACAGGGTGCATGCGACATGTGACAGGTAACAGGTATCATGCAAGCAAGTAAACATGTAACAGATATCGGGTAGCATGTACAGGTAACAGAAAATGTGCAAGTGATCATGTTATTACAGGTCTTGTACTTAATCCTAACTAGGTTGCACTTCATGCATCCCAAATTTTACCACATGGTTGTTACATTCAAACAAGTTACGTTTTAGATTTCGTAGTGGACTGTATAGGACCGTGTACTCAGTTATCAGGTAAACAGGTACAGATAGAGGTACAGGTAGGACCTACGGGTCCCCTTCTGGGTACACCTTCCTATAGGGAAATGTGTAGTCAGGTAATTAGGTAAACAGAATCATGTATCATGTAATCATGAAATACATGACAGGTGGGAACACGAACCCTTCCAAGTACACATTTCTCTATATTTCACTACTAGATCTTTCCTTTAAACCCGGCTTGATTATGTGTCATTATTATTAAAGCAGGAATACAAGTGCACAAACAGGGTGAGAAAACATGGCAAGGAACAAGGAACAACTCAGATTGGGTAGAAGACATACACAGGTGACAGACAACTCATACTAGACTAGGATAACGAAAGTTTCAATTCTGGAAAGTAAGACAGTACTGCACCAAATCTGAGATTTCCATTGCCACATGCATGCAAATCTGGATCCGTCAGAAAAACTAGAAAATAGACTCTCGGACGAATTCAGCACATATATATAAGTCACATAATAACCACAGAAACATGGCTCAAAACAGAATTATATACAGAAAACATGTTTAGCCAGAAATCACAAGGTTGTATTCATAAACATGAAAATAGCATAAACACTTACTTATTAAATCAAAGAAAAATTTGGGGTATTTCCTAGTATGTCTAGTATCAGTAAATAAAATTTCATAATATTCCGACATAGATACTATAGTCAAATAAATTTGGGAAACAGCAAGATACATCAAGTTTGTAAATCTGAAACTTTAGACACAGCAGTACTAAAACAGCGATAGATTACAAAGTATAACTCGAAATCCAAATCCGTCAAAATAGTTGTAAAATAGATACAGCGTGCTATATTTTATATTCAGAGTTTTTTTTATCAAAAACAACTAGAATCAGGTTGAAAACACGGTTATTTACTGAATATCGTGTAGTTCTGAAAATACAATAGTTTGTTCACTAGCATAGAATAGTTTTAAAATGTCATCAAATAAATCTACAAAATTTGGGGTTAATCCCAGTCAAGTCGAGTCATACCCAGTAAAATATTAGATTCAAATCCTAACTTTAACATCAGTATTAAAATAAATAACTATACAGAATTCACATAAAACAGAATTTGGAATTTTCTACATATCTGTAGTAAAACGGCCATAACTCATACCTCACAAATCGAAATTGTGATCTGTCGAAAGTTCTGGAAAATAGATAGCGAGGTTTACAATTTATATTCACAAATTTATTTCATTTACTGACCTTAACAGGGTCTAAAATACTGAAACAAAATGGGATAGCAACAAAAACAAAAATCTTCTTATGCATTAAATCAATAGTTAATATGCAACAAATCCAAATTAGAACAAAATATAAGGCATGGTATAATAGATGTCCAAGACAATATGGTATGGGTATTTTAACAAGTCTACCACAAGATACTACAACTAACACATCAAGCATGCAAGAATATTTAACACATCATGGATCACGAAACAACATACATGCATACATCAAGAATCTAATCAGATCTAAGTTATTTCATGTCGTGTGTGTGACAAATGATGACTATGGATGGATCAACAAATAGAAGATCTAACAAGGGTTTTTCATGAGAATGAATCTAGACACAAAAGCTACATTACAGGTGGTATTTAGTACTTGTATATACAAAAAAAATTAATACAAGTTACTTGCCTTATAATTGTCGACAGAAAAGACGAGAAGACGAGAATAATGGGAAGGGATTCCCAAGCGACGAGCACGATCAGCACAGATCTCGATGATCAGGATGGTGATCAAGGTGGTGATGAAGTTGATTCGATGGCTAAGATCTCACTTGGCCAAACCGCAAGCACTCAAGGGTCAACCGCAAGCACTTAAGGAGAAACGACCGGGGTTAAGCGTGAGCACTGCGATGAGGACGACAGCGGACAGCCACGGCATCGGGAGTGAACGGCCGAGAGGGCTGTGCTGCTGTGATGAAAAGTCGTTGTCGCTGCTGTGGCTTTGGGAGAGGAGAAGGGAAGTGCTATTGTCGCGGGGGCTGTCCTGGCTGTTGGTCGACAGCTGGAGGGTGCACACGACAGGTGAATCGGGATGAGCAGGAAGGAAGATGATGGTCGTGGACAGTAGAGGATGGGGAATTGGTTCAGAGGTCGGGAATAGGTTGAACGGGAGGAGTGGATGGGATGTAAGGGATGAAGGAGGACGAGAATAGCGGCTGTATAATAGTAGGGAATTAGGGTTTCCTTGGGGTTAAACAGTGGGGGGGTATATATATGGATGAATATTAGGGTTTAGGGTGTACGGGTTAGGGTATTTGGGTAGTTAAGTGTAATAGGATCCAATAAGATATTGGGATATATGTTTTAGAGTAGGGATGGATCCAAAAGAGATAGGACCAATAATAATAATAGGCCATGAACCAAAAAAAAAAAAGTCAACCGATCAACTAGAGATGAAATAGTAGGCAGACAAATTGAATCAAGAAGATCACATCACAGGCGACAAAACAATAAATGAACAAATACACGGTTCAGAAGGAATAGAAGGATACAATATGAATTAATACTCAGAAAAAGATAAATACATCTAAAATACAAAAAAGGAAAACAGGAGTTACAGTAAACTCCATAACTTTCACTTAGGAGACAATCGCATTTCAATGCATTGACCAACGTGCATTGAAATGCATGTGCATTTTAATATAAAGACAAATTGAATCAAGAAGATCACATCACAGGCGACAAAACAATAAATGAACAAATACACGGTTCAGAAGGAACAGAAGGATACAATATGAATAAATACTCAGAAAAAGATAAATACATCCAAAATACAAAAAAGGAAAACAGGAGTTATAGTAAACTCCATAACTTTCACTTAGGAGACAATCGCATTTCAATGCATTGACCAACGTGCATTGAAATGCATGTGCATTTTAATATAAAAGTGCATGTGCATTTTAGCTACTTTTGTCAATGCATTGAAATGTGATTGTCTCCTAAGTATATATATATATATATATATATATATATATATATATATATATATATATATATATATATATATATATATATATATATATTTATATATATATATATATACTCTGAAAACAAATGTCACAATAAGAAAAAATCTTTATGTTCAACTTATAGTTATTGAGAATCCTATCGAGTCACCTGATATCGAGTTAGCTGAAGTGACTACTGTATTGGGATTTTTGGATCAATATACGACATAAAGGGTTTGAATAAGATAGCAAGAAGAAGCTTCGAAGTGGCAGCAAGCTTGAGCAAGCATCACAACATCAAGAGCAGAAAGCAGCTGCTAAAATTGAAGTGCAGTCAGCTGTCCATGGATAGTTAACCGACAATGCACGACTCCCATCTAGAGAGCTATGTAGTCAACTGCTAAGGAGTGGCTGTCGTCCACCAATCTCTCTGACTTACTCGATGGTTGAATGCAGTCGACCTTACAACATTGATGATCAACAGCAACAGTTGAAATCTAATCTTTTGTAATCATATATATATATATATATATATATATATATATATATATATATATATATATATATATATATATATATATATATATATATATATGGTGTACAATTATTAGAGTTAAAGAGTGATATTCCAAGAGAAAAAAAAGAGATCTAGCAGTCGTTCTTTAGAGAAGAAGAAAAAGAAAAATCGTACATCTTGATGGTGACATCTAAAGTGATTGTAACATGTTACTCTTCATTATTCTATTGAAAATCGCATGAGTGCCTCTGCGCAGGGAAGCAGCCATTGTATTGGGTGAACCTTGAAAAAATCTTGTGTGATCTTGCGTGCTTGGTTGATTTGTTTATTCTCATTTCTTTGATTAACTTCTTTTGTTTACACCTCAGATTGAGTTATTCTATATTAAACTCAACAAAGTGCTATCAGAGAACCAGGTTAGTTGCAGAGATGGTAGACAAAAGTATAAAAGTTCATAATGTGAAAGATCCAGATGATCGCGTACGTCTGACAGATTGATCTAGATGATCTGTTGTTTGGTGTGAAGCCAGAAGGAGCTGAAATAGATACAGTTGTGTTGGCAACTTGAAACCATTTAGACAAGTAGGCACTTGTGCAAATTCAGATGTCGATTAGTAGAAAGACGCTATTCCACATTGAGAAAGCAAAAAACCACAAAAGTGGCGATGGATATTCTGATTGATATGTTTAAGAAACCATCCGCATCGAACTAGATCCTTTACTTGCAAAAGTTGGTGAACATGAAGTTTAGAGAGGGGTTCAGTACCGGAGCATGTGAACAACTTTCGTATGGCCTACAATCAATTAGAATCGGCAGGGTTAAAGTTCGTGGAACGGGCACATACATTGTTATTGCTATCTAGTCTTCCCGACAGTTATCATTCACTAAACTTTCACTAGTACTATGACTGATATGACTACTCTAAAGAATGTTGTGAGCTGTATCATGAATGGGTAGGTGAGAAGAAAAAGAAATAGAGAATCTTATTCGTCATCTTCTAACAACTCCGTGTAAGCTATTGAGAATCGTGGGAGAAGCACTAACTAAGAAATGTCGAAAAGCAAAAAATTACAGGTCCATGTGAAAAGTAGAAAATCGTGAAGAAGAGTGTTGGCACTGCCATAAGCTAGGATACAGAAAAGACCAATGCGAAGAGTACAAGAGACAGCAAGGTGGATCACAGAGAGCCAATATGTTAAGCAACGAAACTCATTTAGATAATTTGTGTTTATTTGCTGGAGTTGATGTTACGCAGGTTGATTGGTTTATAGACCCATGTACTTCTTATCATTGTACACCCATGAGGGATGCTTTTAAGAATTAAATGACAAGTAATTTCGGTTCAGTCACAGTTGGAAATGGGAAAATCTGCCTAGTTGTTGGAAAAGGAACGATAGTGGTGAAAGCTCGCAATGGTGGGTCACTAGTCTTGCATAACGCGAGACACATTTCAGGCTTGAGGAAGAACTGGATCTCAATTAGTGAATTGGACAAAGAAAGGCTTGTGACAACATTTGGATTTAGAGAGTGGAATATTACTACAGGTTCTAGGTTGGTGGAAAAGTGAAAATGCATGGGCACGTTGTACCAACTCATAGGAGGTGATTCATGTGATATCTTTACCACGACATGAACATGTAATTCACCGTTAATCTTATGACATGTCAGGTTGGAGTGCCTATGTGAAAACGATGTCAAGTAGCTTTGTTCTAGAAATCTTTTGTCATAACTAAAGAAAGTTGAGATGAAGTTATGTGAGAATTGTGTATTGGACAAACAAAAGATAGTTAGCTTTCAGTTGGGGGGTACATACAAATATGTGGTAAGCTTTATTTGGTACATACAAATATGTGGGGTCCGGCTCATGAATTCTTTTTTGGTGCTAAGAGATACTGTAACACCCCGCAAAATTGGAAATGACAATTTTGCCCTTGTGTGTTACGCACGTGTATTTTGTAATGTATTTTCACCACGTATTTTGATTACCAACTATTTATGCATTTTTCCGTATTGATTTTCCCTATTTTGAATCAACAAATATATTAAATTTCAATCTCTGCATTTTACGTGCTCCTTACGTGTTTTTGATGCACGAATCGATCACGTATTTTTTCACCGCTACATACAATATTTTCTATATGTTTAAATTATTTATTTTATGTATTTAAATATATTTTATAAAATAGAAATTTATTTTTTCCCTATTTTGATTAAAATGCATTTTTTTGATTTTCTGCACGTACAATGCACGTGTTTTCTACGAATGTATCAATTACATTGTAAAATTTATAAATAATTTTTTTATATTGTATTTTTATTATCTTTAATATTTTTCCAATAATAAGATCAATTTTCGTATTTTCGGAGTTTCACGTGCGACGCACGTGTTTTCGGTAAATGTACTTAAGCACATTTGTTTTCAAAATAAATTTCGGAGTGTGTATACCACCACGTAGTTTTCAAAATATATATATATATATATATATATATATATATATATATATATATATATATATATATATATATATATATATATAAAGCTGGTTTAAAAGTGGCTGTTGGTAAAAAAAGATGGAACTTGGGTAAATAAAATGGTATATGGAATTAAATGTGTAATGAATATGGATGATGGGGGGCCCACAACATTTGTAGACATTTGTAGCAGCATGTAGTGCTATTGAATGTGAATGTGCTGTTGAAATGCCTTGTTGACGTGACAGTGCATATGGGGCCCACCCCGGAGTGTGTATGCAGTGGCTTCGGGCCTTCTGCTGTGCAAATCTTGAAGAGCGGTTAGGGCATCAGAAGGGATAAGAGTTAAGGTTTTGGAGAGTGGGTACATGAAGAGTTGGGGGTTTGGGTGTTATAGCATTTGGAGAGTTTTGAGGGAGAGGTTAGGAAAGTGAAGAGATGAAAGAATTAATATGGTGAGTAATTAGGTGTGTAATTTTGCAAATTAGACCCTGAACATATCTTATAAATAGCACCCTCTTCCTTTTCACTTCACACACCAAAAATAATCAAATAAGAGAAAGAAAAGAAAAAGAAAGAAAGAAAGAGTGTTCTTATTTGGGGGAGTTCTTGCTTGGAGAGCTTTTGCTAGGAGGAGGAGTCTTGCTAGGAGCTAGAAGTTGTTCCAATATTCTTATTAATTTCAAACTTCATTTTAAGGTGGGTGTTCTCATGCTTTCTAATTTAGAACTATGCATGCTAGTGACAATAAGTGAGTATTATATTTTGATATGTAGATAAAATTTTATGCTAGTGTTACATGCTATGAATGAGAATAATATTGTTATGATTAAGCAATTAATAAGAATTTTTGACTAAAGAGCTAATACCATGGATCATGTTAGAATGTTTGTAAAATTTTATGCATGTTAAAAGTGTATTTTTTTTTTGTATGGGAATTTGTTGAAAAAAAATGTTGTTTTAGTTTATGCTCTAGAGTCATGTTGAATAATGAATAATAAAGAAAGAATAACAAATTAAGTTATTGTCATGAAGCATACTATTATGTTTGTTATTTTTATATGATTGGTCCCTTTTTTTAGTTTGAAAAATGCATTTTTTTGTGTAGTTAAATTGGTAAACAAAGATTATTTTTTTTATTGATTGAAAGAGACAACAATTAACTGTTTTTTTATTTATTTTATCAATTGGAAGAAGCAAATTTCTTGTTTTATAAAAGAGAGGATAAAAAATTGAAATTTAGAGATATGAATTTTATGATCATAAGCTACTATTAGAAATAAAATCTAATCTAGATGCACTAATTATAATCTAATGAAGGATTGGATTAAATGAAAAAGAGAGTTTTCTGGAAAATGATAGAATGACAGAAAGTTGAACAAAAGCAAAACAATATCTTTTGATATCAATAATCACACATGGAATATTTGGCTAGCTAGTACACCACAGAGCATTACTATTTATAAGGGATCCTGAGTTCAAAACTTGTTGACACATTTTTATTTTTGTTTAAAAATTAAACCCGAACTCGTATTTGAGTATAAAGAGATTTCCATTGGGGTTTATAACACCAAGCCCACATGGGCTAGTGGCTAGCGTGGCTGGCTTGGGCGCTGGCTCTATGACCGGTTGGTCGTGGGTTCGAAACCCGAAGCCAACTTTTTTTTTTTGAAGATTTCAATACATTTTAGAATATTTCGAAATGGGTTAGATTAAAATGTTATTGTTCTTATATAATCACATAGAAATGATTAAATATGGTTCTAAAATTATTCTTGTATATTTTTAGAGATTAAAAGTAAAATTGAA
Source organism: Hemerocallis citrina (assembly GCA_017893485.1). Lineage (NCBI taxonomy): Eukaryota > Viridiplantae > Streptophyta > Magnoliopsida > Asparagales > Asphodelaceae > Hemerocallis > Hemerocallis citrina. The sequence goes on from CM030362.1 coordinate 276,831,829, forward strand.
ATAAAAACGAGTTAAGGATTTCAAATTAATTTATGAATATTGAAAGATGAATTTGTTATGTGAATTGATTTCTTTTGGAAAGATATTTTTTTTTCAAGAAATATTTTGAGATGGTTGAAATAAGTTCAAATTGCTAATGAGATTTCAAGTAGTGAATTTATGTTTGTGAGGAAATTGTTGCCCTTAAAGATTTGAATGAATTAATTTGAGAATAAATAAATCATGAATAGACAATGATTAGTTGTGGAATAAGATGAGAATAATTAAGTTTATCGAAGGGTGTGAATACCCATGATTCTTGTACATGAAAAATTATGATTCAGAGTTAGTAAGACCTCGGGTACTGACAATTTTTAATGAAATGATTATTATATTTTGAGATATTGCCATGGAGTTATCTCGTATTTTGTGAGTAAGTCCGGTAGGAGGTAAAACTAATTCAAGGGATGGTAACTCATTCATGTATTGAACTTAAGAACTAGGCACTTAAGTGAAGTTGTAGTAAGACCTAGGCAAATGTAAGTAGGGCACTCTATATAGTCAGGCAGTGGGTTGGCAGGGGCGATTCATCAGGACTATAGACCCAGTCGGCGAACTGAGGTTGCTTTGTGGGAGACGAGCTTTATTTGAAATCCGGGACTATGCGTAGTCAGGCAGATAGTTTGTCGTACTCCATGTATATGCGTATACCGGAGCTAGAGGGGCACTTGCGGGAGGTTCGCACGATGAGGAGTCTGTATAACAGTCGGGCGGGGGATTGGCTGTGGCAATTCTCCGGGGCTGGGATCCGTACTCATGGAACATCTCAACTTTGTCTTATTACTGGATAGTTGTCATGGCGAGGGATCGAACCCTTTATTATGGAGTACGTAGGTATTTACCCTCGAACCTATGTAGTATGGGATGCATAGAATCCGAACAAGTGTGCATTAGTGTCATCCTAGAATAAAAATAACTGCATTATGCATTAAAACATGGCATACACTTACATATTTAAAGTAGTCACATTTCTACACTTCATTTCAATCAAGTTTGTGTTTTGTTAAAGTATGGTGATCGTTATACTGTCTTTGGCATAGAGAGGATAGTCGTATATAATATTTTATCGGTTGCAATTAACTGACGTATCCACAGTCTTATATGCAGGTAATGGAAGTTAATGAAACAATAAAGTGGACATGCTGATACTATTTTGTTTAAATATGTTGTATTTATCTCATTGTAATCTTTTATTCTTCCGCTGTGTAAACAAAGTGTAAATGAACTCTGATGTACTATTGAAAAGTTTCAAATTTCCTTGTCAAATTGTACGAAGTGAAGTAAAGATCCTGTGAACTTTCGAATTCAGCCTTATTTGGAATTCTGTAACGCCTCGATTTTCGGTAACTGGAAAACCGTGACATAAGCCAGAATCTTTTCTTCAATTAGCCACAATACATAGAAAAACAGAAAAAATTAAAACTTTTTTTTTATTCAACACAAATGTATTACAAATCCGAATGTTACAAAATTGTGATACATTACAATAGTATTACAATAATACCTTTACAATCCCATGTGTTACAACTTTCAATATATTACATCAGAGTACAATGAATAAAGAACAATACTTGGTATTCCACTTGGAAGCTTTCCAACAAATAAATAATTTTAAACAATTATTACAAATGAAATTACAACATATTTACAGCGGAAACTTAAATGAAATTGACTCCTTGCTCTCTCGCCCTGAGTCATCCTGAACCTTATACCTGTACCTATACCTGTACCTGTACCTGTGCCTGTACTTCTATAATCCAATAGCTGTACCTCTGCAATCTAATACCTGTATTTCTGCAATCCAGTACCTATTGAAGTGGGGACATCAGTATTCACTGACACTTTGAGGCTGATAACTAGCAGCGAATCTCAACTATAGCAAAGCAGATTGATGAAAAGGGAAATGTGTATATATTTGATGTGTCAGTGTATGCTATGCCTTAGACTCTAATGCAAGACTTATTAATGCAAGGATGCTCTTATTCTAATGCAAGCAAGTCTCCGGAACAGTATGCAGCCCATACTACATATGCCCTTTCTCAAGACATTTCTTCATATATAGGGATTTGAACCCGCGCCATGAATTCTACTCTTGTACTCGACTTGTTTCTGAAGATACAACGTGACTGATGAGGTTGCAGGTACGGCCTATTTCTGTTACTATAGTCATATAGTGGTGTCCAGGTTTGCCATTATTGCCTGACCTCACTCAAATATCTTTGACGAATTCTTGGAGTCTCGCAAACGCAAGTTAGCTCGAAGCATCCCCTGTGGCACCCTTGGGGTCTCGCAAGCGCAGGATTGCACGTAGCATCCTGTGGCACCCTTAGCCAGACCATAGTCTATGGCTTCATGCCCCTAGATATAAGACAAGACGGAGTTCCGAGGGGCAATCTCCCCTAGCTCCGATAGGATCGCTCCCGCCTTATCAAGGTACTTTAGAAATTAATAGATGAGATACGGATCCCGTGCTCCCAACTCGTGAGGGGCACAGACTGTATCCCTTTGAAAAGAAGGGTACAACCCAATAACACCACCTAGTGCTGGCCTATAGGACAGGTCGGATCATAAGGTATCACCCTTAACACCAATTCTTTCCCTTCGGCGAAAAATGATAATAAGTAAAGGTTAAGTAGTAATAGTCATAAGTTACTACCCTAACGATGTCACTAACTCTGAACAATCCTAGGGATGACAATATTATAAACACAACATGTTAGGTCTTAAGTTAGACTTCGCAGATAACACTACTCGGCTGCTCAACCTAGACTTACCAGAATTTCTAAGGATCTGGTTCATGGCATATTGATCCAAGACCTCGGCAATACGAACGTATTCGCATGCTACTACTCTGAACTTGGATTTCGTCATACTCCGGTCTGCAATTAACCAACACCGGTTAAGATCCGACGGTACACAAGGAGTGACTCGTCCACAGTCCCTTAGGAGTAAGGTAAACATATGTTTTGATGATCGATAGCCCTAGGGCAATGATATCACCCTAGATGAGCACAGCAAACTGCGTATTAGCTAAGAAGCTACATACGAGTAACCAAAAATACATACGAGCTAAACAAGCTACGTATGGGACCAACAATTATATACGAGCCAGGCGAACTGCGTATGAAACAGCAATAGAAATACGAGTTAAATAAGCTACGTATGAGATCAACAACTACATACGGGCCAGGCGAGCTGCGTATGAGAAAACAACATACATACAAGCCAAATAAGCTATGTATGAGACCACAGCTACATATGGGCCAGTCAAGCCGTGTATGAGCAAAACCATACATAAAAACAACCATATAGGTAATCAACCTAGAAGTAACCAAACGTGCTTACAGGTAATCAACCTAGAAGCAACCAAATGTGCTTACTAGCAAAACTTAATCTTCTATAATTAGAAGCAATAGAAGAATCTACAAACAATCTAAAATAGGCATTCTACCAATGAGTAGCCCAAAAGCGACAAAAAGCCTTCTGACGGCCTAGAAGCAACTAGTGCTACGCTTATTTGATTTTAACAGAAATATACTTTTTAGAAAGGTAAGAATATCTACCACAGCTCTCTATTGGAATACTATTTCAGATTCTGTAAGGAATCCAAAATTCGGTCCATCGAACACACGCTAACAGTTTACCAAAACTACAGATTTTCAACAAAAAGTTGAAACTTTGCAAGCTGGTAACTTTTGCTCTACTCATCAGAATCTGACAAAACTGGGCAATTTGAAAAGGTGGAAACATCTACTACAACTTTCTGCATGACCACTTTCTCAGATTCCATAAGGAATTCCAAATTCCTAATCTCGAACATATGCAAACAGTTACCAAACTACCGATTTTCAACAAAAAGTTGAAACTTCCGTAGCTTGTAACTTTTGCTCCACTTGTTGGAATCTAATGAAACTGGACAATTTAAAAAGGTGTGAACACCTACTAAAACTTCCCAGTTGACCAGCTGCTCAGATTCCGCAAGAAAATCCAAATTCCTACCCGTCAAACATACACAAACAATTACCAAACTACCGATTTTCAACAAAAAAGTCGAAACTTCCGTAGCTTATAACTTTTGCTCCACTTATCAGAATCTAACAAAACTGGACAATTTGAAAGGTGGGAACATCTACTAAAACATTCCAGTTGACCAGTTGCTCAGATTCTGCAAGGAAATACAAATTCCTAACCATCGAACATACACAAACAGTAACCAAAAACACCAGACTTAACTCAGAAAAGCTGAAACTTTGGGGGCCTATAACTTCTACTCCGCTTATCGGAATTTAACCTGAGAGGTCAATTTGGAAAGGGGAGAACATCTACTATAACTCTCGAGTTGGTTCGAACCTCAGATTCAACCACTAAGACACTCTAAAGTCTCAAAGAAGCCAAACAGATACAATTTCAACCTGCCGAAATACACAGCCAGGTGAAAACTTTCAAAGCCCGTAACTTCTACTCCGCTTATCGAAATTTAACCCGAGAGGACAATTCAAAAAGGGAAGAACGTTTACTATAACTCCCTAGTTGGTCCAAACCTCAGATTGAACCACTAAGACACTCTAAAGTCTCAAAGTGAACCACTGACATATCACTAAGACAAGTGATATGTCAAGAATGAGTTACAACTACAACCTATTTGCGGTATTTTCAATCAAATGCTTGTACTAGGTCAATAAATTGTACAAGAAGAATACTTGCCTTTAGGACGACGATTAGATCCGATAATTGAGAAAAACGGGATAAAAAAACTCCGGGCAAAATCTCCCAAAAGCACGCGTGAACCCCGTGCAAGAAATCAACAGTAATTGAGAGAACCCCACACCGGATCCCGCCCCGAACAGCAAACAGCAAGCCGATCTGCTGCGCACACAACGCAGGATAGCAAACACAACCAATGGGGGATCTCCCTCACAGCGCATCTAATCCAAACAGGGGATAGCAAGCGGCGATTCGATGCGCCCGAACACCGAACAGCGAAACCGACCATTCGCTGTTCGACTTCTTCCTTACGGTAGCGAGAGAGAGAGCGAGCGGCATAGGCTGGCGCGACGAATGCGACGGTGACAGGCGGACGACGACGACGACAGTGGTGATGTTGTCAACGCTGCGGTGCAATTGTGGCGGCGATGGCATCGAGGAGATGACGCGACAGCGCGACTCTGTTTTTGGGGTTTGAACAGAGGAGCGATGAGAATGGGGGAGGCTACGGGGTGTTTTGGGTAATGGCGAAGGTGGTTGCGACGGTGAGTGGCTGGCGGAGGTGCTGGGGTTGAGACTGGCAATGGGTATGGCGGGGGCGTGGAGGTGGAGAGTTGGGTTTGATGGGTCGGGGACGATGGCGATGGATACGAGAGGGCGAGGAGGTGGAGAGGATGATGAAGGAGATGTGGCGATAAGGAGAGGGAGCGATGCGAGGGGTTGACGAGGCGATGGAGGTGGTAGGGAAATGGCGACGTAAAGGGAATAGGGGGGTGCGATCGAGAGGTAGAAGGAGACGGAGAGAGAGAAGCGGCTGGGTGGTTAGGGTTAGGGTTAAGGGTGTTAGGGTTAGGGGTTAAATAGCTAGGGTTTTGGGTTAATGGGTATGTGGGTATCGGGTTTATAATGGATCCAATAAGAAATGGGTATTGGTTTTGGGTTTAAAAAAACCAATAGGAGATAATTAAATAGAATAGACTTTATAAAACATACTTATATATATACATATACATTAAATCATGGACAATCAAAACTAATAGTAATAAAAATAATAACAACAATATCAACAGAAATAATAATACTAGTAACAATAATAATAACATAAATTGGATTTTCAATAAATAATCAAAAATAACAATAATAAAATAAAACTAATAATCATATTAGTAACAACAAAAATAATAATAATAGCAATGGCAATATTAATAATAGTAACGATAATAATAATATGAATACAATAATAAGATTTGAGTTCAGTAGATTCATTAAAATCCAAATCGAAATAACATAATAGATTTGGACTAAAAATATAAATAGTCGATCATTTGAAAACGACAATAAGGTTGAAATATTCCATTATTCAAAAATAAATATAATTGTTCAAGAAAATATTTTAAATGTAAAGTTCAAGCCAAATTTAACAAATACTGAATTTATAAATTTTAAATACATAAAAATACATAGAAAATACGTATTTACGAAAAGAGGGGTTACAGTACCTAATTAACTGTTCCTTATCCAGTGCCCATGATGAGGGCATACCTAAAAAATTATGGACAGGTAAACCTGTTAATTATCAGCATTTGAAAGTTCTGTATTGCATATGTACTAATTGACATGGGAGAAAGAAAGAAACTGGATTTGAAATCCAGTATGCGTGTCTTCATTGGCTTTGGCAGCGATGAATCAGGAATATGGTGCTCAATGAATAGCTCTTGTACAAAGACATGCACGCAGGTCAGGAAAATAAAATAGATTCAAATTTAGATTCAGATTCAGATTCAGATTTAGACTCGTGTTTTGAAGCTGGTCTCAGTGGTGGGCCCTAGGGCTAGCAATGGGTCAGGTTTGGGCATCTAAGCCCAGGCCCGAGCTCGAGCCCGATGTTTAAAACATAGGCCCGAACCCGACCCAAATTTTCTTTTAGCTTAAAATTTTAGGCCCAAGCCCGAATTAGGCCCGAAAATAGGTTTGGGCCTAGGCTCGAACTACTTATGAAATGTTCTAATATATAACTTTCCCAAAAAATAAAACTATATCGAGAATAATATACGATAAAAAAAACAATAATAGAAATACTGCAAACTTTTGAGTAATTCACACATAGTTTGTTCATTTTCATTTAATTTTATATACAAGGCATAATTTATCTATCTATAAACTTTAACACTCATTTCAACTTTCTTACATGAATATTTTCTTTAAAATAACTCATTAAATATACATGATGTTTACATAAACATCTAAAAGTTTGATTCATGCCCATCAAGCCTAAGCACATCGGCTCGAGCCCGACCTGAATTTTTCTTGGGCCTAAAAATTTGAGCCCAAACCCGGCTCGAAATAAGAATTATTAGTCCAAGCCTGCTAATTATAGGGCTAGACCTAGGCAGGCCCGGATCAGCTTCGGGCCAATTGCCACCTTTAGTGGGCCTCTTCTAGTGCAGCATCACCAAACACATGAGGCTCAGGAGGAGCCTAATGAGATTGAGTAGGAATACAAGATGAACAGGTACAGCTAGTGCCATTTGGGGATGTTGAACATGTCGATGAATTGTTACCTGCTTTGAGAATGTCAACACGAGAGATAAGAAAACCAGTGAAGTATGATCCATCAGCCAACACAGTTCACAAAGATGTTTTGTACATAGATCCAGATGATCCAAAGACTCGCAAAGAGGTTTTGAAAGATAATACTCGAATTCAATGAGAGTCTACCATGAAGGATGAGATGAACTCCTTGTTACATAATCAAACTTTGGAGTTAACCAAGTTATCCGTAGGGAAGCGTGCTCTTTTGAACAAGTGATTTTTAGAATCAAGGATGAGGCAGATGGAAGCAAGAGTACAACACTAGACTTGTTGTTAAAGGTTTTTCTCGAAGGGAAGGTGGACTACATTGAATTTTTCGGTCGATTTGTAAAAATGGCTTCAATCAGGGTTCTGCTAGCATAGTTGCAGTTGAAGATTTGCGCTTAGAGCAGTTGGGTGTCAAAACAAAGCTCCTCCATGGTGATGTAGAAGAAGATTTGTATATAAGAAAACCCGCAGGTTTTGAAGCTAAAGAAAAAATACATGGTTTGTTGACTGAGGAAGAGTCTACATGTGCTCAAACATGCACCACAGTAATGGAACTTGAAGTTTGATTGTTTCATGTGAAAAAAAGAGAGATTCAAGAGATGCAAATAAGATCATTGTGTCTATGTGCGCAAGTATGACGATAACGACACTGTAATTTTAGGTTTATATGTGGATGACATATTGTTAGCATGTTCATGTATGAAGAAATTTAATGAGGTGAAACATTTGCTTGCTTCTCAGTTAACTATTAGAAATTTAGGTGAAGCAAAGCAAATTCTCAGTATAAAAATCAGCAGAGACATGCAGAGTAAGAAGCTTTGGTTATCACAAGCGGACTATGTGAAGAACGTGTTAAAGTGATTCAATATGGATGGTGCGAGGCCAGTTACTTGTCCCTTGGGTGCACACTTCAATTTGTCTATGGACTTGTGTCCTACATCAGAGGCATCTAAGGAGGAGATGACTGCAGTCCCTTATGCTTCAGCCGTTGGTAGTCATATGCATGTGATGGTGTATACAAGGTTAGATATCATACATGTGGTGGGAGTTGTTCGACGATACATAAGGATTCTGGGTAAAGTGTATTGGTATGCAGTGAAGTGGATTCTTAGATATCTTGCAGGTACTTCAGATCATTCTCTATGTTTTGGGGGTGACTCTTTGCATATATATGGTTATGTCGATGCAGACTTTTGCGGTGATCGTAATGATTGTAGAAGTACTACAGAATATGTGTTTACAATTGGAGGTACGATTGTTATTTGGGGTTCACAATTACAAAAGTTTGTAGCACGGTCAACTATAGATCATTCTTTATGTTTTGGGGGTGACTCTTTGCATATATATGGTTATGTCAATGCAGACTTTTGCGGTGATCGTAATGATTGTAGAAGTACTACAGAGTATGTGTTTACAGTTGGAGTTATGGTTGTTACTTGGACTTCACAGTTACAAAAGGTTGTAGCACGGTCAACTACATAGTCAAAGTATATGGTACTTACAGTCTCTTTGAAAGACATGTTGTGGATTTTGCAACTTATGGACCAGTTGCATAGAAGACAACTAATAGGAGAACTATGTTGTGACAGTCAGAGTGCAGTATTCTTGGCAAAGAACTCGGCGTATCATACTAGGACTCGACACATTCAGATGATGTATCACTTTATCAGTATGGCAATTGAAAAGTAGTGGTTGAAGCTATCAAAGATTCTTGACACTAAGAATCCGGCGGACATGCTCACAAAGATAGTGGATAGCAAGAAGCATGAGTTTTGTTATTCCACTATCAGATGGCCTTGTTGGGGAGACTCGTAGAGGCGCGGACTTTGAATATACCAATAAAGAAATGAAGAACAGGTTAGAGACTTCGTATATATGTTTCTAAGTGGAAGATAGCTGGGATTTGTGGATCAAATAAAATAACAATTGTCTTTGGGTCCTCACTTGAAAATATCGCATATTATTTTATTATCCATGCTGTAAAATAATATTTCGCATGTAAGTCAATTAAGCGTTCATTGATTTCTCAATGATAAACTTGTACAAGCACAATCCGCAGAGAAAACAAAGATCGAGTTAATAAGGCAAATTTTTTTTATAAACAAAAATGAACAAATCTGACAATATTAAAAGTACAGAAAATTGTTAACTCAAGAAGTTTGGATCACGCATATTTTTTGAATGAGGGAGGGTGAGAGAAGCCAGGGTGTAAAAGAGTATTTTTTAGTCCCACATTGGGTAATATAAGTAAACAACATGTCATAATATATCAAAGATCGGTAGCAAGTGGCGTAGGTTGAAGGGTAGGTGGCATGAGAGAGATGTTTATTGAAAGAGTTTTCTCTTAGAGCATCCATGCTCTTTTCTTAATTTGCCATTTTTCTCAAAATGAGCGATGTAGTCATTTTTTATTTTGCCAAATTTTAAGAATGTTGGAGCAGTGCCGTCTCAAATATGATAAAGTATTTGAGAATTCTTAAATTATAGAGGACGAAACATGTTGTTAACTAGATCTTTGTTCCACTTTTTTTTAAAAAAGTTTCGTCCCACTTTTTTTAAAAAAAGTTTTAATCCAATCGGATGAGTCAAGTTGTATCGTCTTAAAACTTTATAAGATATTTTTTTAAAACGATCGAACGGAACAACATATTTTATCCTATAAATTTTTAATATTTTTTTTAAAAAGGGCATCGGGTGGGAAATGTTGTCCCGTCCGACACCAAAATTCTCTTGTCCCACCAAACACCAATCTTAAAATGAAATAATCACTACTTTAATGAGTTAATCATGATTTAAGTCTTAATTTAATAGAATAATCACTAATTTAATCACTAATTTAATAACTAATAAACATTTTTAAAATCATAAAAATTACGAAAAACCTCTCGGACGGACATGATGTACCATCTCTCCTTAAAATTTTTTTAGAAGAAAAAGCTCAGACGGAACAATATGTCTTATCCGCCAAATTTTTTTCTTTTTTTGCCATATTATAGCAAACATCTGCTGCAAATGAAATACAATTTTGTCATTTTTTTCTTTTGCCAAATTGTTAAATTTGACAAAAATGAGTGTGGATGCTCTTATGCAAGTTTTTGATCTGATTAAATGATGTTGATGAGAAAGAGCTTCCATAATCTAGCTTACTTCAAACAATCTAATGGGGGGCAAAAATGCAAAAGTGAGATTTTTTGTAAGAGGGATAAATATGAAAGTGGAACTTAATCAGGCAATGTTATCGAGTAGACTAAGTTAATTTTAACCCAGATTAAGGGGGCAGCTGCCCCCCTTATTATTAATGTGGCTCCGCCACTACTAGATAGTAACTTTTTGCATCAATCTGTAAGGATCTACAAGTATATGAAAGTTTTTTTTCTTTTTATTTTCATGTATAAGAAATTTCCATGATCGTTTTGATTTTCTATATGTATTAAAACTTCTAGTTCCAATAATGATTCAAAAATAAAATATGGCGGCTTGAAAGAATTTTTTGATTTATGATCTTTTTCTGTAACCCTAAACCCCTAACTCTAAAAAGAAACAAATATGGCTCTTATCCCAAACCAATTTTTTATGAAAGATTTAATTATCTTTTAATTAGCTGTAGCGCCCCGGATCCCCGTTATCGGATATCCGTGACACAACCAGAATCTTTGCCTTCAAATGTATCACAACACAGTAAATGACACGGAAATTTAAATACTTTTATTGCCATCAAAGTTATTACATCAATAACTACAAATATCAATTTCTATATCACTTTAAACATAAACTAAGAGAGTTATATTTCAAAGAAAATTTTGGCAGAGTTTTCCCAGAAATTTCTGTCCCGAAACACAAAAAGCTTATGGAATTCTGCTCTAAATTCCGTAGCTCACATCACAGGCATTAATATCATGGGCTCTCCAGGCCAAAATGAGCAGAATCACACCGGCAATACAATTATCATGCTCTGGGGGCCAAACTCATAATAGGATATCAATTATCAATTAAAAACCATAAATTCCTTTGAAAACGTAGTAAAGTTTTTAGAAAATAACTTATAAAACATACTACAGGGCCCGATACTCCACAACGAGATGGGTACGGGTCAAAAACATATCATGCCACTCCACATTATACTCATCATCATCCATATACTTATACATCTAAAATACAATTTAAATCATAAATTCCACTATTCACATAATTAAACTTTAACAACAATTTTAAATAAAAGCTCCACTCCACAGAATTTACACCTCACCTCTGCACTGCTGAGGACCTATAACAGTAGGGGATCTAGGGTAGTCCAGGGACTCCCTAACCCCCCAAACACTAAGGGATTAGCCATTTCTGGTGTGAGTATAATTTACTAATTAAGCAAGTGAATTAAACTTTATAAGTAAAAACAGAACGAACTTACGAATACCAAGATAATCAAATTTTACCTGAAATCTGAACATGTAAACATCATAAATGAGATTTCACATCAAATACTCTCTGAGTCATCAGCTGTATGTATATCCATACCCGCTCATAACATACGTATCTTTAGTTGGAAAATCATTCACAAAATTAGTCGCTTAACGCCCATTACTTTATGCCTTATATAAATATTCCTATAACTTTACTTTCCCATAAAGCTCTATATTCACAAACAACTCTACCTTCACATAAACTGCACCTCATTTACCATTCATTTGCATTTACAGACTCACGACTTATATTCTTTCGTACTCATCTTCATTCATAAACATGTTCTTTCCCAATCTCATATCACATAACATCGCATTCATTCATTTCTTACAACATATATCATCACATCTCGCAATACATCACTTTCACACTCATTATACACTTCAACTATCACACTCATCTTGAATGAAAAATAAACGTGTATCTTGATTTCCTAGTGTTTGTGTAAGCCATGATCTGAGTCTAATGCAAAAATACAGAGTACAGAACAGAGGCACTTATTCTAATGTCAGCAAGACTCTGGACACACATGCATCCCATACTACATGTGCCCCAGATCAAGCCGTTTCTCCAGTTTCAGGAATTGAACCCTCGCTATGCAATGCGTTCTAGTTCGGTATACTTCTTCTTCCTGATAGTATGACATGGTTGAGGAGGTATAACTAAAAGACATAATTCGGGGTGCTACCTCGTTGTCACCAGTAATTGTTGCATCGGACCCTCCTCGAAAGCTGTGACGAACTTACAGATATACACGCAGCATATCCATTGCGCAGAAGATCCATTATGATCCGTTCATGTCCACCAACAAAGAACATGACGACCTCGAAGGTCTAAAACCCCATATCCGCCAGGAATCGACATCCCATTCTTACCATGGTACTTCAGGAATCAACAGTGCAAGATACGCACAGCAGCACGTATATCTAATGATAGGAAGGGATAACCCCATAGTATCACCACCTAGTGCTAACTCTTAGAACGAGTTGGATTATAGGGAATCATCCCTAACACCAATTCGGTCTTCGAGCGAAACAATAAAGGAAAAACCTAATCAATGCAGATTACTGAAACAAGTCGTTACCCAAGTCACAATCGGTGTCGATCGACAATGTCGAGCCTGTCCAGTCTGTCAAAACAATTACAATCATCACGGGAATCACATCCACTGATTCATAATACCTTCACAGGTCAGCGACCAAATAATCTCGGCCCGTGACCCTCAGCGAGTGGTCCAACGGTGCCCCAAGGATGCAATATAATTCAAATACAGGTAAACACACACATAACCATCAATTCTTGACCACTGACATACTCACGCATCGGGACACCAAACACAAACCGACCAAAGCTATGTCCTAACTCACTCATGTCCACCATGAGCACTAACCACAGGAACTTGCCTAAGTTCCAAACGAAATGCTAAAAACATCTTTAAAACACAATATCTCATGATCACCACACTGCGGTATGTAGAGGGTTTCTCATCAATTGTCCGATGAAATAGTTCAAGAAATAGCAGTAGCTGTGACCCAAGCTACTCTTATCGGAAACCAACACAATCAAACTTTTAGAAGGGTAGGGAGATCCACTGCAATCCCCTACTGGACGACTCCCTCAAATTCCATAAAGCACTCAAGTCCCCGAGCCAACTTAAACTTGAAGTTTAGTCTAAACAACAGGTTGCTAACTTGCAACATCCATAACTCTCAGCACATAATTCGGAATTGCTTGATAACCCCCATTCTAAAAAGATAAGAACCTAGTCTACAACTCTCTAGTTAACCATTTCCTCAAATTTAATCATCTGGACACTATATAAACCTCATATACTCTCAATAGTATATTCCTTCACACACTCGCTGCACCTTTCCGACCGCATAAAATCTTGCTCACTCATCAGAATTACTTGATTCCGGGTTCAATGGAAAGGTGGAAGTGTCTACTACAACTTCGTAGTTGAACACCTCTTCAGATTCAATCATTTGAGTTCTCGAAAACACTAAGTTCCATAAGGTGTACAAACAGGAAGAAGCTGGTTTACTTAGCCAATAATACCTTAACTAAGACTGGATCCATTCCATCTTTGGAAAATCATAACTTTCAACCTATAAACTGGAATTACAAAATTTTAGATGGGCTAGAAAGCCATGACTCCTGACTACGACTTTCTAGTTGGTCAATTTCCCAAATTCTTTAACAAATAGTTCCAAAATTTCTCATCTTCACAAACTAGTCAACTTGTACTAGGCTGAACATAGCTCACTTTGAAATTCAATAATAAATCAACCTTGAGTCCAATTCTCATGAAATTTGAGATTCTTAATCTACACATATACCATTTCATTGTGTCCAAAATTTGCATTCAAATTCATCTCACACAATGAGTTATGACTCCTCAAACAATGCACAAATTTCAGTTGCTCTATCCACAGGATACTTACTACCCCTTACTAATTACTTTACAAACCTCATCAAATGACCTCTAAAAATTCTAAAATTTGAGAATCATCAACTAAACTCATACCAAAAGACACTCCCAAAATTTCATAGCAATCTCATACATACACAGGGAGTTATGGCCTTTTGAACTTTAGCCCAAAAGCAATCAGCTTCAGCTCTGCCCTCTCAGACCAGCTGCACTCCATATATTTGTTGAGGTATCAAACGAACTTGAAAAATTATGAAAATTTAGACTATAGTTTTGGACACATACAAGAGTGTCCAAGTTTTAGCTCAAAATACTCAGCCTACATTAAGTTACCAAATCGGAAAGACACAGCACTTTTTCACACAGCAGCAGCAATTCTGGCTGCTCACTGTCCTGACTCTGGCTAGGTGTTTAGGCTACTAAATTGCATCCAAATATTACGAAAAAATTCACGGATGTACTACATACATAGGAGAACAAACCCCCAAAATTTTGGCCTGAAATTACTAACTGTTTAGGAGCGAGAAATTCCCAAACTTACCCTCACAACCATGCTTCTACACAAGAGCCTATAAAAATGAGTTGTTCTTACCATACCTGATGCTGAATTTGCAAGTGTACAAAATCGCACAAGTAATATAGATAGATGAGTAGAGTTTCGAACCCACAGGAACTAGATATTTTACTGAGTACCGATATCACTAGATGAATCACTATTTGGAAGATCAAATTTTATGAATAATAAAACAACTAAATTACTCTAATCTAATTTAATCTAACTAAATTGGTGAAGAGGGAGAGGGCTGTGAAACTGTCACGCCCCGCTTCCCAAAAATATGAAATACGAGCACGTGACGAAGCCCAGCGAATGATTTTTTACATCATCCATAAGCTGTAGGATCGACCCAGCATCATAACAAGAATATAACCAGATTTATATATAACCAAGCATGCATGAATAATTATTTAAGCAACAGAAACAATTTAAATAAATGATAATATTCAAATAGTTCCCCATATCTGGATCAAGTGTAAACTCGGAAACAAGTCTTAAACAACAGAAGAAATAAATACCTTAAGAAAAGCAACTATTTAAACAGGTCCTTGCTCCAAGCAAAACCTGAAATGTCTGCTCACCAATTCCGGCAGGTAGTTTGTCTCCCAAGTCTGCTTAATAAATATAAACAGGAAACAAGAGGGGAAACAAGAGAAAATGCCCTTAGTGCAAGCTAGGGCCACAAATAGTAAAAGCAAGTACAAGAAAGGGGAAAACAAGATTTGGAATCAAGAATAAGCAAGGTTTAAGAAGTAGTGACAAATTTAAAGACTAGCTGGCAAGAGGGAACATCATAATGACTAGATTGGATAACAACTGCTAGTGGTGAATCACATGTCAGGTACACCTATAAAGGTAATTAATATCAAGCGACAACCTCAAGTCTAGTGTCATATGTTGTTTTGAATGTCAGGTCTCAAATGTCAAGTCCAAGTATCAAGTTCCAGGCTTTAAGTCTCAGGTGTCATGTTTCATGTCTCATATCATCAGGTATCAAGTGACAGGTGTCAAGTTCAAGTCTTGTAATTATTACTATCTAGGTAGCACGACATGCATCCATTATACTACATGGTTGCTACAGTCAAATCAATTGCGCTTAGACCTAGTAATGGAGTCTATAGGGCGGTGTACTCAGGCATCAAACTAGCAGGTGATCAACCATGGGCTCTAGAGGTGGCCCCCGTAGGCTCTAGAGGTGGCCCCCGTCACCCATGACGTGGCACTTAGTTCTACGTGGCACTTAGTTCCATGTGATCTCAAACATACATCATGTAATCATATAATGGGCTCTAGAGGTGGCCCCCGTAGGCTCTAGAGGTGGCCCCCGTCAACCATGACGTGGCACTTAGTTCTACGTGGCACTTAGTTCCATGTGATCTCAAACATACATCATGTAATCATATAATGGGCTCTAGAGGTGGCCCCCGTAGGCTCTAGAGGTGGCCCCCGTCAACCATGACGTGGCACTTAGTTCTACGTGGCACTTAGTTCCATTTAACATACAACTTGGGAAACACGGGCCCCCTTCCGAGTACACTTACCTATGTTGTCCACTCTATAGTCTTTCCCATAATCCCGGCTTGTCACATTTGTTCAGGCAGATTTTGTGTTCTTGTATTTATACATGTGAAACAGGGTTGAAATAATCTAATTTAATTCTAAGAAAAATTGGGGATGTCCTATAGGGTGTCCAGCAACTACATATAAAATTTGGAGTCAACCGCTCGCTGTTTGTACAGCTAAAATAATTTGTAAAGAAAACATATACAGCAGTTTTTACAGAACTGCGCCTACTGACACAGCTGCAGTATAACAGCCATATCTCCTAGACCGTAACTCCAAATTCAATCATTCTGGAGTCTATCGACATCTACACATCCTGATCTACGTTTTGTATTCAGGCCTCGGGCCCAAATTCCAATGTTAAAAGGGTCGAAACCTCAAAAGAAAATCCAGACAGCAACATAGGGAAATAATTCACTAATGTAGATTTCATAGAATTATGTAATTTGGTGTCTAAAGTCATTATGTGGCACAAATACATGGTAATGGGAATCAAACAGCGAATAATAGTGTTTTTCAAGTCATAATAATCATAAATTGCCAAAACACTAAATTTATATGCGTCTACAATTTCTAGGGGTCCTTAATTCATATGTCCATGTGATTCGCAAGTTCAAGGGGATAAAAGAGTCCAATTGAATTATTATTTATTACGAGGAAGTTTTGTGACTCTTAGATTGGTGAGTTTGAAGGTTCAAATTATTTTACTATGATATTTCAAAGGAGAGTCACAAACTAACTACATGTGGTATTTCAAAGAGACTTGTACTAGGACAATAAGATGTACAAGGTTACTTGCCTTTAGGGGAGAAGACGATGAATCCGACGGATGACGGGAATTGTCCCAAAAACATGGCGACGAGCAAATGACCACGATAATCACGATCGGCACGGATCTCGATGATGATCACGATCAAGATGAAGATCCGGCGAATCCAACGGTCGAGATCGGAAATAAAACATATGGGAATTAGAAGAGAACCAAAATATGTCATGATTGACAATTGATGAATAAGAACAAAAATAGATCAAATGTTTACTCACCAAGCAAAGGACGAATGAGACGATCCAAGGCCGAGATCAAGTTGATCAACCAATCGACGGCCGAGATCGAAGATCAAGATGATGGTCGTGCAGCGATCAACGGCCGGGAATCGATCAATCAAGGTGATCATGATCGCGATGATGATCAAGATCGAATGGACGGCTCATGATCCACTAGATGGTGTTGATCGGATCAGGTGATGATGAAGCAAATCCGACGGCCAGGAATCACTAGATCAATACTCGATCAAAAGAACAGTACATCAATGGGGCACTGGTTGGCTGGTGCGCTGTCGGCGGTATTGGTCGCTAGTGGTCACGACTGGGGCTGCAAGACAGGCGTTGCGGGGGAACGACGGGAGGTCGTCGGTGCATTCGCTGTGGTCGTCGAGGAGGGGCAGGTGGACGGGGGCCTGGGGGTGCAAGGCAGCACTGCGACTCCGCATCATCGCGGTTGCATCTCGAGGCAGGAGGCTAGGCAGTTGTTGATGACTGTCGACGATGCAACGTCGCGAGCAAGGAGCGAGGCAGTTGGAGGACACCGGCGCAGGCGAGGGGTTACGGCTGGTCGCGTGGGTTGCTCCGCTGGCGTCGCTGGGCAGCGCAGGGAGGAGGGTCGGGATGGTTGCTATAACGGGGTAGGGAGGAGCATGGTGGTTGGGGCGAACGGGGTAAGGGAGAGAGACGGGAGGGAGATGAAGAGGTAGAAGATGGAGTGTGGCGGCTAGGGTAAAATTTTAGGGGAAGGGGATATACAGTACTATACACATAGGGTGAGAGAGTTAGGGTGAATAACGGGTCTGGGTCAGATGGGTTTGGGTAATGGAATAATTCGGTTTTAAAATGGGTATTAAGTGGTTAAACGGGTTATGGATATCCAATAAGGAATAGGATTTATTGTATTAGAATCCAATAGGGTTAAATAAGGTTTTTAATACACAATCAACAGGTTATAATAATAGAAATAATAATACTGAATTTATAATAAATTAAAATACGAAAAATATTCACAAAATACGTATTTAGGAAAACAGGGATTACAAATCCTACCCACCTTACACAAAAATTTCGTCCTCGAAATTTGCTTAGGCGGTACATAGGACAGGGTAAAGTAACTTAGGGGCGGGTAACAAACAAGGGATCCAAGGAGAAGTCAACTTGGTGGTAACACCAAAATAAGAAGGGAGTGGATAACAACGAGGTCAAATGGATGGCATGAAAGAGAATAACAGTATCTAAAGGATCCAAATAACACAAGATAATAAATACAATGAAGGAGTAGGCAGAACTGAAACCAAGGAGATGGAAGACAGGAAAGAATTGAATCCAATAATGAATGAGTACATGATGGCAGGATGGAATGCAAGAAGGAAATAACCGGTATCAAAAACGAAGAAGAACACTGAACACCACAAGACTTGCAAGATAACACGGCAATGAGGTGAATGAATAGAAAGAGTTGGAATCGAAGAAAGGAGCGACAAGGGAAAGATGCACCACGCAATGAGTCAATGGATGAGAACAAAAGCAAAAAATAGGGGACAGCAAATGGTGCAAGGAATGGAACAAAACAAAATACAAGGAAGGAGAAGCAACAACATGATCCTGGGTCCTGTGGGTCATGGGCCCACAACGCTTCCGCTGCGCTACTCTGATGGTGACACTCCAAGCTCCAGACATGTCGTTGTAGGCAACGTGACACCAAGCGACGATCCGAGCAGGAAGATAAGACCGAGACACCAAGATCAAAGAGAGTATGGGTTCCAAATAGAGATAGATAAAAATGCAAAATGGATATAGGGCTTGAGCTTCAATTTTCATAACTAAAAGATAGAATACATATCAAAACTAATGGCTTTTAACATAAATAACAACACAACAATATCAATAATAATAATATCCATGGTAACAAAATAATAATAACAATAATAAAAATAAATATAACAATAATAATAATCAAATTAGTAATAATAGTAACAAAAATAATAATAATAACCATAATAATAACAGAAATAAAAATCGTCATAATCATACAGGTAATAATAACATAAAAATATCAACAATACTAATAATAACGATAATACATACATGACAAAGTAGAATTCAACGCATTCATGAAATAATGCAATAATAATAATGATAATTGCATTAAAAATAATATCAATAATGATAATAAATAATATGATAATAACAATAATAACAATAATATCAAATAAAGTAACAGTAATAATAATAAAAATAATAACAGTAATAAAGGTGATGAAATCCATAATAATAACATCAATTGAAACGACAATGATAATAATAATAATACCAATAATAACGAAAATATTCTTCTACCATCAGTTTATTTATATAAGTAGAAAATCTTGCCTCCTTAACATCAAGTTGCATATTGCCTTCACGACATCAGGTTTCAAATTGTCATCCAAATATTCGGCTGCACATTTTGCCTCGCCGATATCCAGTTGCAATTTGCCTCCATTGACATCGAGTTGCATATTTGCCGTCTCGACATTAGGTTGCACCGAAGTAGTGAAATGTATATAAATTGAGCATGCTCAGGCTCAAAACAAATTAATAATAATAATAGTAGTAATAATAGCATTATACAACAAAAATGAGAGTTGTCTTATCAAAATAATCCATTAGAAGCATGTAGTCGATCAAAATGACAAGTGAAGTTAAAATACACCATCGTTCGGAAAAACAAATTCTTTATTAAGAAACATTTTTTTTTTTTTTTCTATATAGGAGATCGAAAATAAATATAACAAATAATAATCGAAATATAGAAAGTATTCGGGAAGAATAATTATAAAGAGGAAATGGATAGGAGAAAAATGAAGCTACACCCAATAAGGAGTTAAAGAGAATGATGACTAGAAGGGACGAAAGAAAATTAAGGAATTGAATACGAAGGAAGAGGGACGAGGGGCAAAATCGGAATTGAAGAGAATATAGCCAGGAGGAAACAACCAACATGACACTCAATATGAATCAACAAATGATAATGAACGCAAAGTAGGGAAGGCAATGATTGACACACGAGTTGAAATAAGAAGGGACCAACGAGGCAAGCAGAAATAAGAAATTCCTTGCACCGGAAGCAAAAGATTATGGGTACGGAAAGAATAAATTGTACCCGACAGGGAATCAATAAATCAGGACGACTGCAAGAGATGGAAGGAAGCAAGGAGTCAAAGAATTGGTTATGAAGAAATCAAAATGGATGGGATAAGACTTGTATCCAGATCGAGTTGACTATTAAATTATTCATGTGGTTGCATGGCCTGTTAAATGTTGAGTTAATCCTGACTGAGTCAAGCCTGTCTAATGTATTAGTCAGACTAACACATTAGCCAAACCTGGCTCTGATACCACTAAAAACCTTGTCACGCCCCGCTTCCCAAAAATATGAAATACGAGCACGTGACGAAGCCCAGCGAATGATTTTTTACATCATCCATAAGCTGTAGGATCGACCCAGCATCATAACAAGAATATAACCAGATTTATATATAACCAAGCATGCATGAATAATTATTTAAGCAACAGAAACAATTTAAATAAATGATAATATTCAAATAGTTCCCCATATCTGGATCAAGTGTAAACTCGGAAACAAGTCTTAAACAACAGAAGAAATAAATACCTTAAGAAAAGCAACTATTTAAACAGGTCCTTGCTCCAAGCAAAACCTGAAATGTCTGCTCACCAATTCCGGCAGGTAGTTTGTCTCCCAAGTCTGCTTAATAAATATAAACAGGAAACAAGAGGGGAAACAAGAGAAAATGCCCTTAGTGCAAGCTAGGGCCACAAATAGTAAAAGCAAGTACAAGAAAGGGGAAAACAAGATTTGGAATCAAGAATAAGCAAGGTTTAAGAAGTAGTGACAAATTTAAAGACTAGCTGGCAAGAGGGAACATCATAATGACTAGATTGGATAACAACTGCTAGTGGTGAATCACATGTCAGGTACACCTATAAAGGTAATTAATATCAAGCGACAACCTCAAGTCTAGTGTCATATGTTGTTTTGAATGTCAGGTCTCAAATGTCAAGTCCAAGTATCAAGTTCCAGGCTTTAAGTCTCAGGTGTCATGTTTCATGTCTCATATCATCAGGTATCAAGTGACAGGTGTCAAGTTCAAGTCTTGTAATTATTACTATCTAGGTAGCACGACATGCATCCATTATACTACATGGTTGCTACAGTCAAATCAATTGCGCTTAGACCTAGTAATGGAGTCTATAGGGCGGTGTACTCAGGCATCAAACTAGCAGGTGATCAACCATGGGCTCTAGAGGTGGCCCCCGTAGGCTCTAGAGGTGGCCCCCGTCACCCATGACGTGGCACTTAGTTCTACGTGGCACTTAGTTCCATGTGATCTCAAACATACATCATGTAATCATATAATGGGCTCTAGAGGTGGCCCCCGTAGGCTCTAGAGGTGGCCCCCGTCAACCATGACGTGGCACTTAGTTCTACGTGGCACTTAGTTCCATGTGATCTCAAACATACATCATGTAATCATATAATGGGCTCTAGAGGTGGCCCCCGTAGGCTCTAGAGGTGGCCCCCGTCAACCATGACGTGGCACTTAGTTCTACGTGGCACTTAGTTCCATTTAACATACAACTTGGGAAACACGGGCCCCCTTCCGAGTACACTTACCTATGTTGTCCACTCTATAGTCTTTCCCATAATCCCGGCTTGTCACATTTGTTCAGGCAGATTTTGTGTTCTTGTATTTATACATGTGAAACAGGGTTGAAATAATCTAATTTAATTCTAAGAAAAATTGGGGATGTCCTATAGGGTGTCCAGCAACTACATATAAAATTTGGAGTCAACCGCTCGCTGTTTGTACAGCTAAAATAATTTGTAAAGAAAACATATACAGCAGTTTTTACAGAACTGCGCCTACTGACACAGCTGCAGTATAACAGCCATATCTCCTAGACCGTAACTCCAAATTCAATCATTCTGGAGTCTATCGACATCTACACATCCTGATCTACGTTTTGTATTCAGGCCTCGGGCCCAAATTCCAATGTTAAAAGGGTCGAAACCTCAAAAGAAAATCCAGACAGCAACATAGGGAAATAATTCACTAATGTAGATTTCATAGAATTATGTAATTTGGTGTCTAAAGTCATTATGTGGCACAAATACATGGTAATGGGAATCAAACAGCGAATAATAGTGTTTTTCAAGTCATAATAATCATAAATTGCCAAAACACTAAATTTATATGCGTCTACAATTTCTAGGGGTCCTTAATTCATATGTCCATGTGATTCGCAAGTTCAAGGGGATAAAAGAGTCCAATTGAATTATTATTTATTACGAGGAAGTTTTGTGACTCTTAGATTGGTGAGTTTGAAGGTTCAAATTATTTTACTATGATATTTCAAAGGAGAGTCACAAACTAACTACATGTGGTATTTCAAAGAGACTTGTACTAGGACAATAAGATGTACAAGGTTACTTGCCTTTAGGGGAGAAGACGATGAATCCGACGGATGACGGGAATTGTCCCAAAAACATGGCGACGAGCAAATGACCACGATAATCACGATCGGCACGGATCTCGATGATGATCACGATCAAGATGAAGATCCGGCGAATCCAACGGTCGAGATCGGAAATAAAACATATGGGAATTAGAAGAGAACCAAAATATGTCATGATTGACAATTGATGAATAAGAACAAAAATAGATCAAATGTTTACTCACCAAGCAAAGGACGAATGAGACGATCCAAGGCCGAGATCAAGTTGATCAACCAATCGACGGCCGAGATCGAAGATCAAGATGATGGTCGTGCAGCGATCAACGGCCGGGAATCGATCAATCAAGGTGATCATGATCGCGATGATGATCAAGATCGAATGGACGGCTCATGATCCACTAGATGGTGTTGATCGGATCAGGTGATGATGAAGCAAATCCGACGGCCAGGAATCACTAGATCAATACTCGATCAAAAGAACAGTACATCAATGGGGCACTGGTTGGCTGGTGCGCTGTCGGCGGTATTGGTCGCTAGTGGTCACGACTGGGGCTGCAAGACAGGCGTTGCGGGGGAACGACGGGAGGTCGTCGGTGCATTCGCTGTGGTCGTCGAGGAGGGGCAGGTGGACGGGGGCCTGGGGGTGCAAGGCAGCACTGCGACTCCGCATCATCGCGGTTGCATCTCGAGGCAGGAGGCTAGGCAGTTGTTGATGACTGTCGACGATGCAACGTCGCGAGCAAGGAGCGAGGCAGTTGGAGGACACCGGCGCAGGCGAGGGGTTACGGCTGGTCGCGTGGGTTGCTCCGCTGGCGTCGCTGGGCAGCGCAGGGAGGAGGGTCGGGATGGTTGCTATAACGGGGTAGGGAGGAGCATGGTGGTTGGGGCGAACGGGGTAAGGGAGAGAGACGGGAGGGAGATGAAGAGGTAGAAGATGGAGTGTGGCGGCTAGGGTAAAATTTTAGGGGAAGGGGATATACAGTACTATACACATAGGGTGAGAGAGTTAGGGTGAATAACGGGTCTGGGTCAGATGGGTTTGGGTAATGGAATAATTCGGTTTTAAAATGGGTATTAAGTGGTTAAACGGGTTATGGATATCCAATAAGGAATAGGATTTATTGTATTAGAATCCAATAGGGTTAAATAAGGTTTTTAATACACAATCAACAGGTTATAATAATAGAAATAATAATACTGAATTTATAATAAATTAAAATACGAAAAATATTCACAAAATACGTATTTAGGAAAACAGGGATTACAGAAACGATGAAGCTCTTGTAATTTGTTTAATGTTAAAATTAGTTCTAGGGCTCTTGGTTCACCTCGTTTATCACACACACAAATTATTATTCCTTATAAATAAAAATATTATCTTTCCCAATTGTCGACCAAAATCCTAAAAATATTAACCACTCTATCAACGTAGTCTAAAAATTATTCTCAATTAATCATTCGTCTATCCACCAAATTATTAATTGAGAAATTGGATTTCTTAACGGTCACGTCCTCCAATATACGGTCTTAATTTTTATTAATCACAAATCACCTGTTCGGTTTCTTTATGATTTGAAAAATCATACAAATGTCTATCCACCATGTTGTACGCATAAATAATAAAAATTAAAACACAATCAGGAAAAATAGAGTAATAATAAGGAATTAAAATTTGTGTTCTACAAAACTTGGCTACACCTTAGCCTCTATAATAATAAATTTAGTTCATATTTGTTTGGGATTGCATCTAAGAAATTATAGAGAAGAACATGAGATACACAAAATAATAATATAAAAAAATAAATAATCCAAACCCCTGTAATCAGCCGAACCAAAGAAAAATCACCAAGCCGTCGCTTCGTAACCCGAGCCGCCTGCTGTCGCGTAAGATTCCGTGCGCGTCTGTCCACACGCAGAGAAAACGGAGAGGAGGACACGTCAGCTATGGGCCCCGCTCGTCAGCCTCTGGGTGCGCCTGGTTCACGTGCACGCAGGAGCTGGAGAAGTGCCGTCCACGTCAGCACTCGGGGGCTTTCTTGTTTCGTCCTTCACGCCAAAGAGAAGAGAAGAAGAAGCCACGTCAGACGAGCAGCGTCTCTCTCTCTCTTTGATTTCTTCAACGCACGCAAAAGGAGAAGAACGAAGGAGCCTTCAAGTCAAAGAGCAATCGCTGGGTGCACTTCGAATACTGCGCCAAAGAAGACAGCAGCCCTACTGCCCACACGCTGCTGTTTTGCCTTGGAACTCGCACACGCCTTCTCTCTCTCTTACTTTCTTCTCTTATTTTTTTTTGTATTTGGTAGCCGTCACCTCCTTAGTTGCCCTCTCTCCCTTTGCTTGTATTTATAGAGAACGGAGAGAGAGTTAGGGTTTACACTTTTGCAGAATAGTCCTTCTTCTTCCTTTATTTCCTTCCTTTAACTGATCTGAATTTTATTTTTTTTCTCTTTCTTTCTTTTCTTCCTTTTCTGCCCACCACGTGCTTCTGCGTACACAATATAATACCAGAAATTAGGATTTTTAAATAAAATAAAATTAATTAGTTTAAAATTAATTAAACTAACTAAAAATTATATTAGCGTATAAAAATCCTTTTACAAATTATTTGTCGCACTTTTAACTCAACAAAACAATAAAATTGATAAATCAATTGTTTAACTTTTTTTGTTGATTTTTTCCACAATTCTTTATTTTTTTGCATTAAAAATATTATTTCTTCAAAAATAATTAATTAAATGAAATCATATAGAAATAAGATGAATTATGGACAATATCAGCGAAAACAAGTCATTTTAATAGGTAAATGAGTACAATTATTTGTATATAAATTCGACACATCAAATACCCCCAAACTTAAGATTTTGCTTGTCCTCGAGCAAAAAGTAGAATCATGAACAAGGGAATAATAATAGTAGACTCAACCCATCACACCAAAAGATCTCATCATGTAAGCATCAAAATTTCAATTAAAAATATAAACAATTGCAAATAAAGTCAACCTAAGCATACCCACTTTCTCCAGTGCAATTATTTATTTATAACTCCCAACCCAATCGCATTTGTCATGCAATTAATGCAATTATATTATGCAACAACTCAATCTGTGATTATCCCTTCTCTCTACTACAAACCGAGTAGCAAACTAGAGTTTTATTTATTTATTTATTTATTTATTTATTTATTTATTTTTTTAGCCCCTTCTTTAAGTTGTCACTTGCCTTTTTACGCGAATGCAAATCATTTGTGATGAATTCACCCGGTTACTCAACATGTCACAAACTTAAAGTGCTTTGCATACTCATATTTCAAGTTGTCGTTTTACGTAAAAGTAAACATTTGTGATGAATACCCCTAGTTACTAAGCAACTCAAAACATTGGAGTAGATTGACTTTATTCATAATAATTTTTTTTTCATTATTACTCTATTTACTTAAACTCTGTTTAGGACTAGATCGAAGGGGATAATCACATGAAAAAGCATCACATTTGTCTTTTATGTATAATAGCATGACCCACACAATTTTGTAAGGAATTTTGAAACTCAATAATCCTAAAGTAAATAAGTATGCTTAATATTGCTTTATAAAAAAAAATTGTTTATACCAAAAAAAATTATTTCAATGCTCATCTCAATGAAGAACTCAAAAGTGTAAAGGTAAGCCTAATTATAATCCTTTTGTTTTGTTTTTTTCTTTTCAAAAATAATAAAAATAATTTTTTTTTGTAAACCTTCCCCCCAAACTTAAAAATCACATTGTCCTCAATGGGAAAGGAAAAAAAAAACAAAAAGAATGCAAAAAGTTTAGAATTTCTCCTCTGATTCGTCTTTAAATTTCTGCACGCGCAGCGTTCAGTATTTTGGCGATATCTGGAGCTGTAGATGTCGAAATGGGCTGAATTTTTTTTTGCTGGAAAGATAAGAAGATAGGCTACAACTTATCTTTGAATCACTTTTCCAGATTTTGACTCTAAACTGCTCAAAAACAGCCATCAATGCATGTGTTCAAAACAGCTCCGCCCGGCGACTTTCAAAATTTGTGCAATCCTACAAGATAAAATCAAAAATCAAAATAAAATAAACTAAAAGATAAATCAAAACTAAATGCAATAAAATAAAACATGGGTTGCCTCCCAAGAAGCGCTAAGTTTTAAGTCTTCAGCCAGACATGGGGGTGAGGTGGTTATGTAACGCCAAGATCCAACAACATTAACACATCCTTTCTAATTTTTCTCTTCAGATGTGGATCTGGTTCAAGCTCCAATTTGAGGCGTTTCCTTTTAGATGATGATGTCTTTGATTCCCCCACCTCTTTGAATTTATGCTGAAAAAATGAATAAATGGAAGGTTCGGCATCCACGTACATAACATGTTCAAAAATATTTTCTTTTTCAGGTTCAAAATTTGTTGAATTTGTTGGACATACTTCGATTGGTGATTTTTCAAATTTTGCCTTATGTTTCTCGCCCACAATTAAATGAGTTTCACTTACTTGAATAGATGACTGTTCTTCAGGAGGAAAATTTTTTGAATTAAAAATATCAAAAGTTACTTGCTCATGCTGAATTTGTTCCTCCACAATTTGTTCAATCTCACTTTGCTTTTCAACCACATTCTGTTCGCCATTTTTTTCTTGTGGTTATTCAATTGTCCTCCCGCTTCCTAGTGTTATTGCTTTGACATCTTTCTTGGGGTTGACAACTGTGTTGCTTGGTAATGTTCCTGCAGTTTTGTCATTAATAATAGTTAAAAATTGACTAATTTGTACCTCAAGATTGTGAATGGAAGCCGAAGTTGAATTTGTAACATTTTGGATTGCTAAATCTGTCTTTTGCATGTAGTGCATAAACATGTCTTCAAGTGTCTGCTTCTTTTCTTCCTGTGAAAAATTTTGAGGGTGTATAACTGCTTCTTGATTGTTGTTCCATGAAAAAATTAGGGTGTTTCTCCATCCTGAATTGTATGTGTTTGCATAATGATTGTTTTGCATTTGAAAGTTTGACACAAAATTTTCATGTTCGGCATTTGATGGGACAAAAGGGTTCCTCACTTGACAATCTGAACTTGCATGATTTCCTGCACAAAGATCACAAATCATATTAGATTGCATAACATTAAAATTTATATTTTCTACTTGTTTATATAAAATATCATTTTTTGCATTTAAAGTAGAAAAAGAATCAAGTTCAAAAACTCCAGCCACTTTTCTTGGCATCGTTCTCTCTGAAGACCACTGGTAATGATTTGATGCCATCTCCTCTAAAAGATCATAGGCTGCTGTGTAAGTTTTGCTCATCAGTGCACCACCAGCTGCTGCGTCAACCATAGATCTATGTGTAACTCCCAAACCATTATAGAATGTTTGCATTTGCAGCTATTTTGGTAGTTCATGATTAGGACACTTTCTCAATAACTCTTTAAAACTTTCCCATGCATCATACAAAGACTCAGTCTCAAATTGCATAAATGTCACAATATCGATCCTTAGTTTTGCTGTCTTTGCTGGAGGAAAATACTTGGTTAGAAATTTTTGTGCAAGTCCCTCCCAAGTAGTAATACTACCGGGTGGTAGATAATGTAGCCAAGCCTTCGCCTTATCTCGTAGGGAAAAAGAAAAGAGTCTCAGTCTAATTGCATCGTCTGATACACTGTTGTGCTTGAAAGTGTCACAAATTTCTAAAAAATCTGCAATGTGAGCGTAAGGATCTTCGTGTGGTAGTCCCCAAAATTGAACAGTCCGTTGAATCAATAGAATCATCTCCAGTTCAATCTCAAAATTGTCAGCTTCAATAATCGGCTTCTTTATGCTTGACTCATAAATTGAGGGCATAGCATAGTCTCTCAAAGGCCTGTTCTCATCGTTCCCCATGATAATGTACGTGTATGTCCTGAAATATCATTATCGAAAAAGAAAAAAAAATAGAAAAACTAAAAAAATAAAATAAGAAAAATAAATAAAAGAAAAAGTTAGTCAAAATAATAATAATAATAATAATAAAGATGTAAAATAATAATAAAAGAAAAATAATTACAAAAAAAATCCAAACTAGCAATAATCTAGCAATTTTCAATATCAATAAAAAAATAACTAATCTCCGGCAACGGCGCCAAAAACATGATGTTGAATTTGCAAGTATACAAAATTGCACAAGTAATATAGATAGATGAGTAGGGTGTCGAACCCACAGGGACTAGATATTTTACTGAGTACCGATATCACTAGATGAATCACTATTTGGAAGATCAAATTTTATGAATAATAAAACAACTAAATTACTCTAATCTAATTTAATCTAACTAAATTGGTGAAGAGGGAGAGGGCTGTGAAACGATGAAGCTCTTGTAATTTGTTTAATGGTAAAATTAGTTCTAGGGCTCTTGGTTCACCTCGTTTATCACACACACAAATTATTATTCCTTATAAATAAAAATATTATCTTTCCCAATTGTCGACCAAAATCCTAAAAATATTAACCACTCTATCAACGTAGTCTAAAAATTATTCTCAATTAATCATTCGTCTATCCACCAAATTATTAATTGAGAAATTGGATTTCTTAACGGTCACGTCCTCCAATATACGGTCTTAATTTTTATTAATCACAAATCACCTGTTCGGTTTTTTTATGATTTGAAAAATCATACAAATGTCTATCCACCATGTTGTACGCATAAATAATAAAAATTAAAACACAATCAGGAAAAATAGAATAATAATAAGGAATTAAAATTTGTGTTCTACAAAACTTGGCTACACCTTAGCCTCTAGAATAATAAATTTAGTTCATATTTGTTTGGGATTGCATCTAAGAAATTATAGAGAAGAACATGAGATACACAAAATAATAATATAAAAAAATAAATAATCCAAACCCCTGTAATCAGCCGAACCAAAGAAAAATCACCAAGCCGTCGCTTCGTAACCCGAGCCGCCTGCTATCGCGTAAGATTCCGTGCGCGTCTGTCCACACGCAGAGAAAACGGAGAGGAGGACACGTTAGCTATGGGCCCCGCTCGTCAGCCTCTGGGTGCGCCTGGTTCACGTGCACGCAGGAGCTGGAGAAGTGCCGTCCACGTCAGCACTCGGGGGCTTTCTTGTTTCGTCCTTCACGCCAAAGAGAAGAGAAGAAGAAGCCACGTCAGACGAGCAGCGTCTCTCTCTCTCTTTGATTTCTTCAACGCACGCAAAAGGAGAAGAACGAAGGAGCCTTCAAGTCAAAGAGCAATCGCTGGGTGCACTTCGAATACTGCGCCAAAGAAGACAGCAGCCCTACTGCCCACACGCTGCTGTTTTGCCTTGGAACTCGCACACGCCTTCTCTCTCTCTTACTTTCTTCCTTTTTTTTTTTTGTATTTGGTAGCCGTCACCTCCTTAGTTGCCCTCTCTCCCTTTGCTTGTATTTATAGAGAACGGAGAGAGAGTTAGGGTTTACACTTTTGCAGAATAGTCCTTCTTCTTCCTTTATTTCCTTCCTTTAAGTGATCTGAATTTTATTGTTTTCTCTTTCTTTCTTTTCTTCCTTTTCTGCCACCACGTGCTTCTGCATACACAATATAATACCAGAAATTAGGATTTTTAAATAAAATAAAATTAATTAGTTTAAAATTAATTAAACTAACTAAAAATTATATTAGCGTATAAAAATCCTTTTACAAATTATTTGTCGCACTTTTAACTCAACAAAACAATAAAATCGATAAATCAATTGTTTTACTTTGTTTGTTGATTTTTTCCACAATTGTTTACTTTTTTGCATCAAAAATATTATTTCTTCAAAAATAATTAATTAAATGAAATCATATAGAAATAAGATGAATTATGGACAATATCAGCGAAAACAAGTCATTTTAATAGGTAAATGAGTACAATTATTCGTATATAAATTCGACACATCAATACCACTATCTTCTTCTTAGCATGCCATTTACATACATAAAAATCAAATTTTCTCATCTACTTTCACATGCTAAAACTCACATATACAGAAGAAATTAAACTAGAGTTAGAGTATCACCCACATGAAGTTTTTTTTTTGCAAGAGAATCTCCTTGCTCCTAGCCTCTCCTCCTTTGCAATCCTTCTTCTTCTCCCAAGCTCCAAGAATCCACAAGAAATTCAAAAACCCTCTTCTTTCCTTCTTTTCTTATCTCAAGAACAAAATAGTGGAAGAAGATGGAGAGTAGAAGAAGTAGAAGAAGATGGAGATGGAAGTTTCTTGGGTGAAATTTTGAGATGGAGATGGGGGATGGAGGTCGGCCATGGAGAGTTGGGTTTAGGGTTCCCCCCCCACCCCCCACCCCTTTTCCCTTTTGGCTGCCGAAATTGAGTGGAAGGAAGAGAGAGAGAGGTCGGTGGAGAATGGGGGAAGAGAGGGGAAGTGGGGGATTATTTGATTTGGTGTGAGTCTCTCGCACACCCCTACAATATATATATATATATATATATATATATATATATATATATATATATATATATATATATATATATATATATATATATATATATACTCCAATTATACATATGTGTGTATATGTCCAATCCACTTCAATACAATTCAATTACATATGTATTCATACAAATATATATACATATAAATATATACGTATACATATATATATAAAATGCATACAAGTATCCGTACATATATATCATATACGACCCAATCAAGGTATAAATACATCTATATATGTATATGTACCTCCATATACAAAAAAATTATTTATTTGTAAATAATATAAGAATATATGTTATCTCAAAGATTGTCTCGTTTAAATAATCTGGACAATACACACAATTTAATTAGGAAGATACCCTGAATATACATTGTCGGGTTCAGAATAACAAATTTATCTGAAATCTCTCAATTAAAATCAATTTTTATTAGAGAAAAATACATAATCGCGTGTAATTTTCAACTGTGCACGGATTATAATGCAAAATAGTCATATGCTATTTTGCGGGATATTACATTAGCTGATTAAAAATAAAGAGCACAAAATAAATGAAGAAAAAAATGAGTTATCCGACGTGAAGAAAAGAAGGAAGGAGATGAAGCATCACCAAGATTTGAGAAACATATGGTAAAATGTATGATTTGAGTGAAAAAGTTTTGCACCTATTTATTATAGTACAACTATGAAAAAAAAGGATTTTCACTAAAATCATCTTGTTTTGGAAATTCTCTCTGTGTAACACCTAACTTTAAAACTACTCTTGAAAATCCTTTATGAGTAATACCTAACTTTGAAAACATCATGATTTTAATTTGCGTTTTTGAAATCCTCTCCTACTAACACCCCCTTAGAGGCAGTTAGTAATTAGAAATAAAATAATATGAGAAATGATAACATGTCACTCCAAATGTACAACTCTATTTTTTAGTCTCTATAATTGGTCCAATTTTAAAAGTAAATGGTTCTAATTAACCACACTTTTTTTTAAAATTTAAAAATTATGCACAAACTAATCATATGAGAGAGTGGCAAATAGTGTGAAATTCTATTATTTCTCAAATAATGTTAAAAGAATACAACACCAACAACAACAAAGCCTTTTTCCCAACTAGTTTGGGTCGACTACATGAATCCTTATTTTACATGCTGCTCGGTTTAGCATAATATCTTCTGTAAGGTCACAAGCTATCATATTTTTTCACAGTGTTTCTACCCAAGTAAGTTTAGGTCTTTCCCTCCCCTAACTCTACCCTCAATACTTATGAAATCATTCTTTTTAACGGGGACACTACTAGGTTTACGTGTGACATGTCCAGCCCACCTGAGACGATTCTCTCTTAATTTATTTTGGATATGAGCCACCTTTAGCATGTCTCGTATATGCTCGTTTCTAATTCTAGCCTTCATGTTTTATCACACATCCATCTTAGCATCCTCATCTTCGTTACACTCATTTTTGGACATGTTGTTTCTTTGTTGCCCAACACTCTGCTCCATACATCATTAATGGTCTAACATCCATCCTATAAAAAAATTTCCTCAACTTCAAATGTATACGTTTGTCACACAAAACAACACTGTCACTTCTCCACTTAAGCCACCCTGCTTGGATCCTATGTATAACATCTTCACAAGTCTCCCAATCTCGTTGTATAATCAAGCATAATTGTCGGAAACAGTCTCTCTTAGAGCATCTGTAGTCGTTGGGAAGTTTTTCAAAATTTTCAAAATTTGGAGAAAAAAAAGTTGCGCATCGTAGGCCAAGTACCAAGTTTTTGGTTTGAGGGAAACAATAGTCTGCTATATTTGAGAGTAGAAATAGAAAAAAAGTATTGGACGAAAGATGATCTTTCATCTCTACTTATATATATATATATATATATATACGGGAAATCATTTCTCGTCTGTGAAGCTTCATTCCAAATTTCAATTAAAAAATTATATGGAATTAGGCCTAGAGAATTATTATGCATACACATTAGAATGAAATTAAGATTTAATGAAGATTTAAGTTTTATGATTTAGTTAAGATTTAATTAAGATTTCTTAATAAAAATACTCTCAGACAGGGAAATGATTTTCTGTCCGATGCTTTTTTTTTAATCTTAAAAAAATTAATCGGACATGGAATGATTTCTCGTCTGATACTTTTTTAATTTTAAAAAAGAAATAACGGACGATAATTCATTTACCGTCTTAAAATCAAAATCCAAAATTTGAGTTCAAACAACTAGAGCTCTAATTCAAGTTTCATGTTTCTAAATGCTAGATACCCAAATTTTGGGTTCAAATGACTATAGATGCTCTTAGGTATCTCTTGACTAGTGATGGCAATCGGGTCCACCGGGCCGGGACGGGCCTAACCCATTTGATTTTGACCCAGTTTCGGGTGGGCTCGGTTCGGGTTGGGCCATTAGCCAGACCGGGCCGGGTGGAGAAATGAAAAAACCGACCCGATCGCCCGTGAAAACATTCGGGTTGAACCTAGGTCGGGCCGGGCGGGTCGAAGGGTTGGCCCGGTTTTTTTCTCTCTTTTAATCTAAAAAATAAATAAATAAAAATTATACAGCAAGTATACGAGATTAAGAATTAAACAAAATTGTATATATTATTCATTTAAACTTCTTTAAAGTTTTTACAACTGTTTTTACATACAAATACTGTTAAAAAAATATACAAATTCCTTCAATCACATGTTTAAGAGGACAATCTAAAGTTTGAGATAGCTTAGAGTTAGATTTAAGAGAGGGCATTAGACTACTGTCGCGCACTTTTACTTAACCTAAATCTAGGATCTTATCGCCCTAAATTCCCTAATATTGTTGTTCGACTTCAGGGGAGATGCTTCCACTTGCTGATGTAGATGCTGATTTTCCTTAAGTCCTGTCTTCAGCCTTCATCCAATCTTCAGTGCACACGAGTATCTCCAACGAATCCAGCTTCAAACGATTCCTGTAATCTATGAGAACTCTACCACTTATAGAAAAAAAACTTTCTGAAGCAACTGTGTAGACATGAGAAGTTAGTAGATCTCTAGCCATATGTGAAAAAATAGGAAAAAGATTTACATGTTCTTCCCACCATTGTAGCACTTCAATCTTAGTACTAGAACTCTCACTATCTTGTTGATTATACCAATTTAATTCATTAGGTGCATTAGTCCTAGGTTTTTTCGATTGAATACGAGTAAGTAAAATAGTAGTGACATCTTCTAATGTACTCTTACCCTTATCTCTAGAAGTAGAAGAAGAAGAAGTAATTATACTAGTTGTACTACTCGATGTAAAAGTTCTATCATAATAATCAAACAAGTTATTCTATGTCGATTCAAAGCTAGCTAAAAATTCATTACAATCAAATCCAGAATCAACTCCAAGTAAAGTAAAAAATATTTCAATTAAACTTTTCGTACCCGCTAATTTGATATAGTAGTAGCAATACAATACAACATAAGAGGAGGTTTAAAATACTTCAAACTTTTTTTATAAGCGGGATCAACAATATGACTAATGTATCCGTCCGAAATTATTTCTTGAAAAGTTTGCATCATAGTAATGATTCAAATAAAAATAATACTAGAACTAGAATCGTAAGCTGTAGAAAACTTCACATTTGCGGTTTTAAAAGGTTCCAAAAGTCGTAATAAAGATTTGGCAAAATACCATGATTGGGTAGTCATTTGAAAAAAAAATCATATTTTTTGCAAGACAAAAATCGTTGACAATATCTATGTATAAGTAACAACATTTAGTAAATCGAAAGTAGAGTTTCATTGGTGTTTAATATCTTTAGGTAATTTTCTAAAATGTATATCCCTAGCTTTACACCATCCTTTAAATTCTTGAAGCATAGGACCACTCAAAGCAATAAAATGTACACAATTTCTAATGGCAATTATATATGAATCAACTACTTTCAATGCATGTTTTACACATAAATTTAAAATATGATATGCATCTTGTACACATAAATCTAAAATATGATACGCACATCTAACATGAAAATTCCATTACATGGAGGAACTAATTGTGTTTTTAATGTACTAATCGAAGCATTATTGTTAGATACATTATCAAAACAAATAGTAAAATTTTTATCACGAATATGATATAAATCACAAACTTTAAAATACGTGTTGCAATAACTAGTCCACTATAGGGATACGACAAAGCGGTAAGTGAGATGATTCTCTTTTGTATCATCTAATCACTATCTATCCAATGACAAGTTAGGTCATCATCAGAATATCGTTACAACATTTTCAACAATTGGAAGTTAACGATACTCTACAAGTTAAAGAATACAAGCGTTCAATAAAAGCATATCTCATTTCGTTGTAAAGTTTAAAACAATCAGAATTTACTGTGTTTCTAGGAATTCTTTTAAATTTTGGATTTAGTGCATTTTGGTTGAAAGACTCCGGTCGGAATAGAAAAAAGGTAGCTCATCCTTAATAACTAGTCAGTCCATTTCCCGACGAACAAGTTCGAGATCACAGGGTTGACTATTTATTTGTCCGGTCCTAGGGTTGATTTTTTTGTTGGCCTTGTTGGTCTTGTAATAATTCTTTGTGTACATTTAAAATGTGTCGGTTAATTGCACATGTTCCCTCACCCTTCTTCCATTAGTAACTTTTGTCACAAGTTTTACAAATCTTATGTCCTACCAGATTATCCTCATCGGGGATATAGTCATAATATTTGTGCCAATCACTTATTTTCCCCTAGTTTTTTTACTACTAGTGGTTTCGGTTTGTTGTGTTTGTGTATCAACATCATGCATTTCTTCTTCTATTTCGTGTGTAGGGATATCGTGAGTTCCTACCATTGAATTCTGTATAAATTTGGGCTCTACGTGTTGGACTATTGGAGGTTGGCGCGAAGTACCGGTGAAATCTTGTCCACTTTGGCTACAACCGCTATCTCATGATCTAGACATAGTAATAGTGTATGTGAAAAAATGATTTCTAATGTTTTACTAGTGTATGTGAAATAATACAAAACAATCTATGAGGTCTATGTTAAAAAAATAAAATCTAAAAAACAATATGAGGTTTGAGAGAGAGAAAAGTGAAAAACCAACAAACAAATATGATACAAAAAATAAGAACTACAACAAAAATCAAGCCAATATGAGACTTGTGAAATTTTGATACCGTACTTCGCGGATAATCGTATATAGATTTGAGAGAGAAAATAGAAGTAGAAGTAGACATAGTCGATTGAGAAATGCAGTAGACGTAGTCAAGAAGTCCGGTAGTCACTGAAAGAGAGAGAGAGAGAGCACTTCTTTGTTGGAAGAGTTAAAGTAGACGTAGTTGAGAGTTGAATCAACACAATTCGATACGATTGAAAATTTTCACTTCTTTGTTGAAAAAACTTGATTAAATTGAGATTGAACTGAGTAGTAGTAGTAGAGAGAGTAAGAGAGTAAGGTGTAGAAATTTTAAGATTGAATTAAGGGGTTATTTATAGAGAAAATACCCTAATTTTTTTAAAAAAATCCAACCCCAACGGTCTGTTTCTGACTGTTTGACCCATGGGTTGAACGTCCAAACCCGTGGGTCGAGTGGGCGGGTTTGACCTGGTCAACGTGTTCGTGGATCGGGTAGAGCAGGTTGGGTAGTCAAATTTGGCGAACCGGGTCAACCCGGTTCGACCTACGGGTTTGATCCAGACCTGAACTGCCTAATTGTGGGCTGGGTTCGAGTGAGCAGGTCGCGGGCCAACCCAGCCCGGTTGCCATCCCTACCCTTGACCATCAAGCTTCACTACTTTTTTAGTTGTGTTATGAAAATCTCTAAAATTACACTCCATATACTCAGTTTTAGTTCTACTTATTTTAAACCATGTAGCTTCCAAAGTTTACTCCACAATTCTAATCTATATAATAAAACACAAAGAAAGCTATCAAGTGGCTCTCATTCAATATGGTTGAAATCAATGGTCCAGATCTAACCTCACAAAACATATTTTCCTGCCCAAAAGTTTCCTTCAAAACTCAAATTCAAATCCTAAAACAACTCATTTATTTATTTATTTATTTATTTCTCTCTCATTCTTTTTTTATTTACTCAGAAATTTATATTTTCATATTTCAGGTTTGTAAATTTTCATATTTTTATGCATTTTTTTATTGTTCATGTTACATTGAAAATATCAAATATCTCATCAACAGTTAAATTTCATTATTTTCCACACTCAAAGTTCTAAGAAATTGAATTTTACACCCCCATTTATAATTATTTTTCAAAATATACTAATAGAAACATGGACTTTTATTTACAACTAATTATTGTTTTACTATTCAAACTTGAGCTACATAATTGTTGTTTTACTGTTTACAAGTCTTTCATATGATGTATCGTTCCGAAGACGTGCCGTAGGCACGTGTCCACAGACAAATCTAGTTAGCAAATAATGTCAAAAGAATAATTAATAAAAAATGTCACTGTTTTCGACTCGTCTTTAGTAATGCTTCATCCACTATCAATTTTACTATCATTTTCTTCGCTACCTTAGATGACACTCTTATTGGAGAGTTCCCTTACGTACTCTCTTTCTTCACCTATTGAAATGTGCCATCTAAAGTAGTGAAGAAAATTGTGATAAAATTGGTAGTAGGTGTAGTATTATTCTTTGAACTTTAATTCTCAGCTGAGCTGTCAACTGCCCTGCAAAACCGCGTCATTTGAACTGTCAGCTTAATTTCTTCAACAACAACAAAAAAAATTTCTTTTTCTGTTATTCTTACAAAACTCTTCTC
This sequence comes from Hemerocallis citrina, assembly GCA_017893485.1. Classification (NCBI taxonomy): domain Eukaryota; kingdom Viridiplantae; phylum Streptophyta; class Magnoliopsida; order Asparagales; family Asphodelaceae; genus Hemerocallis; species Hemerocallis citrina. The sequence continues at coordinate 276,869,942 of CM030362.1, forward strand.
GATGTGCGCTCATCTCCAACGGCCCAAAAACTTCCTCACCGTACGGTGGCTCACTACACAATTCTTTCTCCAGCTGAAATGGCCCAGCTCGATTGGGTACAAAACAGTGGGCCCGACAACAAGTGGGTCACATGGTAGGTGCTTTTTCCCCTTAGGAAACTTCGAATCAAATTCATAATCACATGCGATTAGAATTGAACCGTTGACTAGAAACAAGCCCTCGTATATATCAGTTTTTATTCCCCCCCAAAATTAAATAAATAAATAAATAAAGATACCTCGATTCGCCGTCGTCTTCATCGTCGTGTTTTGGTTAGGGTTTCGGATTTCGGGCGAAGATGCCGTCGCAGGAGTACATGGAGAAGATGCAGGTCCGGCAGAACTTCCGGAACCTTTGGCACTCCGATCTATCCAGCACCATCCTCACCGATTGCCCCTGTATAAATCTTTAAACCCTCATTTCCCTTTTCTGGATTTTTCTTTCTTTCTTTATTTTTTGCAGGGAGGGGAGGAATTGTAATGTGTTCTTTCTGTTATTGCAGTTTGCTGCTTGTCGGTTATCTGGTGAGTGTTTCTGATCCTCCGATTCCTGGATCTGAAGTTGCTTTTTTTTTTTTCTTTTTCTGAGAATTATTCCAATGTTGATTCCCGCGTTTGTGAATTTGACTTGCAAAGTTGTATTTAAAAATTGTTTAATTAAAGTTGTCTTTTGTTTCTCATATAGATTGTTGTTTTGATATGCTTGGTAATTGCATTGCAGACTGTAATTAGTAACTATGTGGTAGTAATATATAATTGTTGCTTTATGATTCCGGAATTTTTTCATGTTTGCCCTTTTTTTTTCCTCGAAATATTATTTGCAATTAATTTTAATATTTAGATTTCTTAGTTATTTCTCAGATATAATGTTATTTTAATACTCTTGCTAGTTTTATGTTGTAGTTGGCTATTATGTGGTTGTAATGCGGAATAGTTGTTTTGGAGTCAGATTTAAGCTAAAATTTTCGCGACTATTTCTTTTGCCCCAATCAATCAGTCCTATTATCATTTTCTTATTTGTTCAGATTTGAATGTATGACATGCGAGTTGATTGAAGTAATTTTCTAGGAATAATCTATCTCTGGCTTGAATTTACTGCTTATGGATTGCATGATGACACTTAATTGTAGACTAGAGTTAATCCTAGGGGGCGTTTGGTACAAGGATTTTTTTTGGGTTCCCAGGAATCATAAAACATGTTTGGTAGGTCTTAAACATCTCTGAGAATATTAGTTGGATACTTAATTTTCTATGTTTGGTTGAGCTACATATTACCAGGGAATCTTAATCTTATTCTTCAAAATACACCTCTCATCCAAAATACCCCTCATCCTCTAATCTTAAGTAAATGACTTTGGGTAGATCCTCGAACATTAAAATTAAGCACAAAAATTGGCAAGAGAAGAAAAAAAAAAACTAATCGTAAGTGATGTAGAGGTTAACTCATGTATGTAAAATTATTAGCAAATTCTTTAAATGTGGATGCCAGTAATGTATCTAGGTACAAAACTGTTGATTTGGAAATCAATTTCTCCAAACTGATGATGATGATGATGTTAAGGAGAGAAACTCTATTTTGAATTAGTTGTTTGAACAAGCATTCCAATCCTGATTCAAGACTTCCAATTCTGAGTTCCAATTCCTCCAAGTCGTCATGTGCCTTTTGCACCTTTGAAACATCATCAGCATCTTTCATGAGCATGCAATCATAGGAAGTCGATAGCCAAAACTGTGCCTTCTCCTTTTCAGTTGAACCTTGACAGGCAAACTCGCATGACACTTTCTTCTTACACATAGCCTTACAGATGATAGACCACCTAGTGGTTTTTGTTTTTGGCTGCGACAAGAAGTTGAGAACGAATCCTATAAGGGATTTTGTGATCGGTCGTGCTTGTATCAATACCTTAACCAATTCGTCATCTCTTTCCTTTTCAATAGAGCAAGGGATCTGATCAATTTGCTTCAGTGATTTAAGGTAATCCTTGATCGACGGCGCGAGAAAGGCTCGGGATCGACGGCGCAAGAGATGGTCGGGGTGTTCGGGGATCGACGACGACAAGTGGGATCGACGGCAGCCAAGTTGGGTGCTCGGATTTTTTGGGGAGAAAGAGGGGATGGATTTATTGGGGAGGAAAAAGAAGAAGAAATATGAAGAGCCAGGTTTAAGATTTTTTTTACTTTAGGGAAAAAATTGTAATTTTAAAGAAATAACATTTTCCCACCCCCCATGGGAAATTTTTTGTGGGAATTGTGGCAAAAAAATTCCTAGGAATTTGAATTTAAAAATTAGCATACCAAACATGGGCAACTAAATTCCCAAGTTAAGATTCCCAGGAAACAAAAAAAAATCCTTGTACCAAACGCCCCCTAGGGTACCTTTTATTATTATTATTATCATTATTTTTATAAAATTAAAGAAAAAGGCCTTAGCCCAATCCTAGGGTACCTAATCATCTTTCGAAGTATGAGATGATGGAAGGGGAAGCTCGTCGATACTGAACAAGAAGTTTGGGAGCTGAATTGATGGGAAAAAGGTTGAGGGGGATTATCTGAATTTTTTTGAAGGAAAGGTGGGGATTTTTCTGAAATTTAACCTCAATTTTAAGGCCAGAGTTATGTTGATTGGCAGAGTATCCTCAATTTTAAGTCAAATTTTCTGAAATTTAGTCTCAATTACAAGTGTTACAGAAGATATTGTGCTAAACCGAGCAGAATGGAAAACCAACCATGATTTATGTAGCTGACCCCAATTACTTGGGGATAAAGGCTTTGTTGTTGTTGTTGTTAGTCTTAATTATACAGAACAAAACAAAAAAATTACAAAACACACACACACTCTTACATACCATAATTGAAAATTTGTGCAAACAGGGTTTGAACTCCTGACCTCTTCTTGCATACTGGCGTAGAGGCTTTCCAGAGTTATGTTGATAGTCTAATTTGAAGTCAACTTATAATGTAACCTGTTAAGACGTAGTCAACACTCAATAGGCAGAGTGACTTGAAAATTGTTCAAATATATTTTTATTTCAGGTAAAACTAGACTAAAATTGAAGAACAAACTCTTTCTTTAATATCACTAGTGTTTTCTGATAATATATTGACGAGAGCGTCTGAGTTAATTATTATAGTGCACATTTCAGCTTTGTATCTGCTCTGTTTACACCCCCTAGTTATAGAACTTGAGTCATGTTGATGTTGGACTTTAGTGTTTTAGTTTGGTTCCAGACAGCCCAAAATACAATGCATTTTTGGATGTATAAGTGAAATTTGGAATTCAAATTTATCCTGTAAGATATATTTTCCAATTGGCTTTTCATTGGCAAACCTTCAGCTTCAGAAAATGTTTTCTCATAATTCCTGTGTTTTACATGTTCTTTTTTGCTTTTGAAAGTTGCTTAAAAGACAATTGCTTGATGTTACTATCTTGATTTAGTAATTTTGAGTCATTAATTTCTTCCATGCTGAACAATCAGGGAACAAAGTTCCGCGTAGAGAATAAAAATAATTTTGAGTCCACCTTCTTCTCTAGAGTTTAGTGTTGGATAAGAATTGTCTCGTTGTCTCTGATAATCTCAAGTGTACTTGTTATGATATTGTTTTACATGTACTCTGTGATATTGTTTTACATGTACTCTGTGCTGGAATATGTCCATTTGACCAGTCAAAATCCTTCTCTTGCTGTAACTTTCTGAACATCTATTTATTTTAAATGCTGTACTATTTTAGTTCTAGAAATAGATTAGAGTCACCGTTTTCCACCACAATCTGCATAATAACTTATATCCCCTGGACAAACATCTATACTTTCTAATCTTTATTCTTTTTGAGCATACTCAAATGTATGATAAAGATCTCCGTAAACTGTATGGAAGGGATAGTTTACCAAACAGGAACTTTTCATGCTTTACGATTAATCAGGTTTTATATTCTTTTCATTAATTTATATTATTCATAACTCATTGTGCTTCTAATTTTTTTTTTTCATGAAATGAAATGGAGACTATGGAGTCAATTATAATACTTTTAATCATTTTAAGAAAACCTCCCATTAACTTGCTTTATTATGAGCAATCCCATTAACTATTTTATTTTAGATTATATGCCAAATGGTGCCTATAGTACCTGCATAATATTCATTCAACCCTTACTCTCTTCTTTCTTAAACTAGAACTAATTAATTGAAAGAAAAAAACTTCATTTTCCTCGTCTATTAGACTATTATCAATATACCTGCGGCACCTGGTCATCAGGGTTGCCAATTTAACATGTGATGTGGGTAAAATAGTTTATTTTTACTTTTAGTTTTGTGTCAACTGGACCAAACCTATTGAACTGCAGGTATAGTAGCCATGGGTACCTATACTTGTTATTAAAAAGGCTATTTGTTTGACTTTTGATAAACATACACCCACTGAATTTGCAGCCAAACCATATTTATAATTGTACTAGGTTTGCCCGTTGACACGTGCCTACGGCACGTCTTCGGAACGGTGCACCTTGTTTGATCATATAAAATAGTTTTGGAGGTCCAGCAAATTAATTGAAGTAGCAAACATAGAGCAAAAAACATATTATATGATTTTTTTTTTTTTGAATTATTTTTAAAGTTTTTATAGTTTTTAAAGTTTTTAAATTTTTTAGTTTTTAAATTTTTTATTTTTTAAAATTTAAATTTTTTTTAATTTCTTAATTTTTTGAATAGAAGAGGGAAGGAGAGAGAGAAAAAAAAGAAAAAAATTAAATAAATATAGGAGTTGTTTTGGGTGGGGATTTGAATTTGAGTTTTGGGGGGAAAATATGTTTTATGAGATTAGATCTGGGCCTTTAATTTTTGGGGGATTGAAGGAGAACCGCTTGATAGCTTTTTTTGTGTTTTATTATATAGATATTAAGTTTCCATTCTGGCAAAATTTATTGGATCTTTTAGGTTTCTTAAAAATCCTTCTATATGGATGCTTAGAGCATCAGTAGTCGTTTGCTATATATCCAAAAAATGGATATTTTGGATATAATCAATTAACAGTCGTTGTCTATATATCCATATTTTGGGTTTCGAATGAACAGGATTTGGCCAAATTTGGGTGAGAGTTTAGCTTTTTCCATATTTTGGAAATCGGAACATGACCTACCATTTATACTTCGCACGGTAGATGATATGTCGTCGGAAGATATATATATATATATATATTTTCAAAACTCAAGAAACCGTTTCAACCAAAAAAAAAATCCAAAATGTGAAGGACGGGATATCATCTCCCGTCCTTCATAGTTGGAATTTTTTTTTTTGTGGGTTGAAACGGTAGATGATCTTCCGTTTCTCATTTTTTTTATTTAAAAAAAAAGAGTACACGGGATATCATATCCCGTCCTTCACCATTTTTTAAAAAACAGATTTTAACGAAAATCTTCAAACGGTATATCATATGTCGTTTGTTCCAAAAAAACCCAATTTATGGGTATAGACGAATGCAGTGCTATCCGCTATTTGCTATTTCTATAATTGCCAAATTCCCATTTTTTTAGCAAAACGACTACAGATGCTCTTACTGGGTCTGGTTTCCAAGTAGATCCTACAAAATCTAAATCATTAGTTTTTTTTCTGGCATGTAGCACTTCTCAGTTTGGGATTTGTGCTCAATCTGGCCATCTATTTAAGTGAAGAAAGAAATGAAATAGTGATACAAAATAAGTAGATGACTTGGTTGTTTCACAATGACTAACGATTAGTTTACCAATATTCTTTCTTCTTCAATTTCTCAAAGATTCAGCCAGAATTTAAATCTATGAGTTTCAAATTTTGAATTGCCAAGAAACAAAAAAGAGGCACAGAGGCAGTATACTAAAGCCTTCTAACTGCTAGATTCTGCTAGATTTTAAGGCCTCTATTGAGGTACCAAGCAGCCCATTGCCACAAGACTAGGCATGTTTCATATGTAATATATAGGTGGCAAAGTGGGAGATCATGTTTCCCAAAGAAGAATTTTCTACATGGTTGTTTCATTTTTGTGTGGGATTTGCTTTTGGGATGAGTATAGCTGCACATTCTGAAATTGATTTTATAACCATTCAATCTAACTATTTTCCTTGGGTAGCTACTTAAGAGTCTAAGATATCCACACTCAATGACCCAATTAGTCGGCAAAGCTGATTTTTAGAATTACAGAAATAGAAATTCTATCTTGTTCCTACAAAAAAATTTATGGGAAAATTGGAAGCTTGTAAATAGAGTAGGATCCCACAGCACCACCGATGGATGTTGAATAAAAGGAAGAACAGGTAGCACATGTATTGTGAAAAATAGTTTTATGGCCTTATGTTCAATCAGAAAGTAATTGTCATTACTGGAAGAACCTCACTTGAAATATATACGTATTTCACCATGCAACAAAAGTATTCAGAAAAGATCACGCCAAAATTAGTTCTATATTCTTAAGAGGTAGGTGTGAGGTTCCTTGTAATGCTGGGTCATGTTTACGTCAGGTATCATTGGGTTGTATCAAACTTCAATCATCCAAAAGTGACATGTCCTGTTCAAATCAGCACCACCAATTAATATTTTCTCTATCTTTCTTCATACACCTCTTTTGGCAGTGGATCATTAATGAAACTGTAAACTGGAGTTGAAACATCATTTCCTGTATTCTGCTTTCGCTAGCTTATTAATCTTGTTGCTTCTAAAGTGAAGGTTACTCAATCATCGTGCAGTAATTGATGACATCTGGATCCCGGACTATGTTTGGCTTTCTCCAAAATTTTGGCATAAAGGCTTGTGTTGTTTATATATCATGATTTTGACGATTATTTTAATTATGTAGTTGCTGTTCACTTGCAAGGCTTTGATATTTTAATCTTCTACAAATTTGATCAATCGTTTTTTTATTAGCAGAAGAGAATAATAATAAGGCATTAATATCTATCTCGTTCTGAAGATTGTGTATACTTGTTATCAACTTCTTTCAAAGGAAAATGGCCAACTAACTCTTATAATGGAAGATAGTTTTTTAGTTACATTTTTGTTTCTTGGATAAAATTTAATCTCCAATGTCTCAGTTAATGTAATTTCTTTTTCTCATATCAACTTGAATTCTTGTAGTGCGCCATGTGTGTCCTACATGCTTCGTAAGCGGGCTCTTTATAATGACATGTCAAGGTAATTTTAGAGTCTGTCTCTCTTTCCTTCTCTCCATTTTTGTGTAATTTTCTGTTTCTCATTTCTTGGCTTTTTTTTTTGGTATAGGTATGTCTGCTGCGGAGGTTATATGCCGTGTAGTGGCAGGTGTGGAGAGAGTCGCTGTCCTGAATTCTGTCTTTGCACTGAGGTTCAACCTTTTTTCTTTTTAGCTACCTACGTTTTTGACATTTTAATTTTTAAATCAGTACTGACTATGAAGAGTGTTGAACCATTATTGTTTCATGTAAAATGGCATGTGGAAATGTTTGTTTAAGTATGAGATGTCGCGTGGATGCTTCACTGAAAAACATAGCTATTGGTCTTAAGCCTGCATGGCTGCACATAATCTTCATTGTGTATTCTTCTGTCAGTCTAAACTATGATATTAATACAATCGTAAAACTTCATATAAGGGATCTCAAACTAAGTTCTGAATTATAGGTACAATTTTATTTATCGAAGAGGTTTAATCCATTTCTTGTGGCTACAATAATGAATCATCCAACTAACCTACAGTTAGAAATTTTGATTGCTTAATTGGTTTTATACTTTTTTGTGTTCTCTATTATATAAATATTAACATTAGAAGTTAAATGTAAATATGGAACTTAAATATACGACAACAACAATAAAGCATTTTTCCCAACTAGTTGGCGTCGGCTAAATATGAAACTTAAATATAATATATATAATTTCCAAAGATGCCTGCACCAAGTCTAGTTGTTTTTTCCCCCTCCTTGTCCGCAATTGAATGGGGATACGAACTTGCTAGAGACCTTCCTAAGGATGTAATGATGCTGGGACAAATCTGATTGACTCGTCACTTCTGTGTGCCCACTGGATGGTGGCCCTTTCAGAGGTGTTCACTGTTTTAAATTTTTTCCGATACGACCAAAATTTTGGCCGAATTTTGGTTTGGCTAGCTTGCCGATACGAAATCACATATTTTATACTCTACATCGTTTTGGATCAAAATGTGTAGATTTCAGCCAAAATTACTGAAATATCGGCCGAAATATTGCCAAAATTGGTGAAATATCAGCCGAAATAGACACAAATGTTATTGTGAATATATTAAATTTTTTTTTTACTTTTTGCATATATGTTTTTCAATATAGGACCTTAAGCTAAAATAATGTGAGGATTTCGTATCGCTATTGTTTGTATATATGCAAAGTCAAGTAAGTTTATTAGCTAATACATTTTTTCTAATCAATGCAAATTCAATTTAGTTATATACTTATATTACATTCTCTTCTATATTATTGTTAAATTATGCGAAGATTTACCGTAATTGATTCATGTTATTAGTAACATTATATAGTATTTTATATGATAAATGACATGTAGGACACGAAATATCTTATTTAGTAACAAAAAAAATATTTATTGAGTAGAGGAGAAATGAACATCCGATATGATCACATTTCTCTGAGATCTCCTCCGATATCTCCGATCTGAGACGAAACACCCCTTGCCGAGACGAGTCCGAAATCTGAGATTTAAAACCATGGAGGTGTTCCTTCGGGACATTATATGTATTTTTTTTTTGGGAAAAAAAAGGTTCACACTTTTTGCCGCTAAAGCTCCACCAAAAACTTCATAATATAGTATAATGGAGAAGGGTTCATGCAGCCATACCAAATATTTGAGATATAGTTTAATGGAGAAGGGTTCATGCAGCCACTCCAAATATTTGAGATACAGGCTTTATTATTGTTGCTGTTGATCCATTACTGTACTCTGCTACTCTTTTTTCATAGTTAGACGCCTGCATTTCATTACGCATGATACTGCACCACAACTGTGCTGGATAAATTTTTATTAGCATGCTCCAAGTGAAATCACAGTGGACAATTTCCCTTTGGAATCTTACTTGCCAATATCTTTCAAATTCAAACTAGAACTGCTTCATAAGGAGTTTGACATTCAATCTCCTCCTGCTCCAAGTAGATCATTACTTCTCACCTCTGCATTCGATAAAATCGACTGGACTGAATCGCTATCCCTAACAATGTCTAGTTCATGCAGATCTATCTTTAGTGGTTTCCAGCCCACATTAACATTTGCTGCAGCTCCCTACTATACTGACTTCTTTTATACGTGTCTACACGTTAAGGCTTTTGGCTGAAAGCTTAATGTCCTTACATGGATGTCTAATGAACCTGATGGCTTGATTTCAGCCAAACAAGTGAAATAAGGTTTACTCATACTGGACTACCGGAGTAATTAATTCACCATTCATTTCTTTCACAAATTGCATCATGACAAATTGAACTCAAGCTTCAGTTCAGCCTCCCCCCTCCCCCCCCCAAATTCTGCTGAAGCTGCTTCGATAATTAGCAAGCTAAGCAGTGTGCTCAAGTAGTTTATTAGCGACTCATCTCTATACCTTTAATGCAATTGATTTTCTTCCTTGTTACTAAGCGTCAGAGTTCCATTTACAATACAGTGTTGAGTTTGTTGCAAAGGGTAAAATACATTCTCACTGGAACCCATTCGAGATCGTCCTTAATTCATTTTTTGGTGGAGTAATTAGTCTGGGAGTATTATCTGTTAATGCTATAGGTCAAATTGGTTATAGATTAATCCTATTCATTTCTTTCACAAATTGCATCATGACAAATTGAACTCAAGCTTCAGTTCAGCTTCCCCCCGCTAATTTTGCTGAAGCTGCTTGGATAATTAGCAAGCTAAGCAGTGTGCTCAGTAGTTTATTAGCGACTCATCTCTATACCTTTAAAGCAATTGATTTTCTTCCTTGTTACCAAGTGTCAGAGTTCCATTTACAATATAGTGTTGAGTTTGTTGCAAAGGGTAAAATACATTCTCACTGGAACCCATTCGAGAATCGTCCTTAATTCATCTTTTGGTGGAGTAATTAGTCTGGGAGTATTATCTGTTAATGCTATAGGTCAAATTGGTTATAGATTAATCCTATATACATTGATCTGTCAAAATATACATGTGGGCTTACAATCAAGAATTTGAAGCTAATTTTTTCATAATGGACCTTAGTTGACAGCTTCGATATATTAATTTAACTTTACTGAGACTTTTGTCGTGCTATCATCTCTCCTGCCGATTCTCCAGGGAATATAGTTGTTTTCTAATTATTACTATCCAAAAATTTAAAATGTTTTTAGCATGTAGTTCATTGTTCGATTCTTCAAATCTTTTGTTTCACACTGGACTTTGTTTTCAGGTTTTCCTATGCTTTTCAAATTCAGTTGCATCCACCCGCTTCATGCTTCAGGACGAATTCAATATCCAGACCACTCAGTGTGACAACTGCATCATTGTACTCTCTCTCTCTCTCTCTCTCTCTCTCTCTCTCTCTATATATATATATATATATATATATATATATATATATATATATATATATATACACACTAGTAATTTGCACGTGCAATTAATTTTTTTAATATAGTAAATAATAAGACGTAATCTGGCCTCGAATCTGAGACCTCTCTTTACTCATCACATACTCTTTACAAATTACCTCTAGTGGCACAAACTTTTATTTTATATGATAAGCACTTTTGTAAATAATTATGTCGTAAATAAATTTGAACTTTAAGGGTATTATGGTAATTAACAACACATGAGTAAATGAATGGTAAATATAACTCCCACTTAAAAATGAATGATTGAGATTAGATGGTTGAATGAATGTCTACATATTACTTGCTTGCTGTCTACAAATGACAAACCCCAACTCTCCCAGTTATAATATACTAGTATAATGTACGGCGATGCACGTCTAAAAAAAGTAAAGTCATCAAATTAAATGTATATATATCAAATAAGAAAAAAAATAGTTTATATTTGAATGTTTTGATTTGGGCTACACGTGTGGGTGCACATTTATATTTGTTGGATATAGTTTGGACGTGTATTATACGTGTTTATATAGTTACAAAGTTAGGATTTGTTTGTTACAAACTCCAACTCTCCCATTAAAATAGTAGATATATATATATCCACCTTTAAAATCACCAATTCACCATCCCTCTTTCCTACTTTATGTACAGGGCTTCATGTTCTGCTTGCAACAAGTTGCATGTATATTCTCCATAGTAGCAATGATTGTTGGCAGTGAAGAAATCTCAGAAGCATCACAGATACTTAACTTCTTGTCCGATCTCGTCTACTGCACGTAAGATCAATCCTCTAAGTTCTTCGTTACCTTCTATTTTTGCTCGTTAATTAACGTTCCTTTATTTCCTTTACAGGGTGTGTGCATGCATGCAGGTAAGCATGACTAGTCTCGACCTGTTAACCTACTTTGGCTCTTGTTTGGTATTCTTGTGAATAAAAAGTGTTTTAATCCAAAGTTTTCTTTTATAAATCACCTCTTAAATTAGATGCATTTATCTATCACCCCAAAAGCTTTATATTTACATACCCCTTCGAATTCTCAAGTGATTTAAAGAATCTCTCTTTAATCAGATTCTCATAGAAATTTTACATAAGTTGGGGAATATATGATTTTCTCTTCTTTTCCTTTACCTGTTTGAAGAGATCGAAAACACTAATTATAGAAACTCATATTCCTAGCATCATGAGTATAAATGTGGATTAGGATGAGGATGAGGCAGATGAAGTTCAATGAAGGTCAACTGGGCAAGTTATAAATTCGGGGAAATTGTGGATTTTGAAGAAAAAGGCCATATTCCAAAATCCTGACGGTAACTCTAATCCTATCTTTTAACACAAACCATAAACCCTGTGCACATTCATGATTGAGGGCCTAGGATTTATTTCTGGAAGAGGAATAATATCAAAGGATTTAATTTGTAGGATAGGGAGACGTTTTCGGGAGAAAGGTATTTTTGGGTTTTTTCTGTTATAGAAAAATAAGCTTAATGAGTTTATAAGGAAATATGTCCTCTTATTTTTTTTCTTTTTAATAAAAACCTTTAACCTTTTGTGAACGCTGCTAAGAGACTTAACCACTGTGCACAATACTAGTGAAAAAAATGTCTTTTGTACAAAAGGAGGTGCAAATTTTTAGGACAATTAACATTTTAGCGGGGTTTGAAGGGGGATATGTAAATTAGTTTAATTTTAGGGGTGATATAAAAAGAATCTCTTCAAATATTTATTTTAGATGGGAAAAAATGCTATTTTCGAAAAGCTAAAATCTTGATCTGAGGTGGGAACAAAGAGAGAGATTTCAAATGAAGAAGTGGATTCTGTCGAACACACTTATACTGAAATCTAAGGAAGCACACATTTAAGATTACAATGCTTTTTGGGTTACAACAGCAAACACCTAACAAGGCCAAAGTTTGACAATGAAAGTTTTGTTTTTGTTCGTCCTTACATTTTCTTTGATCTTGTGCGTACAGACACAGCATAAGATTGAAATGGATAAAAGAGACGGGAAGTTTGGTCCACCACCAGTAATGGCAGTGCCACCAGTTCAGCAGATGTCGCGTATGGATCATCCCATTCCACCTCAAGCTGGCTACCCACCCCCATCTGCAGGGTATCCACCCCAACAATCCTTAGGGTATCCACCTCAATCCGCAGGGTATCCACCCCAACCTGTAGGGTATCCACCCCCATCCGCAGGATATCCACCCCAACAACCAGCCGGGTATCCCCCCCAACCCACATACGGGTACCCTCAACCACCTCCAGGTCAGGCTCCAGGCTACCCACCAGCTGGTTACCCTCCCTCTGCTTACCCACAGGCTGGTGGGCACCCTCATCCAGGCTACCCTCCTGCAAAGTGAAAAAATCGATAGATTACTTTCCAAATGATTGTGAAATACTTTTTTAAATCTACAGTTACAGAGGAATTTTCTTTGGTTTTAGTTGGATGCTGGACATATATACTTTGGCGATCTCTGGTATAAACCGTGCATATGTTCTTTCTGTAAGTATTAGGCTTGAGTTGGTACATTGACTTGTGCAAAAATATTCTGTTTAGTGACTTGGTTTTCAATTCTTGAGATTTCCACGAGCACTTTGTGTTGGCTAATTTGGCCATTATTGTTTATCAAGAAAATCTCCTAGGGGTGATCTGATTCAGAATGGAGAGTACTTAATTTCTTTATCTCAGTCCTTTTCTTTGCATTTCCTTTCTGTAATTATGCAAATTTTTCTTGAGTTTTACTTTGTTTAGCCTCTGAAATTCTTGTTGCCATTGTTTTCTATTGTGCACAAAAAGTACTTTTTTTCTAATTTCATGTGCTTGACTAGTTTTGAATTTAGGGGATTCCGGTATACCATTCTTTTAATGGTCACTGTTAATACTTGATGTACCAAAACTTCGCAGGTACATATTTCTATCGAGCGAATGTAACTTAAACTTGTGTGCTGCATCTTTTTAACCTGATAATGAACACGATCTGTTAGAATTGTGATGAGTATGCTCTTTTTAAACTGAGGATTGTGGATCTTACACTGCACAAGAATACATGATCACAGCATGTTAGCTAGAACAAGGTGACATACTTGTTTTCTTTTCCTTGTTATTCGCACTCAGTGAATCGGTGTCGAAGAATGTAGACCCCCAATGCTCTGTATTCTTGTAAACGTCTCGTTGTAGAGGCCCAATAGGGTGTAGTTTGTGATCAACATTTTGAAAAAAGTTTTTTTTTTGATGAATCGGATAGAGCCAAAAGGCTCCAGCCATCAAAAATATATTAATCAATAAAACAATAATAATACAATACAAGCGTCAAGGGTTTTACGAGAGGTAAAACAGAATAATATGAAAAATAGAAATACAATAATAATTAACAACACTGAGGGCCAAAACACGACAAAGGACCACCATCCCAAAACCAGAGAGCGTAGCAGAGGGCCCAGAGACCCGAGCAGACAAACCACGGAAACTGGAATAAACCTCCCTCCACGACGACATCCAAATAGGCGGAAAGACACTGCAAACACCGGGGATGTCAACGAGCAGGCGATAGTCAACAGTGCCCAGACTGAAAAGTAGACACTGAGCCGGCTTTCCTAGCGAGAAGGCGAGCGTTCACTCGAATCTTCGAAAGATCGAAAACCTTCTTTTTGTAACCGCGCTTGACTGGGGGATGGGCGGCACTTGCCGAAAGGGGCAACAATGCCTCAGGACCAGGAGAAGAGACATCTACAGAAATGGAATACAGGGGGGAACGGAGACTGCTGGGAACAGCCGAAGAGATAGAAGGGATGGAATTGGTGGTGCCGGCCCAAAGTGGAGAAGTGACGTCAAGATATTTTGAAAAAAGTTAAAAGAGGCATAACAGTCAAAACATATAAGCCTAGCAGTATTCTTCTCTTCGTTGTATGCTCTTTGAGAAACTGATATGCTCTTTTATTAGTAAATAAATAAATGATATAAATAATTCCTCTGCACCAAACTAAAATCATTGTGCTATTTTCATGTCAAGGAAAAATGATAAAACAATATGACTTGCACTCACGAACGACCAAACCTGGAAACACGTTTACTAAATCAAACATTCTTTGAGTACTCAGTATTATATCCAAAACAAAAATTCAAAAATCCAAAATCTCAACCTATATAATAAATCTCATGAGCTGTCTAGTGCAGTCAAGTTTGAGACTCCATTTCAATATCTTCTTCTTCGTTCTTACGTTCCTTTCGGGCACTCATCTCTGTTACCATAGCCATGACGACCATCAGTGTTGCATTGGCCACAGTTACACTAGGGTTCAGACCAACACTTTGGGCTCATGCCAATGCCAATGCCACCTTGGGCTCATTGAATAGATCAATATCTTCCAACTTTTATTTGCTCAGGATTTTATTATGTCACCACAACTAAGTTTCTTTTCCGTTGTATTTGCTTACCTGAACTGTTCTGTCGTTATTTCTCATATGGCTTTAGTAAAAAAGAAAAAAATTCCTTTTCCATTAATTAGCATTTAGCGCTTAATTTAAACACACTTTAAATTGTCAATAATTGTTTTAGAAAAGAATATCCATCTGATACAAAGTATTTTCTCTTGTATTAATTATCCGGAGGAGCTTGTGGATATGGAAATCCTTTTTATCAATGGTTATGGCGTAGATACAGTAGCAGTGAGTACAAACTTGATTAAGAACGGGTATGGATGTGGGACATGTTACCAAATATGCTGTATTGTGTCCTGTTAGGAAATTATGGCATGGAGTTGTTCAACAAGGTACCGAGGAGCACAAACAAATATGATGACAACTAAGCAAGTAGATCACACAAATCACATAAAAATTTGTCCCGGTTTGGGCGAACTCTAATCCGGAAAAAATATAGGGAGATATTATTCGACTAAAGAAGATTACATGAGTTACAAACTCAGTCACCAAGAACTATATCTCGAGCCTCACTTACAATGGAGAAATCTCATTGAAGTGCTAGCTCGCTCAATAAAGCGATTACAATATATAGAGATTTAGAGAAACCCTAGATTTAGTCTTGATACAATTACCGTCCGATATATCCTGAAGAAAGAGTTACACGATAGGAATCGTACGATCTGACTTGGAGTATGAGATGGACACAAAAGATCACCTATATATAGGCCCAATAATACCTAACCCGCTGTTGGCAGTCGACCGTCCTAGGGGGCAGTCGATCAACCGCAATTGATAGAATTTCAAACAATGGACTTCGACGGTCGACTGCCCTTGGGGGGGCAGTCGACTGTCAACTCAGTGTTCTGTTGCTATTGCTATTTCTTCTCGCTTTCAATGGCACTTCGACCTCCTTCACTTTAGCATCTTCTCTTCTTATCGAACACAAGTATGCAAGACATATGCCGAACAATCTCCACCTTGGATTGCATACGCATGCTATCAAGACTGTGATTAATCACCTCTAGACTCTTTTACTTTCCACCTATAAACGAACTATGTTTAGTAGTTTCCTCAGCTAGGTAAATCAATAATTATTTCACCAATCAGTATGCCCCTCAAGGACACACCCCAGTAGGCTTTAACATAGATTAGCCACCATCCACACTAACTCCAACTACCTCGAGGCATTCTCTATTTCTCGACGATATTCAAACGTTGTAGTCTTGCTTCAAAGATTCTAGTGGCGTCAGACTAGATGACGCTTTACGAATAACGTGCATAAAAACACTTGCACAAGATTTTTGATTCCAACACTCTACTTTCCAAATATCACCTTACAACAACCTTTCCAAATAGACATAACTCCACCTTGAGCTGTGTACCTACAACTGCATGCTTCCAATGTTCCCAAGGATATCAGATTCCATTTCAGCGAAGGTATATGCATGACTTCCCTTACAGTGTACAGGTTTACATCTGTCATCTTCAACTAAATTGTTTCCGTATTAATTACATCACAAACCTCACCAATACCCGTTCTCATACAATGGCCCGTTGTTGACTTGTAAGTAGAAAACTTCTCCCTCTCGGAGCAAATGTGAGTAGAACTACCTGAATCAAGAAACCAACTAGAGTTCATATCTAAAGATTTCTAAACAAGAAGACAATCAAAATTATCACCTGAATCATAAGCACTTACAATATTGGCGCTCTTCTGACTCAATAACTTGCGATAATCCTTCTTGTAATGCCCAACATTCTTGCAGTATCGGCAACGAATCACACCTTTATGCACACTTTCCATTTTAATTGAAGGATCTTCCACCACTAAGCAACTTGTGGAGGTAGACGATGATTTCTGAGTCTCCTTCCTAAGTTGAACTCCTTCAAGCCCTTGATCACCTCAGCCACCGAAAGATTTTTTGTGGCAGACTTTCTGCATAGCATGGTAGTTATTAAATGCTCGTACGAATCTGATAATGAATATATCAAGTTGAAAGCTTTATCCTCTTCATTCAGATCATTTGCGTTTATCACCCTCAATTCAGATAATACCTGATTGAACTCCGTAATATGAGCTTGAAGAGTGGTACCTTCTTTCATTGAGAAATGAAACAATTTTTCCTTCCTGTACATCCAATCCAATAATGATGATCCCGATTAGTTATTTATGAGTCTTGCCTACAGACTCATCGGGCTTTTCTCCTTAATGAAGTTCCACTTGACCTTGCTCGCCAGTGACAATCAGATTAAACTTAAGGCTCTTAGACAAATCTCATTCCACTCTCCTTCTTTATGTCGAATGACTTTCCTCTATCTCCATCTAGGGCTAGATGTCGGTGTTCTTGAACCAGTACTTCATATATGTCCACCTTCCAGAGATTAAAGTTGATCTTACCATCGAACTGCTTGATCTTCACGTAGCTGTGACATGTCATCTTCACTAAGGGACTCGCCAACCTTAGCTCTGATTCTAGTGTTAAAAAATTATGGCGCAACGGAGTTGTTGATCAAGGTAACGAGGAGTACAAATAGATCTGATGAACAACGAAGCAAGTATATCACACCAATCACACAAAGATTTGTCCTAGTATATATGGGCGAACCATAATCTGAGAGATAATATAGGAAGATATATTCAACTAGAGAAGATTACATGAGTTACAAACTCACTCACCAAGAACTATTTCTCAAAACTCACTTACAATGGAGAAACCTCAGTGAAGTACCACATCTCTCAACAGAGACTTTACAATATACAGAGATGTAGAAAAATCATTGGTTTAGTCTTGATACAATTACCTTCTGATATATCTTGAAGAAAGAGCTACACAATAGGAGTCGTACGATATGACTTGGAGTAGTGGATGTGCCCAAAAGATCACCTAGAGATAGACCTAAAAATAGCCAGCCCGCCGTTGGCTATTGACTGTCCTAGGGGGCATTTGATCGTAATTGAAGAATTCCAAACAGTGGACTTCGACGATCGACTGCTCTTGGGGCAGTCGACTGTCAGTTCAAAGACATGTTGTTGCTGCTATTTATTATTGCTTCCAATAACTCTTCGACCTCCTTCGCTTCAACGTATTCTCTACTCATCGAGCCCAAGTATGCAAGATATACTCCCAACATGTCCAAGGCATGCTTTCACGGATACCCAATAGCCATTGTGACTGCCCCCAACCTCGGCCCACCGGATTGGTCCATGGGCTCCAACAATGTGTTAGGAAAAACCGAGGATCTTGTTGAGTTATTCGATGCAGTCAACACAAACCACCAAACACATACTAGATCATACCAAATACACCAAAGCACACACAAGTGTCCTGGTTGGGGCTTTCGCCTTCATCCGGGGGAGAAGAAATCAGAGATGTTATTCAACCAGAGAAGATACAAGAATATTACAATTCTCACCATGACCATCTCTTAAGCCTTAGCAGCAAGTAATAGTTGGTTACAATTGGAGAAACTCTCAAACTTTGCCGTCAATGAAGTACTCTCTTTCTTGACTCTCAATAGAGGCCAATAACAACAATATATAGAGATCTAGCGAACCCTAGTTAGATTTCTTGATACAATAGCCATTGGATATTTCTGAAGTGATAACCCTACGATAAGAGCCGTATGATCTGACTTGAAGAACAAGTTGGGCTCTCACGAATCACCAAGACCCGACCCAAATCCATCAGCGCCGCCTCCGGTCGACCGCACCCTAAGGTCGGTAGACCGTCCCCCTTTCGGAAACTCCTGCATAGTAGGGCAGTCGACCGCACCCCAGGATGGTCGACCGCAACCTGCTGCTGCTACTGCTACTACTGCTGCTGACGGTTTCCCCTTGCTTCCACTCTATCTCCAATCGTCTCGATTTCTCCATCGTCTCATCGTCTTCTTATCCAACATAGTATGCAATACATAAACCCAACACAACGGTGGGTGGAGCAAGCCACTAAAGGGCCCACTTTGATATGTCAAAGCCTGCTTTCATGAAGATTGCAGATTGGAATGCTGGCATTGTGCCTGTGATATACCGGAGGTGCGTATTCTCAATTATTGAACCGTATTGGTGCATAGATGTACTCTCAAGACTAATTTATAGTGTTGAAATTACTAATTGATAAATTCCGAATAGATATCAAAATAGATATCAAAATAATGGAACAAATTGTAGCAGAAAGGAGAGGAAAACAGGAAAAAGGGAATACATATCATTTTTCACTCAGGTAAACATATCATGATGTGGAATGACTTCACTCATTTCTTTCTAGTTATTAGTATTTTAAAAAAGTAACCTACTAACCTCTCGACCTATTTCAAGAAGGAATTCTTTTTTTTATCAAATATGGATATTGAACTCAATATCTAAACACTGTCTGTTTCGTGTCTTACCGACATGGTAATACCTATATCTCCACCTTTTGCACCTCATACAGATTTTTCTTTGGCATGCAGTCATAGTTGTAGACATCAATAACCTGCTTTAGGCTGGAATAGAACTCTTGAAATTATAAGCAAGTATCAAAATACTCTTTCGTAAGTAACATTATCAGGTAGATACACTTTAATACAATGTGGATAATTATTTTATTCACATGAAAAATCTCTTAAGTAGAGTGGCTTGCATCAAGAAAGGAGGGATTCAGTTCAGTTTCCAAGGAAATGGATATTGGTTTCTAGTGTATGTGATGAACGTCAGAGGAGGTGGAGACATTGCGAGTATTTCAGTGAAAGGGAGCAAGACTGGTTGGATTAACATGAGCTACAACTGGGGAGTCTCTCGTATCAAGCTTTTGCAAGCCTAGGAGGTCAATCGCTCTCTTTTAGGATTACATCTTTTACTAAGTAAACTATTGTTGCTTGGAATGTTGCTCCTGGCAATTGGCATGTCGGCAGGGCCGGCCCAACACTTAATGATGCCTAAAGCGAACTCCGTAATGAGGCCTTTTAAAAGCTTGTAATAATATTTTGTTAAAATTAATATATTTTTATTTAAATGTTATTTTTCGGACTTTTTGAGATACAAAATCATTTATTATATTATTGTAATCAATTTCATTCAACATTTCTTTTTCAATTGATAATAAAGCCAATCCATTTAATCTTTGTTGAGAATCAATACAATCTTCCTCATCAACAAATACTTCTTCTCTATTTTCATTTTCATTTGTGTCTACATTGTTAACTTGTTCATTAACTAATACTTTTTCTCTATTTTCATTTTCATTTGTATTGGTAACTTGTTCATTAACTAACACTTCTTTTCTATTTTCATTTGTGTCTACATTGTTAACTTGTTCATTAACTAATTCTTCTTCTCTATTTTCAGTTTCATTATTGTTAACTTGTTCATTAACTAATTCATTTTTTTTTATAACAAATTTATCTAAAGCCCCTTTCTGTGATTCAATTAAAGATTCAACTTTTTTTTGAGTTTCAAATAACCTTTTCGAGTTGACATTTATATATTTAAAAATAAAAACAATGAAAATTAACACTAAATTAAGAGACTAGAGAAATATAAAATTCAAATAAAAGAGAAATTAACACTAAATTAAGGGACTAGAAATCTTAAAGCTTTTCAAATAAAAGAGAAGAGATAGAACAATACAACCTAGGGTCCTAGCGGGAGAACGGAGGCCGCTGAGTCGCTGACGAGTCGGAGTCAATGGAGAACGGAGCCTGCTGACGTCGTGGGAGGGGTCGACGACTGACTGGCGACTTGGCGAGGGCAGACGGGCAATGGTGACTTGTCGTGGGACTGTGGTAGTGGTGACTGGCGACTGTGGGACTGTCGTCACTGTCGCTGACGATGGCGATGGCCGACGGCGACGGGAAGGGCAGGCAGGCGAGTTGCGATGCCCGATGGTTTGACGCCTCACGACTGGGCGAGGCGAGAGAGAGAGAGAGAATGGGCGACTGCTGCAACTGGGCGAGGCAAGAGAGACTCGATGCCTCACGCCCATGGTCAAGTCGCAGATGTGGTGAGGACTTAGGGTTCGACACTTCGATGGCGACTCGGTGAGCGGCGGAGGGGGCGACGGGGCGAGGATTAGAAGACTAAGAAGAGTCAAGAGAGGGAAAAGCGACTGAGCGAGGGCGAGATGGGAGAGAGAGCCAAAAACTTGGAACTTGGAAGTCGGGAGAGAGAAAGAGTAGTGTTCAGTTGGGAAAAGAGTAATGAAGAGTAATATTTATTGGAATTTGTAAATGGAAGAGTAATGTTCAGTTGGGAAACCAAAAGACTCTAAGAGTCTAAGAGGCCTTTTCTGATTTCTCAAAGAGGACAAGTCTACGAGGCCTTTTGGGAAACCAAAAGACAATATTTTATTGAAATTAAAGAGATAGCCAGGTAATTTGAGAGGCCTTTTCACTAGTTATATATATAAAAAATTGGAGGCCTAAAGCCCTTGCTTTGGTCGCTTGGGCCTTGGGCCTTGGGCCGGCCCTGCATGTCGGGTTGACTTATCAATCTTCTGTAAGCTTCTATGGATCATGATATTCGACCACAATTCATGCAAATGTGCTTTTCGACATGATTCTACATGGCGTTTACTTCCCTTTTTAGGCACAAGATCTTCTATTTTGAAGGAAAATACAGCTTAAATGACAATTCAAATTTGAATAAGATGAAGAGAAAATTTGTGTAGGTGGTAATCAAGACGAATTATCAAGGAAAGATATACAAAGCAAAAGCACCAGCCAAAAGGCAAAAGACTCAAAAACTATAGTGAGCTTGACTGGAATTGGGAAACGGGACCAGGTGTTAGGCTCATAAAAGGCTGCGTCTTGTTATTGAAGTGTAACACGTATGTTCTGTTTCTTTGTCAATTTTACTATGGTCGTCTCAAGTCGATCTTAGTTCCAATTGTTCTGAAGCCAGTTCCGCACAAAATACACATTTTTCTCTAATTTTCAACTGTATATTGAAATTTTATAAAAGTCGTACAGAGATAAAGACATACCATTACATGCTTCTTACTTGAAATAATAGTGATCATTTCATATATGACCCTTGAAAGTAGAAAGTTGAAATAGATGAACGAAGGTACATGCAAATAAATCTGTGATATCTTGTTCTTGTGAATTGAAATAATTGAGATTTTCTTTTCTTTATGAATGTTTTGAATGTATCCATACATGTACTTACATTGATTTAAAACTCGAAAAAACAAAATCATGCTTAAGCAGTAAGTTAAATTTCCTTTTTTAATGAGACTTTAAAAAAAAAAAAAAAGAACAAGATAGAGTCCTAATGGACTCCAGCCAAAAATATATAAAATAAAAAGAATAACTACATAATTGAAGCGGGAGCAATCTACAAAATTGTGTTCTCATAAGAGAAACGCCAGCTGCCGACAGTTGTACTTAAGATTACACTTTAAAATCATAACGTTTCGACACAAAATGAACTAAAAGTAGCAAAGTAGCAATTCATATCACAATTAAACTAAGAATTCAAAGCAATTCTTCATAAGTAGCCGAAGCTTGAACGAATTTTTTGCCCACATAGGGCACTTTTTGAAAGTATTTGTGTTTTTGGGCAAGTTGCCCAACTATTAACGCTTTTGGGCTACTCTGTGCCACGTCAGTAGTGGCCACTATTCTCAATAGCGGTCTCTTCATTTCGAGGCTGAGGCCGCTATTGGGAATAGCGACCTATGTTTTATTTTTTTTTGAATTTCTTGTTTGCTGTCGCTATTCCCATTAGCGACCTCGAAATGAAGAGGCCGCTATTGGGAATAGCGGCCGCTGCTGACGTGGTACAGAGTAGCCCAAAAGCGCTAATAGCTGGGCAACTGGCCCAAAAACGCAAATACTTTCAAAAAGTGGCCTATGACGGCAAAAAATTCAAGCTTGAACACTCTCAGACAGTGAATCGTCTATGTTTAAATATTCTTCAGCTATCTATATAATAAAACACAAGACAAAGCTATCAAGTGGTTCACCTTTAATTGAAACAAAATCAACGGTTCAGATTCACTCTCTCAAAACATATTTTCCTTCCAAAAAGTTTTTCCCCCAAAACTAAAAAACTCATTACTTTATTACTATCTTTCTCTTCTCTCTCCACTTTTTCATATTTCTCTCTTTCTCTCTCTCTCTCTCATTCTTTCTTTATTTACTTAGAAATTTAGATTTTCAGATTTCAGGTTTGTAAATTTTTAGAATTTTTATGTTTTTTTTTATTGCTCATGTTACATTGAAAATAGAAAATATTTCTTCAACAGTTAAATTTCATCATTTTCCACTCTCAAAGTTCTATGTAGTTGGATTTTACACCCCCACTTATAATTATTTTT
This sequence comes from Hemerocallis citrina, assembly GCA_017893485.1. NCBI lineage: Eukaryota > Viridiplantae > Streptophyta > Magnoliopsida > Asparagales > Asphodelaceae > Hemerocallis > Hemerocallis citrina. Next base: position 276,893,259 of record CM030362.1, read on the forward strand.
CAACATATACTAATGGAAACATGGACTTTTATTTACAACTAATTATTGTCATACTATTCAAACTTGAGCTACATAATTGTTGCTTTATTGTTTACAGGATTTTCTTGTGATGTATCGTTCCGAAGACGGTACGTAGGCACGTGCCCATAGGAAAAATCTAGTCTATAATCAGGGGCGTAGCTGGCATGGACCCAGGGGGTGCAGCTGCGCCCCCTGGTTTTTAAAAAAATTTCGATTTTTTTTTTTGTAATTTTTTTTTAAATAAGGGTTTATTTGTAAATTTTCAACCCATTTAGCTTTCTTCCTTTTCTCTTCTTCTTCTTTGCCGACGCCCCAAACTTCTCTCTCTCTCTCTCTCTTGTTCATTATTATTATTCTTGGTCTCACCCAACCTCCACAATCTTCTCTCCCGAGTCCCGCTTCCGGCTTCTCTCTCTCTCAGGTTCGTCACTCTCTCTCGGTCTCTCCTGAAAATCTGAAATTGTGTTAGGGTTTCAGCCAGGTTGTTTAAATATTTCTAGATCCTATGTGTAAATTGTAATCGCTAATATTTCTAGATGACTAGATAGTCTAGATCCTATTTGATTCGATCTGATTGGTGTATGTAACAGATGAACATCGTTAGCACAATAGCACTAGATTTAGTTATTTTACATTGTCTTCTGAGTTCTTCATACTCTTTCTTAATCACTGTGCTATACGGCATCTTCCTCAGAACTTGGGAGAGATGAGTTTGGGCATAGCAAATTTGGGTTTTCCCCTGTACATGCTGTCTCTGCCCTATCAAATAAGTTTGGGCACATGGACTGTTTGATACAATGCCACACTCAAATTTTTCATCATTTTTTTATGTTGCTATGCTGTAAATGAAACCTTTAGCTAGCACCCACATTCCAAAACTGTATAAAATTGGGTTGAAGGTTATTTTTAAAATATGAATGCCATTTGATTAATATTATGTTAAATTGATTATTTTTGTGAAGCTAACTTATTTTGCTTTTATGTTCTACAGAAATCCCTGGTTCAAGAGTGCTTAGCTTTTCTCAATAGTGCTAACAAGTAAGTAATCAAATCGTCCTACCTTTAAGATAAGTAATCAAATCGTGCTTAGCTTTTCTCAATAGTTTGGTCGTTAGTTTTTTGCAGCATGTTGTGTTTAGTTTATAGGTAATTTTTATGTGGTTAAAATCTCACTTGGTTGATGGTTCATGCAGTTGGCTGCTTGCACTAGCTTTGGTCAGAACAATTTGGTGAGAGTTATAGGCTTTTGGGAAACTGCACACAGGTGTTATTTATTTGTTTTTTTTACGTTTTTTTACGTTTAGTTGAGAATTACTCATACTGTCTCTGCTGTTACTATTGACGATAATGTGAGTTTTTGTGTCAATTTACTTTTTAAGTTTTAAGATTTCAATTAGCTGACTCGCACTCCAAAAACCATTATGTTTTTCTGGTTGCATAAGGACAGTGCTTATCTCTTGAAATGGGGGAGCAGGCATTCAATTTTAAAAAGTGACTTGTTGATTCATCACTAATAGTTTTTTGTCAATGATCTTAGAATCTCAGTTATGTCTGTTACCATTTATTGGAGAAGGACACAATGTCGTGTTGAAAGTAGACCGATGTTGCTCATTAGTTTGGTGTTCTAATGATCTTTCAAAGTCTTTTTGACTGAAAATTTTAGATCATGTGGATGTTAGATGCATTGGATGAGAATCATGTGCAAAACATTTTCCTACTTGTAACTTAGATCATGTGGATGTTAGATGCATTGGATGAGAATAGTGCAAAAATAGTTCATTCTATTAGGTTAGAAGCTGATAGATTCTGTTGAGTTCTGATTCTTATTCTTTGGTTTGATTTGGTTTAATTTTCAATTTCTGATATTCCTGTCATAAGCTAAATGCGATCTCTATGATTAACAATACTAGATTATTAGCACATGTGCACGTGTTTATATCTAATTATGATACTCATTGGAACTTGAAAGACTCAATTATTATTTTCTTAGACATAATAATTACCTTAAGTTTCCAAGATTATTTCAAGAGGCTCGTGCATTCTATGTAAAAGTAGAACTACACACTCTTTTCCCATTATAAAGAGTAGTAAGTATAGATTAGTATTGAGGTTTTGATGAAATACCCATGGATACAACATATAATCAGCTGTATATTACTTCAAATCTTTTGAATCAGATATCCTAGCTTTTAAAATAAGGGAAAATTCCATAGATCTGAAACTAAACAGTATTTCTTTTATAAGAAAGATTCATTAAGTAAAAGAAAAACATACACAGGCATCAGGACTCAGGAGAGTTTCAAAAATCTTCTTCGAGCTAGGCGGCCATATCAAAATATTGGGAATAATTTTAGCAAGTTCGTGTTTTTAGGTGCAACATGCTGCAAAAATGCACGTGTGGAAAACATTGATTTGGAGAGTTTAGATTTTTTATTTGTTTAGTAGAAACGTCAAACCTTTAGATGCCACACTCAAATTTTTCATCATTTAAAATTTCAGATGAAAAATACTACACTATTCAAGTTTTTTAAAAACTCTCAAGAACAAGCTGCTTCAATAATATATGATATTTTGAGGTTTGCAAATGTGTTTATTATAAAAAAAAATTATACTAAGTGTCGCGCCCCCTAGATTAAAATCCTGGCTACGCCACTGTCTATAATAACTTACCTCTCAGATCCAAAAGAAACTGTAGCAGCAGAAGAACCATAAATATTAACAGCAGCTACAACAGAAGTTCCAGCAGCAGCATTAGTATCCACAGAAGTTCCAGCATCAGCATTACTGCATTAGTATCAACTGGAGTAGTGCCAACATCAAAACAAGAATTTGCATCAACTGCTTCGATTGCTTGATTATCCACCTTTTGTTTCTTTGCATCAGGAAGAAGATCGGCCCAAAATTTCAAATAAAAGATAAAATTATAAACATGAACATTAATGTTAGTAGATTTCTTCACAAAAATTCTTGCATTTGTTTCTTTCCAAAGAACCCATATCATTGAGATCATTGCAGGATCCCAACCATTTCTAGCAGATTATTTAATTCACTTTTTTCTCCACACAGACCACCAAAAGTGCACAGTACTAGGCTTTCCTCTAATGACGTTCCATGCCTTTTTGCAAATATTTCAGAAATATTTAGCAACAATACAGTTAATGAATAAATGCTTGGTGGTCTTCAAATGAGAATCACAAAAGATGCATTTTTGCCCTAAGGCTAAATTTCTCTTATTGAGATTTTCTACATTCAGAATTTTATTATGAATCACTAACAACGGAAGAATTCTTACTTTCAAATGGGCTACATTCTACCAAATAAATTTGTAAAATGGGCTAATAACAACACCAGAGTTTAAAAATCTGTAAAAAGATTTCATAGTTCACAGCCACCTCTATTTGATATCATCTCTATCATTCCATTGGTAACTAGTAACACTAATGATGCTACTGTTTTCTGGTGTGGGAGCAACAGATGATGAGTTCTTTTGTTTAAGAGGAAACACAAATCTCAGTCGTCGATTGACTTTGATGATAGGCTAATATGTGATTGAAATATATGGATCTAGTGGTTGTTGGCCGCCGAACACCTACCAAAAAGCTTGAGACACCGGGAGTATTCTCGGTGATAGGCCCTCCGACGATCAAGTCAGCAACTAGGAGTGTAAAAATATGGTTTAGTGGCAAAAGATTGATTACCTAGTAACTGTGGAGATAAACTCGTATTTATAGGCCAATGAGAATCTGTTAGGAAAAGGTTCCTTAGCTGCCTAATTAGATCCTGTGGATTTGGAATGTGATGGAGTAACCAATTCCCTGATTATAGGAGATTTGATCACCAACCATAAATGACTGATCAACTTTTCCTTGGCGGGCTGAGTTTGGGTGGTGCGCCTGTGGATAGCTCGTGAGTTGTCTCCAGGCCTGTAGATTCTCATAGGATTGTTATCACGGGAAACCTCGAGATTCGTGCGAGCATCATGCGGTGTAGATTAGCTGCAATTTTTACCCTCATCATAAGCCCCCACTCTCGGAGGTGAGTTTCCATTCTCCTTCAGGAGTAGGTAACTTGTCGGGGAAATCACGACGGTATGAAAATTTATTTTATTGCAACGATGCTGAATCCCCTTTTTCCAGGAAGTTTAGAGGGTCAGTTCTCTAGGCTCGAGCCCCGAGCCCCGAGGAGAGAGGCCCGAGACGTACGGTGCGAGGGGAAAAGGCTGAGGAGGTTCGTGAATGGCTTGGGATTGGGCTACCATGCCGAGGCGGGAAGCACGAGACACGAGCGTAATTGTGAAGACATCCACGTGTGGGTCAGAGTCGGATTGCCTTATCGAGGTGCAAGGCGATAGCCTAAATGCGGAGAAATCTGCGAATGGCTTGAACTTGGAATATCATCTCAAGGCGGGAGGCACAAGGCATGAGGCACGAGCATAACTATGAAGAAATCCACAAGTGGCTCTGAGTAGGATTGCCTTGCCGAGAGGCGAGACGATAGCCTGATTGTGGAGAAATCTGTGAATGGATCGTACTCAGAATACCATGCTGAGGTGGGAGGCGCAAGGCATGAGCGTAATTGCAAAAAAATCCGCAAGTGGCTCAGAGTCGGATTGCCTTGCCGATGGGGGAGGCAAGAGACAAATTGCGGAGAAATCCGCGAATGGCTCGGACTCGGAATGCCATGCCGAGGCAGGAGGCACCAGGCGTGGGGATTGTTGCAGATGATAAATTTGAGTTGCTAGGCATACGATGCCGAGGCGAGAAAGCACGAGGGGCAAGCATAACTGCAGAAAAATTTGTGAGTGGCTTGGAGACGGATAACCTTGCCAAGGGGCGATGTTACACCCCGCTTCCCAAAAATACGGAATACGGGTACGTGATAGTGGCCCAACGAATGACTAATGTCACCCATTAGCTGTTTATCCGATTAACTCAACAATATAAACAATATAGAACAATTGCGCCAGCAATAATAATGATCTCATGAACAAAAATACTTGGAATTAAGCAATCAAAATATCCAAATACAACAATAATCGAACGTCTGGAAACAAATAACAATATCCGGGACATAAGCCCAAAACAATAATAATCCACTCCAAAAATAATAACAAGTCTCAATATATTAAGTTTATTGAAGCAATGAGCAATTTAAAAGCAGAAATCTTCAAAATGTTTGTTTTCCAACTCTAGCAGGCAACTGTTCTCTAAAATCTGCAATTTAATAAATTGCAGGAAGAGTAAAAGAAAATAAAATGCCCGTCAATGCAAGTTACGGACCGCTTGTAGTGCAGGCACAAGTACATGGAAAAAAGGATAACTAATAACATGGAATAGGCATAATAACAAAATATAACAACTAGCATGTCAAGATAAACAAGTGTAAGTAGCATGTAATAAGTGTCGAGTGAACAAGTATCATGTAAACAAGTAACGAGTAACGAGTGTCAAAAATCAAGTAACAAGTATCAAGTAGCTAGTGTCAAGTGATTATGTTCAAGTCTTGTATTATTACTATCTAGGTAGCACTTCATGCATCCATCCTTTTACTACATGGTTGCTACATTCAAACAGTTTCGCTTTAAACTTAGTGGTGGGCTCTATAGTTCATGTACTCGGGAAACGGTATAAACGATTCTTTTCAGTATTCAGTTATTCAGTCATTCAGTCATTCAGTTATTCAGTATCGGTATCGATGGAACACTATACATTTATCTAGTTATTTAGTCATTCAGTCATTCGGTAATTGTAGGGAAACTACGAGCTCCCTTCCGAATACAGTCTCTATATTGTCCACTACTTAGGTCAACCCTTAAACCCTAGCTTGTTAACGATTTTTATCACTGTAACAATACAATACAATATACAATCTAGAGACATTAAATGGACAATAGTAACAATAGGGGGACAATAGGACGATAACTTAGAATATGGTGTATTAGATGTCCAAGCAACATGGTATAGGATATTTTACAAGTATTCCACACGTATAACGCGTATAACACATCAAACACAGATATGTCAACATAGTATGAACATATACATGAACAGTGGTCAAGCTTAGGTTAATTCATATCATATATGTCGTGAGGCAACTATGGTCAAATCATTACAATAGAGACAATATCAACATGGGGGTTCATACACGAATTGTCTCTAGAACCCAACTACGTGGTATTTTGTACTTGTATATGTAAAGAAATTTAATACAAGTTACTTGCCTGTTAGACGGTAAAAACGAACACCAAGATAACGGGATGAGAATCCCGAAGCAACGAACTCACGAACACACAATAACACGTGCAATATACGTGCAATAGACTCCAAGAGCAATAAAAACCAGAGAAAAGGAGAACTCAGCAATCAACAGCAAAGAGCATCAATGGCAGCAAAAAGGGGGCTCAGATCTGACGTCGACAGCGGTGGTCGGCGTCGCAGGCAGCGGAGGGATGGAATGTGACAACTGGGTGGTTGCAACGTCGAGCAGAACTGAGGGGCGGCAGTTTGGGCGGCTGCGTTGATCGGGAAGAGGTGGGGTTTTTGGGTTCTGGGCGACAAGGTAGGGGGCGGCGCTACTGGGGTAGGAGTCGCCGGAGGTGGCGGGGGAATGCCGGAGAATACAACGACTGGAGGAGATGGTTGAACAGTAAAAGGGGGGTTGCTGTCGATCTGGAACAGGGTAGAGGGGAAAGGGGGATGCCAGGTGGTGGCGGCGCGCGCTAGGAGGGCGGCGCCGAAGGGGGAAGTGGTGACGGGGGAAGTTGCCAGAGAGGGCTGGTGGTGGTCGGAGGAGATGGGGAAAGGCTTGGGCGGGAAAACGAGGAGAGAGAACATAGAGGAGAGAGAAAGAGGAGAGAGGAGAGAGATTAGACGGCTAGGATTTGATTTGTGTGCCAAAAATTAGGGTTTGCATTAGGATTGTACTTATAGGATACAATTAGGATACTGGGTTAGTGGTTTAGGGTCCAATAAAAGTAGATTTGGGTCAAGAACAAATGAAATTGGGTTTTAGGGTTCAATAAGAGAAAGATTAATCAATAGGGTTCAAATAAAAATACCCACATTTAGATAGAAGAAAATAAAATCAATAAAATAGTCTAATCACGAAAAACGAAGAATTCCACGAACAAAAAATTGAATCCCAATAAATAAATAAACAATACAAATGAATAGAATATAAACTGGGCTTGAAAATAGGAAATTCGCAAAGAAAATCAGATCCGGTATAATAATAAAATAATCCAATATATGAATTTTAAATAGAAAATCATGAAATAACAATTAATTAAAACAATAAATCATACAACAAAATAATATTCGGGTTTAACAATTTTTATTAAAATCACCTAATAATAATAATACATTTGTTTTAAGCTCAAATATAAATAGTTGATCAATAAGACATAGAAAGTAGTTTAAAATACACAATTATTCGAAATAAGTATAATTATCGATTAGAAAAACACTTTAATATAAAATCCAAAATGATTTTTAACAAATAATGAATTTATAATATCGAAATACAGAAAATATTCAGAAAATCCGTATTTACGGGAATGGGGGCTACAGCGAGGTGAGATCCTAATTGCGGAGAAATCTGTGAATGGCTCAGACTCAGAATTCCATGTCGAGGCAGGAGGCACGAGGGGCCCTGTTACAGAGAATTTTGGGTACAATGGGTTGGGTGAGTGAAATTAAACCCGGCTCTCACGTGACTTCGTGTGGTCTTTGAGGAATCGTTATGTGATTTTGTAGTTATCGAGGAGGCGTCACGTGACTGTGGTCATTCAAGAAGTCATGCTCCCTTCTATATGTTCTCTTCTTGTCCTCCTTTTCCTGGACTAGTTAACCTTACTTCACCCAAAACTTCTTTCTCTAGAACGAGACTCTTTCTTTTACCTTGTTTAGTGATCAATCCAGTAGCCCGGCTTCACCCTCTGGTCGAAGCGGATCATCTTTGGAATCATCCTATCAATTGTCCTCATCGGTGAGGGAGCCCAAGAGTTCGAGGCCCGTTCGCATTACTTCTCCAAAAAAGGAAGTGGAGATTGAGGTGTGCTTGGGCATTGAAGGGGCGGAGCCTGGTCATTCTGAGCCAACTGAGGTCGGTGAAGAGGAGAGGGGGAGTCCTGAGCAAGCGGAATGAGGACACTCCGGAGTGCCTGAGGTGGTCGAAGAGGAGAGGGAGAGTCACAGGGAGGCGACAGAGGGGGGCGAAGAGGAAGTGGAAGGTGGTCCCCAGGTTCGAAAAGTGGGGACCTCGTTCCATGATAGCATTGTAGTCGTCCCCTCTCCTCGTATATGTTGGCCTGCGAGGAAGAAGAAGCGGTCCTTTCCCCTAACCTTGAATATGAACCAATGGAGTATGAACACAAGGGGGGTGTGTTCCGTCCGACTCTCGGCGGGAAGCCTATTCGGATGTACGTTGTTCATTTTGGCATTCAACCATCATCGCCACAAAATTGAAGATAGAGGCGGACATGACCCAGAATACTCTAGTGGCGAGTGACCCACTTAGTATGACACCAAATCCACTCTCCTCTTCGCATGAGGAACCATCTACGTAGAGCTCCTACGTAGGCTCGTCTTGCCGTTCATGTTGGTGGATTCCTTAGAGGCCAGCTGTGTATTGACAGTTTACATTGCATCATGACACATTTTTTTTCATATATGAGGCATTTTATTTATTGTGTTATTTATTGTGATTAAATGAACATAATAAAGTCCTTAGAATAGTAGGTCCAATACCATGGGACATCAAGTGCATGACTTGATTGTGAAATCTATTGGTTATAATCAGAATACTATTCTTAAATGTCCATAGTCAAGTATTATTGTGAATTAGGACAACAATAATACAGAGAGACTAGTATGTGCGCAGATTGATGACCATATCTCACAGGTCATGGATATGAGATATCAAGTGTTCACATGGGTACATATTAGAGTAATAATGTACAGGATTAACCCATCATGAGAACGCTGTATGGATCGTTATGTTAGTGTCATAAGCGGTTCGCACTTTATTAAAACATATAACTTCTCTTATAGGGAACCGTAGTGACTTCAAGTCAAAGGACTACGTACACCATGGTTTCACCGTCAAACGTTGCCTGTAATAAAGTGATTATAAAGTCGAGTATTGGATATACTAAAAATCATGCGGAGAGATGTGAGTGACTTAGATAGGATTTGTCCCTCATACATAACATGAGCGATATCTACGGGCCCCTGATTGAGTGAGACTGCAAAATGCATGGTTGTGCTCAAATGGGTTAATATGAGATATTGAGCTCATTTGTTTTAGTATGTCTACTCGAACATCAAGGAACCAAAGATTGAACTATATAAGGGCGACACGCTCTATGTCTTGTGGTCAATTAAGATATCTGGACAAAAGGACTAGACTGCATTGTAACATTGGTCACAGATAGATTATGTCAAATCACTGGTATTCCCATTACTTGAGTAGCAGTGATGTATTGTTAGATACCGCTTACTATTTGTAACATTAGAATATGATTTTAGTATTACTGTGAACATAATGGGAACTTACAGGGTCACACACTTACAATTGATCAAAATTGAGATTTAAATTCATGAGATGAATTTAATTAGGAATCCTAGTCAGGCTTGGACTCCTGATATGGTTGGGTAATTAATTAGATTAAATAGGCCAACTAAAGTTAGAAGCGCCACACACGAATCTGACCCAGGTCAGACTGTGAGCCCAATCGCCTCACCGCTCTCTTAGGGTTGATTTTCTACACCTATATATATACGATATATTTATGTGGAAAAGATATAGGAGAAAACCCTAGCCATCACAGAAATTGTGAGAGAGAGATCGTGAGGAACATATCCTTCCTGCAGATGGCACCGCGACGTGAGGGAGAGCTTGATTTGTGTAACCCCCGTTTCCAATTATACGAATTTCCATTTCTTTTCTTTCTTTTCCTTGTATTCTTTTATTTCAATTTCCGTATAAAGTCTTTCCTTTGCATTTAAATTCTTTTTGAATCTCCTACTGAAACCCATCCTAATATTTATTTAAACCCCAAATTCATATTACAGACTATAATCTTGTTCTCTTCTTTTATTTATTTATTTTGAAGCCCAAACCAAGTCTTGTTTCCATCATCTTATAAATATTATTTTAATTTATTTGAAGCCCAATTTTAATCCATACTATAATATTATTTTATTGATTATTTTGATTTCATGTGAATCCCATTTCTTTAGCCCAAGATTAAACCCAAGCCCAAAACAAATATTAAGTCCATACTATAATTATTTTATCTTATTAATTGTTTAAAGCCCAATGTTATTTATTTTTGTGAAGCCCAATTCATGCCCAAATCTAATTTTATGTAAAACCCAAACCCACGACCCTATTCCAAACCCCTACCCGAACTCTCAACTGCACACACAACTCCACTCTCCTTAATGTCTCCACTACCCCTATTAAATATCCATTAACAGCAATTCCCAATAATCTATCCTTTAATCTTTCCCATTATCTCCTAACCACCCTAATCCCTCCTAATCTAATCCCCTAATTATCTATCTCTACAATCGTTTCTCTCCTTTTCTCTTTCCCCCTCTCTCTGTTCCGAAACTCAACACCACCTCACCCCCGAAACCCAACTTCGAGCCCCGTCAGCTTCCCCTCCGACCTCATTGTCTACCTCTCGCTCAAGCTACCACCCGAGCACCGCCCTCCTGCGCTCTGCCATCGCACACAGCCCCTCATCGCCTCGCCGTCAACACCCCCGCAACCCCTGCACTCCTCCACCATCCCGATCACCTCTGCCTCGCAGTCGACCGCCACAAACATCCCCGTCGCATCCCCCACCATTGCTGTTGCTGTCCCTGACTCCGACTGCCACCAACAATGATCCTCCTCCCTGCCTTCATCCACTGCTCGAGCCACCGCCTACCTTCGAATGCCACCCCGTCGACAGCCACCTCAGCATCTCTCCACCGTTGCTGTGCTCCGCCTCCATCGTCGCCATCCACCTCACCTCTAGCTTCGCCCCGACAGCACTCCCGCAACCACATCGACCTTGCCATTGCTGCTGCACCTTGACCCCTACTGCGACTATGACCACCCCGATGTCAGCAACCCTCTCTGCTTCTCACCGCAGCAAGCTCTGACTGCAACCATCATCCCGTAGTTACCATCGATCACCGAAAACCTCCACTATCGCCACTGCAACCCCGTTAGCCATCGCCATCATCTCACAACCACCCGCCATGCTCGCTGCCTTGTCACCGCATGCCTCTCACGACCGCCAGTCACTACCTCAGCCACCCTGAGCACCTACCACAAGTTGTCGCCCTCACCTGCTCTGAACACTACTGCGATCACCATCCTAGCCTGTGACTCGAGCATCCTGAGCAGCCACCTTGGCAGCTCCTTCCTTGGCCACCGCCTGTACCTCCAAGCTGCCTGCACCTCCATCTCCATCAGCTCCAACTTGCAGCCACCATCTCACTGTTGTCACCGCTGTTTGTGTTTGTTGCCATGTCTTGCATGTGCAACCGTGGGTTGTTGCACGTGCTCTCGCCGTTACTGTGTTTGCATGTGCTTCTGTTGCCGTGAGGTTGCACGTGTTGCTTGTTACGTAGTTTGCATGTGCTCTCGTTGTTTCCGTCGTTCGCACGTGTTGCCGCCGTCGCTCGTCTCGCTTCCATTCATTGTCACATAAGGCAAGTACCTTGACAGGATTTTTAGTGGTATCAGAACTAGGTTATGCCCTAACCAGGTTAGGCTAATGTGTTAGTCAGGTTGGGTTTAGGCCATAACCGGTTAGACTCTAGCCAGGTTCGAACCATGTTAAGCTCAACAATATGCACACCATGTTGATCACATGAACATGTATTAACCATCCTACAATCTAGATACTTATCTTATTCGATCAACTTTTGATCCCTTCATATTCAGTTCTTTCATTTCTTATTTTCGTTCATCCCATCCATTCATCTTCATTCGTTGATTCTTTATTGGGTATTTCATTCTTTTCGTACCTATATTTTTTTGATTCCGGTGCTATCCATCCTTTTATTTCTGCTTGTCTCGTCGATTCTTTCATATTTCAGTTCTTGCATTGTTCATTTCTTCCTGTGCCTTGCATTCATATTTATTTATTGATTCATTATTGAGTATCGTACTAGTTATTTATTCCCTACCCCATTCTCCTCAAATTTCGGTGCTACCATTTTGTTATTCTTGCTCGGTTCATCGATTGGCTACACGTGATCTACGACATGTCAGCGGCTTGGAATATCAACACGAGAGAAAGCATTGTCGATCGCTCCAAGATGTACAGACAGATTGCTAGAGTTAATGGACGCTGATGACCAAGTCTTCCCGATCAGAGTGGTGTAGCGGAAGCGTGTGAGCCCAAAACCCATAAGTCCCAGGATTATTACGTTGCTTCTCCTTCATTGCATTGTTTGCTTCCTTCCATCCCTTGCATTCATCCTCATCCATCGACTCATTATTTGGTTCAATTCTTCCCTATCCATTCTCTCTTCGGTCCCAGTTATACCTACTCCTTCATCTTCTTGGTCCGTTATCTCACAAGTCTTGTGCTGTTTTTTTCCTTATGATATCGTTCACTTCTTATTCATACATTCCATTCGTCATCATCATCGATTCATTATTTGATATCAATCTTATCCATGCTTTTTGTTATTCTGGTGTTGTCACCACTTTGTCCCCTCCCTCTGATTCGCTGCTTCTTTATCTTTTAAGCTCTGCATTGGTTATATCCTATGTACTACCTAAGTAAATTTCATGGACGAAATTTTGTTATAAGGTAGGTAGGATTGTAACTCCTGTTTTCGATTATACGGATTTTCATTTCTTTTATTTTCCTTGTATTCTTGTATTTCAATTTCCGTATAAAGTCATTCCTTTGCATTTAAATTCTTTTTGAATCTCCTACGAAAATCCATCATAATATTTACTTAAAACCCAAATTCATATTCCAGACTATAATCTTGTTTTCTCTTCATTTTATTTATTTATTTTAAAGCCCAAATCAAGTATTGTTTCCCTCATCTTATAAACATTATTTTGATTTATTTGAAGCCAATTTTAATCCATACTATCATATTATTTTTTTGATTATTTTAATTTCATGTGAAGCCCAATTCTTTAGCCCAAGATTAAACCCAATGTAACACCCCGAATTCCAAAATACAACTGAATTTGAAGTTCCACAGGATCTTTACACTTCTTTCGTACAATTTTACAAAGCAAATAAAAACTTTTTGCTACATCAAAGTTTACACTTACATTACATATTTACAGTAGAAGCAATTTACAACAATTTACATGAATTGAAATGTACAACTCTTGAATCAATCTTTAATCAGCATGCATTCTTTAGTCTTGTTAATCACTTTACCCTGCATAAAAACTGTGGGCGCATCAGTTCCTTACAACCGATGAAATATTATACACGGCTATCCTCTCTATGCCGAAACAGTATACCGATTCTCAAATACTTAAACAATCACAAACTTGATCACAAACAGAACTACAAGGGACTATCCTATAGATGTCGTGTTGTGCAGTGCACTTAGTCCTTAATGCAGTTGTTTATATTAGATGACACTAATGCACACTTGTTCAGATTCTATGCATCCCATACTACATAGGTCTGAGGGAAAGCCCTTAACCGTTCTTCAACTTGTAGGGTTCAATCCTTCGTTATGACTTAAACTACTACTGTAACTACGATAAGTATCCTAGATGTTCTATGAGTTACGAGCTTATGTCCAGACAGCCTGCAGGGGAATCCCACATTATGTCATGACGCATCGTGAAGAACCATGGATAATTCAGCCTCCGTCATGGGACATGACACCACCCGCAGTCACCTAACACCCCACGAGCGTCGCCTGCGGTACGGACTCCTAGAGACATATCCACGTCATGTCACGACGCATCGTGAAGATAGCCTGTGAATATTCTCACACCGTAGCTCCGAGGCCCTCATACTCGTATTTTTCTCTTATTTTCATCACGTTTTCACTATGTATTTAGTCCTTAGTTATTCAAATCATGAACAAAATCAATTCTCTATAGTTAGCCCTTCCACTATACCGGTCTTAACCATTTATTCAACATGACCCAAATCTTGGTCTTTTCATCTCAAATTTTATTTCAACACATTTCTTTTCAATGCCGATATGAGGCTTAACTACACTCTAGTTCTCAATTTCAATTCATAATCACAAACTTGAGTCTTTCATACTCATAAGTTCTCTTTTCATGATTAACATTAATTTCCACTTCATTTTCATGACATTTGTATTTTCATGTTCTTTCATAATTCATCAAATCATTCAATTTCAATTTCATACACAATCCCATGCAGAAACAATATAATTTCATTTTTCTCAGGTCAGTCGACTGTTAAGCATGGCCAGTCGGCTGTTCTGCGAGGTTCTAAAGCTCGAAAATAAATAATCAGAGTAGTCGACTGTCAAGCTATGGTCGGTCGACTGTTCCGTAAAAGATTTGAACTCGAAAACAAATAATCAAGACGGTCGACTGTTTCAATATAATCGGTCGACTGTGCTACTGGGTTTTTCAAATTCCCAAAATGTTTTTAGTTCTTTTTCTTATCCAAATTCATTCAAAAATTTCAGATTTTATTTTTCATCTTATTACAACACTTCAGTAAAATAAAATTTTGATTTTTGATACAAAACAACATAATTTACTCTCTACTTCCTTTTATTCTTCAAATTCGAATTTAGGGGAAAATAAGCATAATCTCCTTATAAATTACACTTAAAATTTCCCTATATCACTTATAATATTTTTTATTAACATTGTACAATTATCTCAGTAAAAAATTTATTTTTCATGTCATTTAACAACACATTAATCAAAATCACCTATATCCATAGTTCTTTATTCAATTGTTCAACATACAAGCATGTATTTGTTTATCTAGCACATCACAACAAAATTGAGCATGGTAGAATGATAATCATTTAACAAATCATAATTTGGAAATCAATTTAATACTCTTTTAACATATAATCAAACTAATAGCAATTTGTCTTATTTTCATAATGCATGGCTATATTTGTTAAGGTTTCTCCTTAATTTGTCAACCACATCCTAACATGATGTCTAATTAGAAGTTTAAGAGAAACATCCACCTTAAATGGAGAGAAACAATCAAATAGACTCCTAGAGATCTCCTACGACGAACGAGTGAAGCCTTCTCCTCCTAGATCAAGCCACAAAAATTGCCTTCTCCTTGTTGCAATCTTGAACCCGAGCCTTCCCTATGCAGTCCGGCCTCCTTCTCCTTGGTTGAAGCACTCACACAAAACACTCACTCTTTTCAACTCACAACTCCTCAATCTTTTGCCTTACTACTTGTATCTTTTCCTCTCTTTCTATTCTTTCTTTTTTCAAGTTTTTCCAAGTGTGTGTGAATGAAGAGTGTGTGAGGGGGTATTTATACAATTTTTTAGGGTGAATGGAGGGTCAAGATTAGATCAAATGGTTAGAGATTAAGGGCTAAGATGAAGTAGGGAGTTGAAATAACTTCCCATGATGAGAGTAACCAACTCTCCACCACTCCCATCTCTCCCACTCTCCCTATCCTATCCGGCCATGGTGAAAGGGTATGCATTGCACACTCCATTGCATGCACGTGCCACCTAGTGTCCCTCATTTACAAATTTGTTCATGTGACCAAATATTAATTGTCCATGAAATGAGTTTACACTACAAGTTAGACCATTTCAAAAGAGAATTAAAGTAAATGGGCTCATTAATGGGCCAAACTAATCATGGACTTTAAAATAATTAATTTAATTAATAAAATAGAGTGGGCTTAAAGACAATTAGGCCTAGATTTTAATTAGGCTTTTAAAGAGAATAGTTTTTTTGGAAAAATAAAGAGAACAAATACTATATAAAAATATTTTATAAAAGAAATTATACAAATGAAATCATACGTGCATAACACGTAAAATCACAAAATCTCATAAATGAGAACTAGGGTGTTACACCCAAGCCCTAAACAAATATTAAGTGTAACACCAACCTTTTATGAATTCTTAAATATTTGATTTATATTATTCATATTTATGATTTAGAGTATATTTTCTTGTATTAATTGATTTTATTTTATTTTATAATGATTAAATTGGAATTCGGGATTAAACAAAAAAAATTGAAAATATAGGAGTTTTGAGGTGAGTTTTCTCGGGGCAGATGATTCCGATTTAACCCGATATCTTTCCAGTGTACTTGTGCATAATAGAGGGTTGGATAATTGATAATTTGAAGGAAGTTAGAAATTTTGGAGTTTGGGGTTGAAAATAACCCTAAAAATGAGTATTTTATGTGAAATTGGGCATTAGCCCATAATCATAACCTCCTACACTATTTAAAATCCACATATTTACAAGTATGCCACTCTCATTTCTTTCTCCCCTTCCATGTTCTTTCCTGGCCAAAAACCCATCAGACCAAAACCCAAACTTCACCCAATCTAGGGTTGTTCAATCCATCTTATATGCTACTTCAATCTTCAAATTGTTTGGGGATTCTTGGAGAGTTTGGGGTGCTATTCAGCATGGCAGTGTTGGTTTGTGTAGATAATTTCGTGAAGGTATACCACTTTTGTATCGTTGTTTATGGAATTGTGTGGTTTTAATTTCTTTTCATAAAAATTGTGGTAGGATGATGTTTAGAGTATGTAGAACATGCTTAAGGTGAAAATTTTCAATTTTAATGATGATAATATGGAAATTTTCTTTAATCTTGGGTTTGAGTTTAGGAAGGGTAAGGAGAATTGTATCTATTTTATGCTAATAATTAATTTGGATGTAGACTATTATGGGATAATTGAGAAGTATTTATGATAAATTTTAATAATTATTCGACAATTGTAAGGAATTTTTTCGGTATCGGGAAATTGTAAAAATAGAGTTTATTGATATAAAAATATGATAATTGCGGGAAATATGTACAAATAATTGACATTATTCCCAAGATGTATATGTAAGTTAATTTTGGGATATAGAAGTTTATTTGGGGTAATTTTCCCTTAAAATATAAAATATCGGTTAGAACTCCTTCGATCGAGGGGTAAAATTGGGATTGGTAATAAAATTAGAGAATTGTTGATTTGACATGCTTACGTAGATTATTTATTATGTTTGAGTGCGTTCGATGTGCATTCGGGGGTAGATAACATGTGTTTTGAGTTAATAGCTTATGGGGTTCGATAATTTTCTTAATAGGTGTGAAAAAGTGAAGTTTAATTAGCGACCAAGCGAGAGAGGAGTATATTCTTGCTGGTTCGTCAGGTGAGTATAATTATACTAGGTATACTTTATGTTGTGGTAAACTTTGAGATGTATTTTATGTGATTTGTAATAGTTATGATCGGATACAAAAATAACCGAAAATACAGAATTTTAATAAGTTGAAATTGTGCTATATGGCGAATTTGCATGATTTTGAATATTTGGTGTTATTAGTGATATATTGGGTATATATATGATAATATGAAGTTGTTGGGGTGGATATAGGTATAATATGCGGGTCATAAATAATATATATGGTATTATGATATGTTGACTAATACAGTGTATATATGGTATATGGGTGATAAATGAGAATTGATATGATAAAAGATGAAATTAATGGTTTGGTATGTGTATGATATAGAGATGTTTGAGGTAAAATTAATGTGTGATAACATGATGTAGTAAACTAAATAACATGGTATACACATAATATGTGATAATGTGACAAGATAAATAATATGGTGCATTTATGCTATGTAATAATATGATGTAGTAACCTTACAAGTTAAATAACATGGTGTATGCATATATGTGATATAATGAGAAGATAAATAACATGGTGAAGGCCAAATATACGATGATCTGTTGAGAAAAAAGATGAGATGATATGACAATAAAATGAGATACAAAGATGAGATGAAAATGATTATAAAAGCTAAATTTTGTTGACCAGTACCTACAGAAATCCAGGGGATTTGGGCTAGACCTCCTAATACCTAAAGACTGGCTTGGGGTGCAGTGTTTATTAACCAAACTATGTTTGGGGTGTGGTGTTATTATCGCCCAAGCTATCGGCTTAAGGCCCGGTTATTACCCAGTTTATCTGGGGTGTGGTGATTATTACCCAGGTTATCGGCCTTGGGGTGCGGTGATATATTACCCAAGTTCTACTTGGGATGCAGTGATTATAACCCAAACTATGTTTGGGCTGCGGTGATTATTACCCAAGTTCTACTTAGGGTGTGGTGTATTCGTTCGCTGGCATAGGCTGGGAGGAAGACATAGCCTCGGACGCGTAAGATCCTTGGTGGGCAGAGGTCCGCGTGTTTACTGGTCTATCAGCTTTCAGTATTTGGGATACTGTGGCTTACTGCTCGACAAACTAAGAAAATGAGTAAATATGAAATGAGAATAAGAAAGTAAAGAAAGTATATGTTGTGAAATGAAGATGAGAAAGTAAGACAAGTGTATGTTTTGAAATGA
The DNA here is from genome assembly GCA_017893485.1 of Hemerocallis citrina. Classification (NCBI taxonomy): domain Eukaryota; kingdom Viridiplantae; phylum Streptophyta; class Magnoliopsida; order Asparagales; family Asphodelaceae; genus Hemerocallis; species Hemerocallis citrina. Next base: position 276,911,843 of record CM030362.1, read on the forward strand.
ATATGAAAAGTAAAAGAAAATGTGTATATGAATGAGGATGAGAATTAAAGAAAATGTGTTAGAGGATGTAAATGAATATGAAATGTAAATGATGTATGAGAATGAGAATGAAAAGTAAAGAAATTATATTATGCAAATAAATATGTAAAGTAAAGAAATTGCGTTATGTGAATATATATGGAAAGTAAAGAAATTGTGTTATGTGAGTATTTATGAAAAGTGAATAAATTATGTTATGGGAATAAATATGAAAAGTGAAGAAAATTGTGGCATGGGAATGAATATGAGAAGTAAAGAAAATGTGTTATGCATTATGCGAATGAAAAATAAAGTAGGATGTATTATGAGAATGAAATGTAAAGTAAAGTGTATTATGTGGCGAATAATAAAAGTAAGTGGTATTAAGTGATGAGAATGGTTATTCACATAAAACATGATATGATATGAGTTTGGTGCGCCTTGGAATTGTATCGAGGAACTATTTGCCCGCTATTTCTATGGAAATGGTGGGAACTACCTGCCATGACACAACTCCCAGGGTAGATCAGTGGGGTTTTGATATGATAGTTGTATTGCGAGATGAAAATGAAAAGTAAAGTAAGCTGTAAGATGAAAATGAGAAAAATAAAGTGATGTATATTACCCAAGTTATCGGCTTGGGGTGTGGTGGATATTACCCAGTTTATCTGGAGTGTTGTGTTATATTACCCAAGTTTCACTTGGAGTGTGGTGATTAATACTCAAACTATGTTTGGGTGCGGTGTATTATCTGATAAGAATGAAAGATAAAGTAAATTGTAATATGAGACATGAATGAATATGAAAGTAAGATATATTATCAAACAAGAATGATAAGTAACTTAAGTTATATGGTGAGATGAGAATGAATTATAAAGCAAAGTATATGATAAAATGAGAATGAGAATTAAAATAAGTTGTATGACGAAATAAGAATAAAAGGAAAGTAAATTGTATTATATGATGAGAATGAAGGTTAATGTTTTAAGAGATGTTATGAGATGTGTTATGCGATGTGAATAAATGTGATGTTATGAGATGGGTATGAGATGTAAATAAATACGATGTTCTGAGATGTATTATAAGATATGGATGAATGTGATATTATAAGATGTGGATGAATGAGGTGTTATATGATTGAATGAATGTGATGTTAGGCTATGAGAATGAATATGAATATAGTATAAGATTGAAGGAATGTGATGTTATAAGACGTGAATGAAATGTATTATGAGACTTATGAGATGTGAATGAATGTAATGTTACGAAATGAGAAGGAATGTGAATATAGTATAAGCGAGGAAGGAATATAAAAGTAGAAAAATGATATGACATGGTAGATAGAATGGATGTTAATATGGTAGATTATTTGAAGACTAATAAATTACCTTTGTGTTATATCCAGTTTTGTTTACTATATTTTCATGTTTAATCTTAGGTTATATTTAACTATTAGCATGTTAGTAAGTTATTTTAATTTCTTTAATACTATTTACTTTAGTAACTAACCATGTAAATTATACTCACACTAGTTTTGGTTGACCCCTATTGTGTTTGGGGGTCAGAGGAGTCCCCCCCCCCCCCCCCCACCCCAGCTTCGGGTGGAAGTCTTTGACCCTCTTTGCAGGTTTTGATTTGCAGCAAGGTGAGATACCTTAGTGTTACCTAGTTTTGTAGTTATACTTTCCGCTTAGTAGAGTTGGTGATATATGTATCTAGTATATATTTTATTTACCTAAGCCATGTAGAAATGGGGCAAATGATAGTAGTTGTGTAATATTCTGTATTTTGGGAAGATTATGTATATAACTGTAAGGGATGATGATATATATAGTGATGTGATGAAGTATGAAACCCGTACTCGCCTTGTTGTGGGGGTATTGGGTTCTGTGGTTTGGTTTTTGAAAGGTTTTTCTAAAGTTTTTCTAAAAATCTTATATGTTTTCAAATGAATTTTTGGTTTTTAAATTGTATCTTGCATATTATGATGAGTTATGCTCCCAAAGCCCTGTGTATTATTTCCTATGTGTTGTTGATTGGTTTGGCCTGGGGAGGATTAATTTATATTGCTTGTGATGTGAATTATGTAATTGTTTGCAGAATTCCGCAAGAAATCTCTGTAAAAGAGCTAATATTTCAGGGGAGACTGCCGAAATTTTAATTGAAATTTATGAAATTTTTTCTAAGTAAGAAATGGTGTAAGTAAGTAGTAGATTGAGTAAGAAATCGTTTGAATAAGATATGGTTTAAAAAAAAATATTGGGGTGTTACATTAAGTCCATACTATAATTATTTTATCTTATTAATTGTTTAAAGCCCAATGTTATTTATTTTTGTAAAGCCCAATTTAAGCCTAAATCTAATTTTATATAAAACCCAAACCCACTACCCTATTCCAAACCCCTACCCAAACTCTCAACTGCACACACAACTCCACTCTCCTTAATCTCTTCACTACCCCTATTAAATCTCCACTAACAGCAATTCCCAATAATCTCTCCTCTAATCTTTTCCATTTTCTCCTAACCCCTCCTAATCTAATCCCCTAATTATCTCTCTCTACACCCGTTTCTGTGTGTGTGTGTGTGTGTGTGTGTGTGTGTTCCGAAAATCAACACCACCTCACTCCCGAAACCCAACTTCGAGCCCCGTCAGCCTCCCCTCTGACCTTGACTGCCACCTCCCGCTCGAGCCACCGCTCGTGCGATGACCTCCTGTGCACCGCCACCACACACAGTTCCTCATCACCTCGCCGTCAACACCCCGCAACCCCCTGCACTCCTTCACCATCCCGATCACCTCTGCCTTGCAGTCGACCACCGTGAACATCCTTGTCGCAGCCCTCGCCATTCCTATTGCTGTCCTTGACTCTGACTGCAACCAACAGCGATCCTCCTCCCTGCCTTCATCCACCGTTTGAGTCACCGCCTACTGTTGACTGCCACCCCATCGACAGCCACCTCAGCATCTCTCCACCATTGACGAGCACTGCTTCCATTGTTGCCATCCACCTCACCTCCAGCTTTGCCCCTGCAACACTCCCACAACCACCTCGACCTCGCCATTGCTGCTGCTGCACCTCGTCCCCTGTTGCGACTGCGACCACCTCGATGTCAGCAACCCCCTTCGATTCTCACTGCAGCAACCTCCGACTGCAACCATCAACTCGCAGTCACCGTCGATCATCGACAACCTCCACTATCGCTACTACAACCCCGTTAGCCATCACCATCATCTCACAACTACCTGCCCTGCTTGCTGCCTCGTCGCCGCGTGCCTCGTGTGACTGCTAGTCGCTGCCTCAACCACCCCGAGCACCTGCCGCCAGTCATCACCCTCACCTGCTCCGAACACTACTGTGATCACCATCCTCGCCTGCAACTCGAGCACCCCGAGCATTCACCTTGGCAGCTCCTTCCTTGGCCACTGCATGCACCTCCATCTCCATCGTCTCCAACCTGCAACCACCATATCGCTGTTGTTTCCATAGTTTGTGTTTGTTGCCGTGTCTTGCATGTGCAGCCATTGGTTTTTGCACGTGCTTTTTTCGTTACTGTGTTTGCACGTGCTGCCATTATCATGAGGTTGCACGTGTTTCTTGTTACGTAGTTTGCACATGCTCTTATTGTTTCCGTCATTCGCACGTGTTGCCACCGTCGCTCTTCTCGCTTTTGTTCATCATCACATAAGGCTAGTACCTTGTACATTTCGGTTATTCCGTACAAGCATATTGTTTTATCTCCCGCAATTAGTAATTAGATCATCGCATTTAAAATCCGTTATTTTTGCAGTATTCATGTTTCATGATATTCCCATATCTAGAATTAGTCGTTATAGATTGAATCGAATCAATTATTTTGCCTCCATGATTCGATGCCATCAAAATATCATAGTTTCCATTATCCCCACATTTATTGCACAAACAAGAATTTGAAACTATATATTTGTAAGTAAGAACCATTACAATTTGAATTGGCAAGTTGCTGTCTTGCTGCTGTTGTAACTTGTAGCTAGATTTTTACCTAGTTATTGTTCAAATTAATTAGAATTTTGTACACGTGAGTCGTATCCCCGTGAATCTCGTTTCTGGAACATTCGACGGATTCCAATTCTGAGTTGTAGATAATGAGTTATCATGTTTTTCGTACTGCTAGGTCTACACATTCCAGATTGTTACGTATAGCACATCGTCATGTTTCACAAATTAAAATGTCATGTTAATAGGTAAATTAGGACTTGATATTTGTCAGCATACTACTAGACATGTGATGCGTCTAATTTTTATATAAATATTTGTACTCATTTACCCATAAAAATTATTTGTATTCGTCTATTCTGTTAATAATTTATCTTATTTCCATAGATTTTGATTAATTAATTATTTTTTGAAGGAATAAGATTTTTGATGCAAAAGGTAAATATATTTTGTAAAAATCAACAAACAAAACAAACAGAATGATTGTTAATTTTTTATTGATTTGTTGAATTTTGAATTTTACAATTTGGTCCTCGAAAAAGTCAATAGAAAATATAATTATCAATTTATATAATTTTAAAAGTACAGTACGGATTGATGGATGATGAAAGAGTTCAAAAAATTAGTTAATTAGATTAATAGAAAAAAATAAAATAATTTTAATCTAAAATTTCTAATTAATTAATTAATTAATTAACTAAACTTATTAATAACCTAACCCTAAGTTTCCTATTTCCTATATATATGTGCAGGAAGGTGAGCGTGAAGAGGGTTGGTATGTGTGGCGCTACATTTAAGGGAAAAAAACGAAACGAAGCAGGAGAGGGAGAGGGGCATCACAGTTGGCTCTGGTACACACGCTGATACACACACTTAACAAGAGAGGAAGAGTGACGGCTAACCTCGAATCATTAAATAAATAATAAAAAATAAAAATAAAAATAATAAATAGCGAAACAAGGCAGGGATCAAGACGAAGAGAGAGAGAGAGAGAGAGAGAGAGAGAGAGAGAGAGAGACAGGGCGTGTGGCAGGAGAGAGAACAAGACAGCAGGTCTCACGTGGCAGCGAGCCCCTCGTGCCCAGGTGATGAAACGAAGCAGCAGAGGATTTGCTGATGTAGTGCCTCTACTTTGTGGACACACGGCCGGTGCTTGCTGACGTGGTGGGCGCGCGGTTCGAGATGGCTCGGTGATCAAGACAAACAGAGGAGAGAAAAAAGGGATTTTTCTAGGGCTTTGATGTATCCTAGTTTTGAGAATACATTTTTAATTCCATATTATTTTTTTATTTTTCAGGGTTGTGCGTTTGATTTTTGTGTTTAATGCTTACAATTATTTGACGAACTATTGTATGATTTATTGGATCATGGAGAGACCGAGAGGTAATTTGTGATTTAGAACTATAAAATTAAACACCATTGATTGAGCAAAATTAGAGATGATTTACCGCGATTGATGTGACCGTTAAGAAATCCACAGAACTTAATGAGTCTTCGATTAATTAAATTTGCATAGAGATATGACAAACTGTTAGTTGGAGATATTTTTGGCGTTGTTCGAGAGAAAGCATTGAATAATTTGGGAATTTTGGTCTACAACTTGGAAAAATAGTCTTTTTATTCATATGGAATTATAAATTGTGTGGGATAAACTAGGTGAAATCAAAAGCCCTAGAATTAATTTTGCAATTACCAAATCACAAAAATTTCACATTCCGCTCATCTTAATTAATTTAGTTAGTTTTTTAGATTAATTTAATTTAATTGCTTTCTTTATTAAATTTTGATTTTCCAAATAGTTATTCATCTAGTAAATTCCGTACTCAATAAAATAATTAGTCCTTGTGCGTTCGACACTCTTTTCACTTAACTATAATACTTGTTGCGATTTTGTATACTTGCAAAAATTAACATCAAGTTTTTGGCGCCGTTGTCGGGGACTAATTATTCTTTTATTGATATTGAAAATTACTAGACGTTTACTAGTTTGGATTTTTTTCTAATTATTTTATTATTATTATTATTATTATTATACCTCTTTATTTTCTTTTGACGTACTGTTTTTTCTTCTTATTTTATTTTTAGTTTTTCTATTTTTTTCAATACTTATATTTTAGGACATACAAGTACATTATCATGGCCAACTATGAGAACAAGGCTTTGAGTGACTATGCTATGCCCTCAATTTATGGCGCAACATCTAGCATAAAGAGGACTGCAATCGAAGCAAACAACTTTGAAATTAAACCAGCAATTATTCAAATGATTCAACAGACTATTCAATTTTGGGGACTACCGCACGAGGATCCTTATGTTCACATTGCAAACTTTCTAGAAATTTGTGACACTTTCAAGTACAGCGGAGTATCAGATGGTGCAATCAGATTGAGACTCTTTCCTTTTTCACTACGAGATAAGGCTTGGCTTGGCTAAATTTTCTACCACCTGGTAGTATTACTACTTGGGAGGGACTTGCACAAAAAATTCTTGCTAAGTATTTTCCGCCGGCAAAGACAGCAAAACTAAAAAATGATATTACCACATTCATTCAATTTGAGACTGAGTCTTTGTATGATGCATGGGAGAGGTATAAAGAGTTGTTGAGAAAGTGTCCTCATCATGAACTACCAAAATTGTTGTAAATTCAAATATTCTATAATGATTTGGGATTACAAATCGATTTATGGTTGACGCAGCAGCTGGAGGTGCACTTATGAGCAAAACTTACGAAGCAGCCTATGAACTTTTAGAGGAGATGGCATCAAATAATTACCAGTGGTCTTCAGAGAGTACAATGCCAAGAAAAGTGGCTGGAGTTTTTGAACTTGATCCTATTTCTACTTTAACTGCAAAAATTAATATTTTATCTAAACAAATATGTAATATGAATGTTAATGCTATTCATACTAATATGATTTGTGATCTTTGTGTAAGAAATCACTCAAGTATAGATTGCCAAGTGGGGAACCCTCTTGCTCAATCAAATTTCAATCAAGCAAATTATATGTCCAATTTCCAACATCAAAACAATCCTTATTCGAACACGTATCATCAAGAATGGAGAAACACCCCCAATTTTTCATGGAACAACAATCAAGGAGCAATTAGACAACCTCAAAATTTTCCACAGCAAGAAAACAAGCCGACTCTTGAAGAGATGTTCATGCAATACATGCAGAAGATAGATTTGGCAATCCAAAATGTTGCAATTTCAACTTCAGCTTCAATTCACAATTTTGAGGTTCAAATTGGTCAAATTTCAAATATTCTTAACGAAAGAACGGCAGGAACATTAAGCAACACAGTGGTTAATCCCAATAAGCATGTCAAAATAATAACACTAAGAAGAGGAAGGGCAATTGAGCAACCACAAGAAGAAAATGGCGAACAAAATGTGGTTGAAAAGAAAGAAGAGTACGAACCAATTGTGGAGGAACAAACGTAGCATGAGCAAGTAACTTTTGATGTCTTTAAATCTATGAAGTTTCCTACCGAAGAATAGTCATCTTTTCAAGTAAGTGAAACTGATTTAATTGTGGGTGAGAAACATAAGGCTAAAGTTGAAAAGTTACCAATCGAAGTATGTCCAATAAATTCAGCAAGTCATGAATATGAAAAAGAAAATACTTTTGAATATGTTATATATTTGGATGCTGCACCCTCTATTCATTCATTTTCTCAGCAAAAATTCAAAGAGGTGGGGAAATTAAAGACGTCATCATCATGGAAGAAACGACTCAAACTAGAGCTTGAACCTAATCCACACCTGAAGAGAAGTATTAGAAAAGATATTTTGATGTTGTTGGATCTTGGCGTTACATGACTCTATCGGCCACCATGTCTAGCTGAAGACTTAAGACTTAGTGCTTCTTGGGAGGCAACCCACGTTTTCTTTTACTGCATTTTGATTTGATATTTCTTTTAATTTATTATAATTATAATTTTTGATTTTATTTTGTAGGATTGCATGAGTTTGGAAGTCGCCGGGAGGAGCTGTTTTCTACGCCTACATTGATGGCTATTTTTGAGCAGGATGGAGTCAGAATCTGAAAAAGTATTCCAAAGAGAAATTGTAGGAAATTGTCTTAGCTTTCCAGCACAAAAAGAATCAGGGCATTTGGACACCTACAGCTCCAAATATCGCTGAAACACTGAACGTCGTGCGTGTAGAATTTTAAGACGAATCAGGGGAGAATTTCTTTTTGCATTCTTTTTGTTTTTCTTTTTCTTTTCCATTGAGGACAATTTGATATTCAAATTTGGGGGAAGGTTTAAAAATTTAATTTTTATTTTATATATTTTTGAAAAGAAAAAAACAAAACAAAACAAAATGGATTTCAATTGGGCTCACCATTACACTTTTGAGTTCTTTATTGTGCCAAGCAATGAAATGATTTTTTTTCTTCAGGATAAACAATTTCTTATAAAGCAAGATTTGGCATACTTATTTACTTTAGGATTATTGAATTTCAAAATTCTTTAAAAAATTGTGTGAATCATGCGATTATACATAAAAGAAAAAAATGTGATGCTTTTTCTTGTGATTATCCCCTTTGATCTAGTCCTAAACAGAGTTTAAGTAAATAGAGTGATAGTGAGTAAATAAATTTTATGAATAAAGTCTATCTACTCCAATATTTTGAGTTGCTTAGTAACTAGGGGTATTCATCACAAATGTTTACTATTATGTCAAACGACAACTTGAAATATGAGTATGGAAAGCACTCTAAGTTTGTGACTTGTTGAGTAACCGGGTGATATCATCACAAATGTTTGCATTCACGTCAAAAGGCAATTGACAACTTAGAGAAGAGACCAAAAAAAAAACTATAGTTTGTTACTCGGTTTGTAGTAGTGAGAAGGGGAAATCACAGATGAAGTTGTTACATACTATAATTACATTAATTGCATGACAAATATGATTGGATTTGTAATTATGAATGAATAATTGCACTGGAGAAAGTGGGTATGCTTGATTTTACTTTATTTTCTATTGTTTACATTTTTAATTGAAAATTTGATGCTTGTATGATGAGATCTTTTGGTGTGATGAGTTTAGCTTATTATTCATTATTATTCCTTTATTCATGGTTTTACTTTTTACTCGAGGACAAGCAAAATCTTAAGTTTAGGGGTATTTGATGTGTCTAATTTTTATATAAATATTTTTACTCATTTACCCATAAAAATTATTTGTATTCGTCTATTCTGTTAATAATTTATCTTATTTCCCTAGATTTTGATTAATTAATTATTTTTTGAAGGAATAAGATTTTTTTTGATGCAAAAGGTAAATATTTTTTGTAAAAATCAACAAACAAAACAAACAGAATGATTGTTAAATTTTTATTGATTTGTTGAATTTTACAATTTGGTCCTTGAAAAAGTCAATAGAAAATATTCTATCAATTTAAACAATTTTAAAAGTACAGTACGGATTGATGGATAAGGAAGAGTTAAAAAAATTAGTTAATTAGATTAATAGAATAAAATAAAATAATCTTAATCTAAAATTTCTAATTAATTAATTAATTAATTAATTAAACTTATTATTAACCTAACCCTAAGTTTCCTATTTCCTATATATATGTGCAGGAAGGTGAGCATGAAGAGGGTTGGTATGTGTGGCGTGAAGGAAAAGTAGGGGGTGTGTGGAGCTACAAGTAAGGGAAAAAAAAACGAAACGAAGCAGGAGAAGGAGAGGGGCATCACAGTTGGCTCTGATACACACGCTGATACACACGCTTAATGAGAAAGGAAGAGCGACAGCTAACCTCGAATCATTAAAATAATAATAATAAAAATATATATATAAACAAATAAACAGCGAACCAAGGCAGGGATCAAGACGAAGAGAGAGAGAGAGAGAGAGACAGGGCATGTGGCAGGAGAGAGAACAAGACAGCAGGTCTCACGTGGCGGTGGGTCCCTCGTGCCCAGGTGAGGAAACGAAGTAGCAGAGGAGTTGCTAATGTGGCGCCTCTGCTTTGTGGACACGCGGCTCGAAAATGACAGAACGTGGCTGACGTGGCATCTGGTTTCGGCTGGTGCTTGCTGACGTGGTGGGCGCACGATTCGAGATGGCTCGGTGGTCAGGACAAACAGAGGAGAGAGAGAGGGGATTTGACTGGGGTGTTGGCGCAAAAATCGGGGCATTTCGGTTTGAATTTTTTCTTAAAAAACAGTCCATTTTGTATCTCTTTTCTTTCTCTATTTTTCTATAATGCAATCCAAGACAATATTTGTTAGTTGCAATTTCATTATGAACAAAATTTATTTTTCTAGGGCTTTGATGTAGCCTAGTTTTGAGAACATATTTTTAATTCCATATTATTTTTCTATTTTTCAAGGTTGTATGTTTGATTTTTGTGTTTAATGCGTACAATTGTTTGGCCAACTATTGTATGATTTATTGGATCTTGGGGAGATCGAGAGGTAATTTGTGATTTAGAACTATAAAATTAAATACCATTGATTGAGCGAAATTAGAGATGATTTACCGCAATTGATGTGACCGTTAAGAAATCCACAGAACTTAATAAGTCTTCGATTAATTAAATTTGCATAGAGATATGACAAACTGTTAGTTGGAGATATTTTTGGTGTTGTTCGAGAGAAAGCATTGAATAATTTGGGGATTTTGGTCTACAGCTTGGAAAAATAATCTTTTTATTCATATGGAATTATAAATTGTGTGGGATAAACTAGGTGAAATCAAATGCCCTAGAATTAATTTTGCAATTACCAAATCACAAAAATTTCACATTCCGCTCATCTTAATTAATTTAGTTAGTTTTTTAGATTAATTTAATTTAGTTTCTTTCTTTATTAAATTTCGATTTTCCAAATAGTGATTCATCTAGTAAATTCGGTACTCAGTAAAATAATTAGCCCTTGTGGGTTCGACACTCTTTTCACTTAACTATACTACATGTTGCGATTTTGTACACTTGCAAAAATTAACATCAAATTTTTGGCGCCGTTGTACATTTTCGTTATTCCGTACAAGCATATTATTTGATCTCCCGCAATTAGTAATTAGATCATCGCATTTAAAATTCGTTATTTTTGTAGTAGTCATGTTTCATGATGTTCCCATATCTAGAATTAGTCATTATATATTGAATCGAATCAATTATTTTGCCTCCATGATTCGATGCCATCAAAATCATAGTTTCCATTATCCCCACATTCATTGCACAAACAAGAATTTGAAACTATACATTTGCAAGTAAGAACCATTACAATTTGAATTGGCAAGTTGTTGTCTTGCTGCTGCTGTAACTTGTAGCTAGATTTTGACCTAGCTACTGTTCAAATTAATTAGAACTTTGTACATGAGAGTCGTATCCCCGTGAATCTAGTTTCTGGAACATTCGACAGATTTCAATTCTGAGTTGTAGATAATGAGTTATCATGTTTTTCGTACTGCTAGGTCTACACATTCCAGATTGTTACGTATAGCACATCGGCATGTTTCACAAATTAAAATGTCATGTTAATAGGTGAATTAGGACTTGATATTTATCAGCATACTACTAGACAAGATTAGGAGCCACCTCATAATTTTTATAAGATTTTTAAAATGAATTTACATTCTCTTTATATATATAAGAATTTGACCCTGGTCTGCTGCCTGAACGGTAGGTCAGTAAAGAACTGTTTAGTTGACCTAGCTATTTTATTTAAAATGTATCATGTGGATATTCGTTAGAAACGGCATGAAGTCTATATTTTGGAACCTCTGGCGGTACCTGATTCGCTTTCCTGTGGCAACGGAAAAGTGTATTTTTGTACAACAACGTATTGTTGTCCAGAATTGTAACTTCATGTCCTTGATTGTATATATGTTTATTTCTTTCTTTTAATTAATTAACTTGCATATCATGCATTGCATAGACCTTGATACTCCTTGATCCTGTCCTGACACCCGTTCTCATTGTGCATGTTCATGTTGATTACTGTAAAAAGTATAACAAGCTGGGGTAATAAGGGAAAGATTCTAGTAATGGACAATATAGGAAAATGTACTCGGAAGGAAGCCCTTGTTTCTCATAATAGTGACTGTATATGTTTACATGATATGATATGATTACATGATTACATGACATGATATGATTCCTGGTTACATGATATAATTCCTGATTACATGATATGATATGATTCCTGTTAATGCACTGCAAGACCATATAGAATTCACCATTAGAAGTCTCAACGTTAACTGTTTGTATGCACCCGAACCTGTGGTATGAGATGCAGGATTGCGTGTGTAGAACCCCGTATTTTCAAATATTAATTTAAAGATTTGAAAATGAATTAAAATGATTTTCTGGAGATTTAATAAATATTTTCTAAAGATCTATCTTTTCTTTACACGTGCAAAACACGTGCAAATAATTTTGGTGTAAATATACAATTTTACATTTTTAATAAGTTCTCATACTTATTATGGAGTATATTCTAAAATTTGGGATTTTTTTGAGTAGAGAAACTATTTTTATAAATATTTCAAAAGAGAGGGGCTTTTATGTAAAAAGTCGTTTAGATCTTAAATAAACTATGAAAATTTGTTTTTACTGATATTTTGGTTTCCCATGGCTAGCATTTAAATTTAAATACATTTATATTTTATTTTAAATCGATTTGGTGAAGATTTAAACCAACAGAGTGTTTTTGCAAATATAGAATTTATGTTGGATCTTTGCGCAAATGTTTTTCTGTAAGGTAAAAGTCAAATATTTTTTATTGGAAAATATAATATGTATTGCTATATATTATTTCGGATTTTTCTGGATTTTTATGAATATTTTATGACGTATTTGCAAATATTACAAGAGGGAGGGCTTTTGTGCAAAATCGCCACCCTGAGTGTAAATCCGGAATTTTCTTATCTCTGGGCTGTGCTGGGTTGTTGGAAACTTAGTGGTAAAAGGATTTTATTTAGTTTTGATTTATTTAACTTATTTTAACTAAGGAAGGTTATATATGTGAAGTAATAAATTGAAAAAGGACTATTTTGTAAAAGTACTTCAAAACCCTAATTCCTTTCAATCCCGGCCTGTATAAAAGAGGACGTGTAGCCGTCATTCGCTGCACAACTCAAGATTTATTATATTATTATTTTCTTGGTGATCAAGAGGAAGTTTTGATCTAGCAAAAGGAAGGCTTTTTCGTGGATTTTCTCAATTCAAAGGTGAGTGACATTGTTTTTGTTTTGTTTTGATTTTGTGAGTGATATAAAATTGTTTTGCTGTTTTGATCTATATATGCGAGTGACAATGTTGTTTGATTTGATGTTGTGAATGATATGGATCTTATATTGTGGTATGATTCATGTGAACAATTGTTGTTGTTTGGACCATGTATGTAAAATCTATGAATGACTAGTAGATCTTGATTTATAAAATTGTGTTGCTAAAAAGCATGTTAAGATTTGAGTATGGTTATGAACGGATGGTTGAACATCTGGACATCGAGTTTATAAATCAGATTTTGATTAAGAGTCGTGAAAGAAATTTAGTATTGAGAAACCCTAATGAAAGAATTAGTAATCTAGAACATGAGAACTTGAGTTTTGACATATTTGATGTTTTGAGTAATATATCCATAATGAGGAATTGTTGAGATTTGTCATTTTTCCTGAATATGAATTATTTCATGAACAAAGAATCTTTAGAAAACTTCAGTTTTGATTTTTGTATTCAGACCTAAATTATGAAAACTGTAGGTCGACAGTCGACTAGTCTACTATTCAGTCGACTGGTACAACCTTGCCGTTGTATCTTCAGTCCTTTTGAAATCCCCTCTGGACAGTCGACTAGACTCTCATGCAGTCGACTGGTGTCCTGAGACCTTATTTTGTAAAATTATTTCACTCCTTTCTGGACAGTCAACCTATGACCTCTTTAAGTCGACTTATATACTTAGAATATTTTCTTGAGAATTATTGGAATTTTGTCTCGATTAAGTCGACTGATGGCTTTCAAGTCGACTGTTATGACCTAGTTTATTTTTGTAAAATTTTGGATATTTTCCTCTGGACAGTCGACTTACCACAGTATGAGTCGACTGGTACTGATGGATTTTTGTAACTTGAGTGTTCTTTCGAATGATTGGCTTTCAGATAATTCAGTCTATACTTTGTCTTCAGTTAAGCATTTGATTTGAGATATTCAGTTGAGCTAATTTTGTTTAGTGAAAAGTTGATTAAGACTTTTGAGTTTGAGTCTCTAAAGGTGAGTGACCCTAGTATACCGGTGTTGAGTTATTTTGTTGAAGCCCGTGAGGCATTTCAGTTAGTCAGTTTTGAATTTAGGCCGGTAGGGTACACCAACTCTAGGAGATTCGTTAAGTAATTAAATAACCCAAAAATGATAAGGACAGGCACTAGTGGTGATATGATGAACGGGAACATAGGTTATGCACCTCAGTATGGCTTTAGATGTGAGATTTAATCTCCGGAATTATCCAAGTAACTTACTTGAGGTGTGGGATTTATCTCCGGAATTATCCAGGTAAATTACCTGTGATGTGAGATATATCTCCGGAATTATCCAGGTAGTTACTTGCGGTGTGGGATTGATCTCCGGAATTATCAAAGTCGAGGCGACGCACATGGGGTATTCATGTGATGAGGGTCATTGTTTCGGTGTGGGATTTAATCTCCGGAATTATCCAAGTGAATTACTTGAGGTGTGGGATTTATCTCCGGAATTATCCAGGTAAAATACCTGCGGTGTGAGATATATCTCCGGAATTATCTACGTAAATTACTTGCGGTGTGGGATTGATCTCCGGAATTATCGAGGCAAGGGCTAGTACTCACAGTTTATCTTTATCTCGTAGTAGTCATCGTGTTAGGATTAGTTGCATAGCGGGGATTGAACCCTATGAAGTGGAGACGTTAAGGGCTTGCACCGAACCTATGTAGAATGGGATGCATAGACTTCGACAAGTATGCATTAGAGAGTCCGCATATAGACTTTGTGCTGTCTTGACTTGGTTTTATGCATGTGTTTTCCAGTTTTCCTACACTTGACACTTAGACTAGATGCACTTGTTGTTTTCATTCTATGATGTTTTCATGCTTTACATCTTTGTTATTCCTCAGTCATTTATCATTGTGGTTAATACATGTTGTTGATGACTTTATGTTTTACGATTGAATTATGTTGTTTGTTTTATATCACTCACACCATTTATGGCTGACCCCTTTAGTTTTGGGGGTTAGGGATCATCTCTAGCCTCATATGTTACAGGTTGTTGCTTAGAGTTTGGAGGTTGGATGCTTGAGATAGTTTTGGAGGCAAACTGATGTAATAGGGCTTTGTGTAAAATTTTAGTAAAAGAAGTGTTGTGAAAAGAAAATTGTAATTCAAGGTGTTTGTAATTCCGCTGTGTTTGAAAAAGATTGTTGTAATAAAAATTTGGTATAAAATTATTTGTGTTTTGAGCTATGTGTACTATTACATTGAAGTTGATGCTGGGATTATGCCACGTATTTTCTAAGTTATTATATTAGAAAATCGGGGCGCTACAGCGTGTATTAGTTCGGATTTGTAAAAAGTTGCTAGACTTGAGATTAACACTGAACACGTGCATGACTCATGATTCCAGTTACATGTTACCGTTACAACTTTACAAGATTACATGATTCCTGTTTACAAGTTACATGTTACCTGTTTATAAATGTCATGATTCCTGTTTACACAACATGTTTCTCATTACATAATTCATTGTTCCCGATTGGTTATATTTTGAGACTTATTCCATTTGTCACTTGTATTACACTTGATTATGTTGTATTACAGTTGCATTGCCAGTTCCTGTTTACCTTCTTGTCCAGTTCTGTTTCTCTTCTTGTTACATATGTTGTTTCTCGTTATCATGGTTGTTCCATATTTGAATTGCCAAGTTTTATTACTTTCCTGGTTATGCCTGGTTTCCTATCCCTATTTTGCTTGTTACTACTTGCGGTCCGTAGCTTGCTCTAACGGGTACTACCTATTTTTCGTTTGTGTTAATATCATACAGGTACATATGATGGGTTACTAGAAGAACTCGACAGACTATTATTGCATTGTATATTGTTCGGCTATTCTGTAAGTTCTTATATATCAGATATCAGTTATTGCATTATATTCTCATTCCTGTGATTATTATTGTATTATTGAGCTTACTGGTATTGTATGGCTTATGGATGATATGAGTTGGTACACTTATATCATTCCCTGGGCCTCAGTTGTGTGCCCGTGTTTTCTTATAGTGGGAAGCGGGGCATGATAATTTGATCTGTTCGTGTGGATGCAGTAGAGGCATCGCGACATTTGCAGTGCTGTGATTGGCATATTTTGGAGACCCCAGATCCATCTTTAATGTATAACTTCTAGTTACGATTTATGGTTTTCGCATGGATCCATGGCTAGGTTTTGATATTTTGTGATTTTTTTTTTTCGTTGTGTAATCTGTGATTGCCTTCGAAACCTAAAAACCTCATCAACATTCATGAGGCTTTTCACATATCCCAAAGGTTCGGGCTACTACTTCCGAGTGCTCAGCTTCTATTTACTTCACCTTCACTTCTGCTTCCCCTTACTCTCGTCTCTCTCGTTTTGTCTCCTTTTGGAAAATAAGAATGGTATCCAACGAGGCGTTGAAGGAGTGATGTAGGGCATTAAAGGCAGAGGTGCAGGTGCAAAATTATCTCCCTCCTTGGGAGTCAGAGGAGCCCTTGAAGAGGAGGAAGTCAAAAGAAGCTGATCACCCGAAGGCTAGGGCAGCCGAGGTGGTTATGAAGAATGAGGTCCTAAAACCTCTAACCCCTTCCGCGAAGAACACTGTCGTGATTCCAAAAGCACCTTCGCCAGCGAAGGTGTAGGTGCCCTCTTAGTCCGTGACTGAAGCAGGCTTGCTGGCGGAGCAACCCAACGATCTACTCCCAGCGATAGGGTGGCTCAAAAGAAAGAGTTGGAGGAGGAGGTTTACGGTAGATGGGCACTTCCTAGGGATGGCAACTGGGCCAGGTCAACCGGCGACCCACCCGCGACCCGGCCCACCAACCCGGCCCGTTTAAGCGCTTCGCGGGTTCGGGTCGAACCCGGTGAATAGTACCGGGTCGACCCAGGTCCTAATTTACGCGAATTAAATTCGCAAAACCCGGCCCAATTCGCGAGTTGGACCCGTTAACCCGCGGGTCGACCCGCGGTTTTCAACCCGTTCGACCCGTGACGGGTCGACCGTTGACCCGCTGGTCGAACGGTCGAAAATAACGGTTCGCTGCTGCTGCTGCCGCTCTTCCGCTCTGGAGCCGTTTGGTTTTTTTTTTTTTTTTTTTTTTTTTTTTTTTTTTTGTTTAGCCTATAAATATCACCTAAAAATCTCAAAAAAAATCACACCTCACTCTCTTACTCTCTCTACTATTATACATCATTTTAAAGAATTTTTGAACAATTGTAGTATTCATCAAATAATTGTACAAGGAGGCATATACACGATCAAATTTCGGTCGTATCGGAAACAAAATTCAACGTCTTCAACGTCTTCAACTCTCTTCAACCCTCGTCAAATCTACTTCAACCTCTTCTCAACTCTTCAATTGCGGAATCGGCAAAGCGCTCCTCCATCTTTTCTATTATATTCTTATTTTCACGGTTTTTTTTACATACGCGTATTCTACGGTGAACGGTATCAAAATATCTCTATCTCTCTTGTTAATTTTTTTTTTTTGCGTTGTAGTTAAAATTATTGTTTGTTTTTTGAACTTCTCTATCTCAACCCTCTTGTTTTTTTAGATTTTTTTGTATAATTCACCGCTCCTACATTATAGATTTTTTTTTACATACTTTAGCACATTACCACATTATGTCTAGATCACGCGGTAGCGGTCGTAGCGGACAAGATTCCTCCTCTTCACGTAGGCCACCAATTGTCTCAACTAGTGAGCCCGCCCAAGATTACATTGATCCTACTATGGAACAATGGGGTACACACGACATGGATGTTGTAGGTGACATTCAATTAGAAGAAGAAGAACAACAACAACAACCCGAAACACACAACCCCGTAGTAGTAGGAAAAGTAGAGGAGAAACTAGCGATTGGCACAAGTTTTATGAGTAATTCCCGGACGAACATACTCCGGGTATAGGTTTGAAAGTGTGTAAAACATGTAGTAAAACATACAAATTCAAGAGGGGTGACGGCACCGGTACAATTAGTAGGCACATACAACATAATCATAAAGAACTTCTTGATCAAATACAAGGCCAACAAAAAATTAACCCTAGGACCGGTCAAGTAGATAGCCACCCTTATGATCCCGAACTTGTTCGTCGGGAAATGGCCCGATTAGTCATTAAGGAAGAGTTGCCATTTTCCTATCCCGAGAGTAGGAACTGGGAAAATTTTAATGAAACGGCCTTAAACCCTCATTTTAAAAGAATTCCGAGAAATACTTGCAAATCAGATTGTTTTAAAGTGTACATGGAAATGAAGGACGCTTTGATTGCAATTTTATGGAGTTTAACTTGTAGGGTTAGTTTAACTTCGGATTGTTGGACGGGTGTCAACAATATTCCAACGATGGGAATAACCTGTCATTGGATCGACAATGATTGGATTCTTCATAAAAGAATCATATCACTTGCGTCGTTGCCGTATCCCCATAGTGGCGCTGAAATAGCAAACCGTATTATAGAAATTTGTGATGTTTTTCATATTCGTGATAAAATTATGGCTATTAGTTTTGATAATGCATCGAACAATAATGTAGCAATTACTACTTTAAAATCTGTATTAAACCCTCCATCTGACAATATTTTTCATGTTAGATGTGCATGTCATATTATAAATTTATGTGTTCAAGATGCATTAAAAATAGCTGATCCATATATACATTAAATTAAAAATTGTGTACATTTCATTGCATTAAGTCCAAGCATTTTACAAGAATGGAAAGCTTGGTGTAGGGTTAGAAATGTTCCTTTTAGAAAATTTCCAAAGGATGTTCGACACCGATGGAATTCTACTTTTGATTTACTAAATGTTGTCACCGATTATAAAACAGTTGTAAATGATTTTTGTATCGCAAAAAATATGCTCAATTTTGAAATGACTCCCAACGATTGGTATTTTGCCGAATCTTTGTTGAAATTTTTAGAACCTTTTAAAACCGCAACTTTAAAGTTTTCAAAAACATATGAATCTACTTCTAGTAGAATTTTTATTGAATTAGTTAGCATGATGCAAATATTTAACGAAATGTTAAATGATCCCTATATTAGTGACATTGTAATACCTGCATTTCAAAAAATTTTGAAATATTATTTTCCTCCTCCTATGTTGATTTGTGTTGCTACTGTTATGGATTCCTGTATCAAATTAGAAGGTACGAAGAATTTGATACAAATGTTTTTTGGATATTTAGAGGACAATGTAGAATTAACAACTGATTGCGCTACTTTTTTAGTTCAGTTTGAATCTACTTTAAATAACTTGTATGATTATTATGATAAACGTTTTGCTTCTAGTAGTACAACTTCTGTAGTTAGTTTTTTTTTTCTGGTAGTTTTAAAGGTAAGGGTAAAAGTAGAATTGGTGATAGAACATTTAGTTTACTTGAACAAATTCAATTTAAAAAACCTAGGACTAATCAACCAAATGAATTAAATTGGTATAACCAACAGGATACTGAGCCTACTCTTTCTCCACTAGATATTTTACAATGGTGGAAAGAACATGAACACTCTTTTAGTATTCTGTCAATTATGGCTAAAGATTTGCTAACTCCTCCTGTCTCTACAGTTGCTTCTGAGAGTGTATTTTCTACAAGTAGCAGGGTTCTATCTGATTACAGGAATCGGTTGAAGCCCGAGGTGTTGGAGATGCTCGTTTGCACAGAAGACTGGCTGAAGGCTGAAGATAGGACGCAAGGAAAAGCACTATCAAGTTCCACAAGTGGGAGCACCTCGCCCGAAGAAGAAGAAGAAGAAGAAGAAGAAGAAGAACAACAACAACAGCTTTGCTTGTTATGTCAAATTAGAAAACTTGTACTCAATTAAAATTGTATATAACAAATATGTTATTGTATAAAACTTATTTGTGAATTGAATTCTTCATTTCGTTATAAATTGTTCAAATTGTATAACTTAAATTCATATGAATAAAATTTCAAAATTTGTTGTCAATTTCACTCTTTCAATCTTATTATTATTATTACGATTTTTTTTGTTTATTAGTATTATTACTTACTTAGTATTATAATTAAACATCATTTGGGGATATTTGAAGACTTGTAGTATTATTACTTATTAGTATTATTACTGAATTACATACTTAGTATTATAATTAAACATCATTTGGGGATATTTGAAGAATTGTAGTATTATTACTTATTAGTATTATTACTTACTTAGTATTATAATTTTTTAAGAATTGTAGTATTCATCAAACAAAAATATGGTTGTTTGTATACATCATTTGTAAAATTATTATTATTATTAGTTTAATTTAAGCTACTAAAAAAGATATATATATATATATATATATATATATATATATATATATATATATATATATATATATATATATATATATATATATATATATATTATTAAACGGGCCAACCCGCGGGTCGACCTGGACCAACCCGGGTTGAGCCTTAAAGGGTTCACGGGTTGGGCGGGCCACCCATACGAAGACGTAGCCCGGCCCGGCCCGGCCCGTATAAGGGTGCAACCCGGCCCGGACTGGCTACGAATTTGTGCCAACCCGTACGGGTTGGGCCCGGCCCGGCCCGAACGACCCGTTCGCCACCCCTAGCACTTCCGTTCTGGTGAGGGCCTTTGTTCACCAACACCTATTGTTCTTTATTTCATTTTTCTAAGTGTACTCTGGTGTTTTCGCAGGTGGCCATCAACGGGGCTGGCCAAGATGAAGGGTATAACCGTTCCCTCAAGGACATTGAGACCAAGTATCCGGATCTCGACCTCCGAGATTTCTCCTTTGAGGAGAGGGAGAACGAGGCCGCTCAGCCCGCTGGAGGTGTGCCTTTAGGAGGAGAAGGTTTGGTGACCCATGAGCCGGATGGACCCGCCACCTGAGTCAAAGATGATTGCTATGCTCCCATCCTCGAAAAAGCGTCTTCTTCCAAGCAATAGGCTCCAGGTTTTTCATTTTTATGTACACCTTCTCGTGGACTGGCCACCACCCTTTCCTTGTAATTTGATTTTTCGAGATGAATAAAATGCATTTGAAACGAACTTTGCTTTCGTACTTCCTCGTGGGGCTTAGTTAACTCACGCTGGTGTGTCAGACCTGTGATTGCTAAGTCAAAGTGTGAGTGGCTAAGGCCTATCCCTCAGCAGTGGGTGGTCCCGCATCCTTGGGTATTTATTTTCTTTCGAGTTATCACATGAGAAATCACGTGGGTTGGCGTATGTCGTTCTTTGTGGGAATCGAGGCATCTTCTGTCTTGGAAGTTGGAACGTTGACATTCCTTGGGAACTGAACGCTGTTTCATCTTGACCACTACATGGAGATGTAGGGTTGAGATCTAAGATGGGGGTTTCACAGTAATCGAGATGCATCTCCCATGAGGCCAATAAGTTCTCCATTTCTCAGTAACTAGCTCACAAATCTCATGGTTTGAATGACTATTCTTGCGGAAAGCCTTTTGGTGAGTGCCTCGAATGTAGCGCCCTGAATTTCCAATAAATAAAACTAGAAATACGTGGCACAAATTCCACAATAGACTTCAATTGTAATCATAAACACAAAACCAAATACAGGAAAATTAAAATATTTTATTACATCAACTTTCTTACAAAGCACAGCGGAATTCAAACACCTTGAATTATAATTCTTTTTACAACACAGCACCATAAATAAAAATTTTCTCTTTATGATCAATCTTTTTACAACATATGCAATAACATTAAACATTCTACCACATGCTCCAAATTCCATGCTAATGGTACTTACCTGTGAAACATGAGGCTAGAGATATCTCTAACCCCCAAAACTACAGGGGTCGGCCATAACGGTGTGAGTGATATTCAAAGGAAACACAATTTAAATAGAAACATAAAGAATAAAATCATAAGTCGACAAGTGAAACATATTAACACAGTAATAAAAGATGGAATATAAAATAACAATAAATGAAGCATAAACCATCAAGTGAGGCTAGGCTACGTGTCAAGTGTAAGAAGACAGAAAACAAGCATGCAAGACACAAGTCAAGAAAACACAAATGCACATGATGATTACTAATGCATACTTGTCGGATTCTATACAACCCATACTACATAGGTCCGGTGCAAGAACTTATCGTTCTCCACTTTATAGAGTTCAATCCCTCGTTATGCAACTAATCCTACTACTGTGATAGAATCAAGATCTAGAGTACTCTGCAAATAGGCCTACGTCCTGGTATCTACTAGATAGACTAGCACCCTCAATGCGCAAGCATCATGTAAGCGTCGCCCTGAACTATCCATGCCGAAATTCTACGAATAGGTCACAGCCCTCGGAATAAAACCGCCCAACTGTAAAAATCCCTCAACGTGCGAACCCGAGAGATGGCAATGATAACCGTAGCCTTTGGAATCAAACCGCCCAACCACGACTATAGTCCCAAACCACGCCCATCCACTATACAGGGCCCCTACTTACGTTTCCCAAAATCTATCACATCTCCACTAGTGCCTGGCCTTATGTTTATTTTTATTAATTAAATCACAGTCTCCCTAGAGTTGGTGTACCCTACCGGTCTTAACTTAATCAACAAAAAAAGCCCCACTGGCCAAATATCCACAAAATGTCAACTGCCGGTATGTTAGGGTTCCATTCAACCTCTAGAGTCTCACAACTCAAAGTATCATTAATAGTCTTTCTAGGGTCCACATAATAACCCTAAGTCTCAAAGCAAAACTCAACTCGGTTTAGTTATACAAACTACTCTTCATTAATCATATTCCTTTTAATCAACCAATATTATCATGAGAACTCGTTTATATGTATGGAAGCATATTTCATCCACAAAATATAGATTTTTACGAAATCTGAAAATTATACGATTTTGTCATTCAAAACGGTATATTCTAAAATCAATATTAAATTCTGGAAAAATTAACTTAAATCCAACACATGTCAAGGATTCACCATAAAAATTGGGGCTTAAATAAATTAGTTTAAATGGTTGATATTCAATAAATTCTGAAAACAATATGACTTTGTTCCTCAAAACAGTACATCCTAATATCAATATTAAATTTTGGAAAAATCAAATTAAATCCAACACATACTAAGGAATCCACCTTAAAAATCTGGGCTCAAATAAATTAGTTTAAAGGGTTCGTATTCAATAAACTCTGAAAACTAATCGTTATTTAAAAAATCTGAAACTACGACAGTACAATGGTAGAAATTGTTTGTCTTACAATCTATAAGTTGGATTGAGGATCCGTTGGATGTTCTGAGAACTACACACAGTGAGCTACAATTTCTATTTTATAAGTTTTTGATAATTCCATCAGCAACTAGGTCGAAATCTCGTTCCAAACTGGAACAGACGATAGTACAGACCATACAATGTCTATAAAATCTCATCCAAACTCAATCAAACCACTCATGTATATTTGTTTAAACTCATATATAGATGCTCCCATATATATACTAGAGTTCCCCAAACAAGGCACACAAATTCACGCTCGAAAACCACACGAAAACATCGAAAAAACGATCGAAAACACCAAAAAAAGGCAGCCTTTAGCTGCGGGTTTGAACAGTACCCGTGGTTACTGTTCACCCCGGTAATTTTCACCCAAGCCTTCTCAACCCTAACCCAGGGTTTAAGCCTCCAAACCCTTACCCAAAATTTTGTTTTAATTATTTCTTTTTGTGGATATTTCTTGCCAAAAATACTTCTTACATACACAACAATACATAGAATCATACAACCTTACTTTAATATTAGAACAATGAAAAATCTCATCTTTTAATCATCCAAAACATGTTTCTTGAGTCATACACTATGATCTAACATCTACAATCACATATATTCTCATTAGATTTATTTCTTTAAGCAAAAGTATTAATTTTTTATGCATAAGCTACTTCAAAATAAATTACTTTAGACCCATACAACAATTATTCAAATCCTAATATTTAGTTTCAATTTTTGATGATTAAAAACAACCAATAGCATGGAAAGATCTCACCTTTATAATCAATCAAGCATGAATTCAAGAGCATGGAGCAAGTTCTAATTATTTCTACATATCTTGAATAACTACAATTACATCCATAGATCCCAAGTTAGATTTTTCATCCATCTGTATATTCAACATTCAAAATTAATATCCGCCATAAAGGGCCCAAGCCATAACAGATGAGAAGCTATACGACTCAGTTCCAGCATAATTACTCTAATGTGACTGACTCTTTTAGGTATGATGCATTTTATCTTTGGAGGGATTCACCAAAGAAGACAAAAATAGCCCAGTTTACGAAGATTCTTATCTTGATACCCATCAAGATAATTGGGAATTGGGAAAACTTCAAGAAGATCAAAATGAAACTTTTTAGGTTTTTTTCTGTGAAATAAAAAAAAAACATGATCATCTCTCATAAAATTTGCATCTTTAGTTCATGTAAGCATCCATGAGTTCATTCATCATGATAATATGAGTAAAACACATCAAAAGACTAGAAGTATCACTCACCTCAAAGAAGATCAAGTTGAAGAATAATAATAGAAAATAAAGAAAAGCCTTCTTCTTGCAAAAGTCTAAGATCTAAGCTTTAAACTCCAAGAAAATAATGAGAAAATATATTTTTTGGGTTGACAAAGAGGTACACGGTTGCTGACCCTAATATAGGCTGGGATTAGGTCTTCAAGGTTCCACAAAAGTTTACAAAATACTCCTAAAAGAAATTAATTATTTACATATATGGATCATTCGAATTATTAGTTAATGAAATCAATTTAAAATAAATTAAAATTAATTCCGTTCACATCTTAGATCTGGATGACCAACATATGTAGCCAAAAATTTTGAAATCTGAAGTTTTTACTCCAAGTGGCAATTTTGCACAAAAATCCTTCATTTTTGAGTATTTGCAAATAAGCCATAAAATATTCATTAAAATCCATAAAAATTAGAATTAATATCTACAAATAAAGATTATATTTTCCAAATAAATTTTCTGAATTTTATACTCCAGAAAGAATATTTTCAATAAAGCCCCAATAATCTCAAAATTGCGTAATTATATATTTATTCAATTAAATCAATAAATCAATAAAATATGGATATAATCTAATTACATAGAGCCTTCTACTTAATAGCTGACCCTAAATACAGCCAAAAAGTTTTAAGTTCAATTTTCACCCCTAAATAACTTTTTACAAAAAGACCCATTTCTTTCAAAAATTTACAGAAGTAGTTTTCTTTATTCAGAAAAATTCCAAAAATTCAAATATACCCAATAACAAATAATAGAATTTTTTCATCAAATTAAAATTCTAAATTCACACTTTGAAAATATTTGCATGTGTTTTGCACGTGTGAAAATGTCAATTTTACGAAAATTCAAAATAATTAAATAAATTGATTTAAAAATTATTTATTAATTCAAAATATTGTATTAATAATTACGGGAGTTACATCACTTCCCCATTAGAATATTTTTGTTCGCAGAATATTCCTTAGTAAGAGGAAAACAAAAAATACAAAACTTACACAACAGTTTTTGAAAATCATTCTATCTTTATTTTCTGATTACGTTGGGTTGCTAATTAAAAAAAATAACATACAATAAGAACAGTAAGGTAAATATGAAAACTGATAGAGCAACAAGTCTAAGCAAAAATCCATAAAGTATAAAGCTAATCCCAAGAAGATATATAAAATTATACAAAAAATATAAACTATGCAATAACTTGTTCAAAACAACTAGATAATCAATTTATGCATACGAATTTCCACAACATAATCATCGTAACTAATATAGGTTAGTCAATAATACTTTAAATCATACAAAGGAATCATAAGCTTACTTAAAACTTGAATACACTATAAACACAAGGCACTATGAATTTAAGAATCAATGAAAATAGACAAACGTATGTAACTCAACACTTAGACGAGCATACGGGTAAAAGAAAATTGTCTAAAGTAACAAATAATAATAAGTTTAATCAGTAAAACCAAATATTAAGCACTCCAAAGGTAGTTAAAACATTTGTATAAAACCATGAAATACAAAATAGATATATGAACAGATCATAAATAAATAAAAAGATTACTGATCAAATAATATCGTAAAAGATCATTATAGTAAGAAGATAATATGACCAACCATACAAAATAAGAAGCAAAAGGAAAAGTTAAGAACATGAATAATGGAAAAGTAAATAATAATAAAAGTAACCCAAAGAATACAACTTAAAGATGATAAAAAAATACATATACATATATAGAATAGTCAATCAAAGACACATCAAAATATCAACAAATTTAGCTAAGCCAAAATAATAATAATCTGAAAAATAAAACAAAAACAAAAACATGAGTGTAGAATTTTATTAAAAAACAAGATTAGTGTAATAGTACGAGTAATGATGTATATATAAAACACACAAAAAAATTCATTTGCAAAAGCAATATAATAACCATATACACGATTTAAAACTTAAATATATAGAATACTGATTATTATATCAAATATTTGTAAATTGTCAAATATAGTAAGATAATTAACTTACGATATTATATATGCAAATAAGGGTTTGGAATATATGATAAAACCAACAATACTATAATATAAAAATTATAAGATAATTAACTTACGATATTATATATGCAAATAAGGGTTTGGAAAATATGATAAAACCAACAATACTATAATATAAAAATTATAAGTAGTTGTAGTAGTGAAACAAGTATAACAATAGCAAACAAAATAATAGTATAATTTTGAAATAATATATAATATTAATCATATAAAAAATGAAAATAATAAATAACTATGAATAATAAAATCACATTATATAAGTAGCAAACAAATATAAGATAGGCCAAGAAAATGAAATGGTATGAAAATACAAAAATACTAACATATGTAAAGATAAAGTATACATATATATTTACAAAATGATAATACTAAGATAGCGAAAATAGTTAATAAAACCTCAATAATATAGGGTGAAAAATAAAATAAAATAATGCATATAAGACAAATACGAAAACAAGTATAAATAATAAGGCAATTAAATGTGTATATAAGTGTAACTGTATTACGAATAACAAAGTTGAAGTAGCATAGGGTAAGTTTTAAAATCTTATAAAATGGTAAAAATTTATGTTGTGGGTTCGTCTCATTGATGTCTACATGTAGACTTGCCTCCTTGACATCAAGTTGCAGATTGCCTCCACTACATCAGGTTGCAGGTTGCCGTCTGGACATCCGGTTGTAGTTTTTGCCTCCCGACATCCAGTTGCAAGTTTGCCTCCTATTGACGTCTAGTTGCATATTTGCCTTCTCGACATCCGGTTGCAACAAAACGATGAATGGAATGATGTATGTACTGGGATATTGGATGTTTAATTTAAGTGTGATGTTACTTTTTGAAATTTGTGATATAAAAATAGAAGCAAAAGTAGGAAATGGAGTAGAAAGTCACACTATGGAATATTAAAATAGATGTATAGATTATAAATAGGAATTAGTAGTAGTGAAAAATGATTTATAAAAGTAAGGAGAAAGGTGGGATGAAATACATGCATACGCTTAAATGCAATTACGAATGAGAGATAACTATGTAGCATAAATAATCATATGTCATAAAATATACAGTAAATAGTAGAAAGTGTACGCAATAAGAAAATAACAAGGAGGGTAAAAATTATAATATTAAGGTAACAAGCGATTATAGTATATTATAGCTGTAAAAGTATAAAAATAATAAAATAAGGTAATAAAATAAGTAGCTATAAACGGTGAAAAGTAAATATAACAAAGGTAGTAAATGGTGAAAAGTAAATATAATAAGCCCTGATTTGTACTTCCTCATCTTCGATGTTAGCTTCTGGTTGCCTCCAAGTGGAAGCAGAATTCCGCTGCCCCCTGAGCAAGATAGAATAGTTGCTTTCCCTTTAAGAGCTAGTCAATCTGTCTTCCCCATTTCTGTCAGCTATCATGACAATTCTAGAGGGAGATCGTCTCAACCTCCATTGATCATGACTGACTCTTTAGCAACTGCGGCTGTTGCCCGATCTCCTAAGCACTTCGCAGTGGGTGCTTCATCGCAATCAAATGTTCCATCATCCAAATTTAAGGCTTCTCACAAAGGCCCTTCTAAAAAGAGTATAGCTTTCCAACGTAGAGGTTTCTCTTCTCTGTCCAGTGCCAAAATCTCTCCTTCCAAGGCACCTAACTTAGTCTGGATTAACCCGGATATCTCTTCTCAATCCGTGGTGAAACCGAATCCTTCTTCATTGGCTCGTTCTGTTCAGTAGCTGCCTTTGCCTTCCCTGCCTCCCTCTTCTGGATTTCTACTTCCTTGGCTCCTACCGCCACTGCAGCCCCCTCCTTAGTTCATCCTATTTCCAAACTAGAGGCTTCTAACTCCAAGTGGCCGGCTTGGAAAACTAACCCGCACTTCTCCTCTGAGTGGGATAAGTTCAAACAAGCGGTGCATTGCACTCCTTCATCGGAATCCAAATCTTTACTTGCGCCTATCAAAGTTTCTTCTTCGCTGGTTCCTAAGTCGGACGTTTGGATGGATCATGACAACCTCCTAGCCGAAGAAGAATCGAAGTTTGTTCAATCCCAGTTACAACATAAGGTACTCCCTCCTCTTACCTCTCTCGTTCTAAAGTTTTGTTCTCTTCACTATTGTTTTCATAATTACTTATACTTTCTGAGATTTGGTCCTTATTCTTCTCTTCTCGCTGATTACTCTCTTTCTTACTGTCTCGCCATTTATTTTCAATTTTGTTGGGTGGATTGGTCTACCACATTGTATTCGGTGGGTTTCTATTCCCCTCGATGCGATATAAAGGGCCCCTCCTCTCGTTGTCCCTTACCCCCTCTCCCTCTTATTCTCTTCCCTCTTCGACCCTTTTTACAGTCCCTATTCGTCTGGACACCCTTAGTTCACCCTCCGTTCAACCCATCGATTCAGCTGACCACCCTGTGATGGCTCATCACATGCCTAAGCAGCCTATTCACTCCATTAGTTATGATTAGGATAGGCAGTGGTCTCCATCTATGCTTAAAGATTCTATTCCTGTCATCCGTTCTAGTGCCCGTATCCGTGCTAAAAGGGCTTCGTATTTTTCTGCGGAGGCTGAAGCCTCCCTAGTGGCCCAGATTCGCAATTGGGATATCCCTCCCCCTGCTCCCGTTAGCTCAGGGCCAGCGGTATTAGGATCCATCTATCAAGTGCATTTCGACTCCCTTTCCAACCTAGACATGCTGAGCCTCGCAGAGGACATGGGGTTTTCGGTTAATTATGATAATTTTGTGGACTTTGAAGCCATTCGGAATCGTGAAATTTCAAGAGCTTTTGAGTCTAATTGTCTTAATGATTAGTATCTATTGGAATATTCAGGGCCTGCGATGTCCGACCAAACAATAGGTAGTTTATTAACTGATTTCTTCGTCCCATTATGATATGATCTCTATTTAAGAATCAAAACTTGACTCTCCTTCCCCTACTATTTTGCGTTCAATCGGTGGATCCTTAATCTCTAATTGGATCTCTCTAGACGCCATCGTATCGAGGGGGGATCCTTTTTGGTTTTAAGGTGTCTCGATTCTCCCTCATCTCTATTCATCGTTTAACCTTTTTTCTAATTGTTTGCCTTCACTGGGCTGAATTCAATTGTGGTCTCACTGTTGTTTCGGTTTACGGACCGTCGACGGCAGATCGCCGTTCCTTGTTTTGGGATTCGTTCCAAAATAGCATTAATGGCTTCTATTTTTTCTGTGGCGACTTTAACATTACCAGATATTCTTATGAAAGGTCTGGTAATGCCTCTAGCACCTTAGACTCCTACCACTTTAATGAATGCATTCGGTCTCTTCACCTGACTGATCTACCTCTTAATGGCAGATCTTTTACTTGGTCTAATATGCGTCTGTCGCCATCAGTGGCTAGACTTGACCATTTTCTTGTTTCTTATGACTGAATCACCTTTTTTCATAGCTCATTCACGTCTGCTATGCCCAATCCGTCTTCTGACCATGTTCCTATAGCTCTATTATCTAACTATAACTTTTCGAAACCTTTCAAATTCCACTTCGAAAAATTCTGGCTGCAAGATCAGACCTTCGTTAATCTCATTTCTGAGTGCCTCTCCTCTATTATGGGTTCTTTCGGCCTTGGTCGCATCCTGCTTAAGCTTCACGCTATCAAGCACGGTTGTAAGATCTGGCGTAAAGAGAGCTTTGCTAATACAATTTTTCTTAAAAATTACTTCCTCTCCTCTATTGAATCCATTGATAAGCTTGAGGAGCGAGCCCTATCTCTAACCCCCTCCATTCTTAACGTATCTCTTGTAAGCGAGACTACGCTGTTATTCTTAACAACGAGCACACTAAATAGGCTCAGCGGGCTAAGTGCCGTTGGCTTAAGGAAGGCGATGGTAATACCGCTTTTTTCCACAATTTTGCTTCGCATCGTCAGCATTCCAATCGTATTTCTTCCATTGTCGACAATGGCAATGAACTTTTTTCCGATTCTGAAATCCATGCTACTTTCCTTCGCTTCTATAAGAACCTTCTGGGGTCTCATAAACAACGTTCCATTCATTTGGACTGGGAGCACCTATATGGTTCGATTTCTCATGATCTGTATAGTCTGGAAGATCCTTTTACCTTGGAGGAGATTAGATCCTCTATTTTCTCCTTGAAAAGCGAGTCTACTCCTGGATCAGACGGCTTCCCCTCTTTTTTCTTTCAAAAATTTTGGGACTTTCTTAAAGATGATTTGTTGAAGATGTTTGTTGATCTTCACCAAGGGTCTTTCTCCTTCGACCGTATCAATTACGTGCATATTGTTCTCATCCCCAAAATTATGGGAGCGCATTCGGTCGCTAACTTTCGGCCTATTAGCCTTCTTAACCCGACCTTTAAAATCATTATGAAAATTCTTTCTAATCGTCTCAGTTCAGTTATCTCACTTCTTATTGATCCCGCTCAGACGGGTTT
Source organism: Hemerocallis citrina (assembly GCA_017893485.1). Taxonomy (NCBI): domain Eukaryota; kingdom Viridiplantae; phylum Streptophyta; class Magnoliopsida; order Asparagales; family Asphodelaceae; genus Hemerocallis; species Hemerocallis citrina. Next base: position 276,943,055 of record CM030362.1, read on the forward strand.
TATTAAAGATCCCTTCATCCTTGATAGCGTGGCTTCAGCCCAAGAAATCATTACTGAATTCCATAGGACCAATGCAGAAGGGATCCTGTTAAATTTAGACTTCCAAAAAGCTTATGATAATGTCAGTTGGGACTTCCTGTTCGAAATCCTTCTCCATTGGGGTTTTGGTCCTAAGTGGATTGCCTGGATTAGGTCCAGCCTTTTCTCTTGGCACTTCCTCAATCCTCATTAATGGGTTGGAAGGTAGCAAATTCAAATGTAAGTGTGGTCTTCATCAAGGTGACCTTATTTCTTCCCTGTTATTCTCTCTTATTGCCGATGTGTTCAGTAAGTTACTCTGTAATGCTTGAGATGCTAATGTCATTGAGGGTCTTGGTGGCTCTCAAAGCTACCGTGGTATTCTTAACCTTCAATATGCTGATGACACCATTATCTTTGCGAAACCCAACGGATGTACCTTACAGAACCTGAAGTTACTTCTTTATATCTTTGAACTTCTGGCTTATCCATAAACTTTCAAAAATCTCTGGTTCTTTGGCTGGGAGGGACTCACAACCGACAAGCTGAGATTGCCCAATTCTTCAACTGTTCCGCAGCCTCTTTTCCCATCCAGTATCTGGATATTCCCTTGAGATGGGGTAAGCTTCATAAAAACTACTGGATTCCGATGATAGAAAAAGTGGAATCCAGACTTAACAATTGGTCTGGGAAGCTTCTCTCTCGCGGAGGTAGATTAATTCTCGTTAACTCTGTTGTATCCTCTATTCCTCTTTATATGATGTCCTTTTTTTACGTACCCTCTTAGGTCATTAAGAGGATTGACCAGATCAGAAGGAATTTCTTCTGGTCGGGTGCGGATATCTATAGACCTGGAACTCATCTCTGTAACGGGAAGTTGATTTGCACTTCCAAGGCAGTAGGTGGCTTAGGTGTTCCCGATCTTAGAAACCAAAATTTAGCCCACCTGGGTAAATGGTTATGGAGAATTTTGAAAGAAGATCAATTACCCTGGGCTCTCCTGATTTCTCATAATTGCTTCGCTCGGCGGAAGGTTTGGGATTTCAAGCCCTCCCTTTCCCGTAGGGCTTCACCCTTCTGGAAGGGTGTTTGGAAAGCCGCCATTTCCTTTCAATGTGGCATTTCCCATATATGTTTCGATGGTTCGAAGACCAAGTTCTAGTTCGACCAATGGATCGGTGATATTAAACTCACGTATGCTTTCCCTTCCCTATTCCTATTGGCCTCCAACAAATCTGCCACTGTAGCAGATTATATAACGGTTCACAATAACCTTAGGTCTTGAGCCATTCCTTTCAGCAGTAATCTTTCGTCGTCACTTATGCCTGTATTCAATTCTCTTTTAGTTTGCCTAAACAATTACTCCTAGCATCGCAAAGAAGATTTTATTTGGCGATGGACCAACTCTGGCTCCTATTATGTTAAATCTTTTTATAATTTCCTTAACTTCGGAGGTGTCTATTCTCCATTTGCTAAGGCTATTTGGAGTAGTTGCGCACCATTGAAGTCTATAATCCTAACCTGGCTCGCCCTGAACAACAAACTTCTTACTGTTGAGGTGCTTAATAAAATAAAGTTAGCCCTGGAAAATTATGTGCGTTGTGTCTCAACGAGCATGAAGATGCTGATCACCTTTTTGTCCATTGCTCTTTTATTCGTCCGTTGTGGAGAATATGTGTTCTTGCCTGGCAGGCACCTTCTATCCCCACCTCTGTCTTTTCCTGATGGCAGTCAAATTTAGTGAGGAAAGAATTTCGTACTTCTTGGGTCCTTTCTATTATGGCTATCATATGGGTTATTTGGACTGAAAGGAACAATCGCATTTTTTCACTCCTTCTACGATTGAATCTATTGTTGACAAGTTTTTATTCGTCTCTAAATTTTGGCTCTCCACTTTAAATCAAGTTAAAGTGACAGCCCTGAGTCTTGACTGCCTTGATGAGGCTGTTATGAGCCTACGTTCTTCTAACTCTCTTATTCCTTAATTTTATGGTTTTTTTAATCTCCTTTTTCTCTCTTGCTTTGCAGATCTGAGACTTTTGGAGGATGCTTTATGTTCTTTTTTGGGTATGCTTGTTTTGAGGGATCGAGACTTTAGGTCTTGTCTGGACTGCTCCATCACCTGCGGTTCTATCTATGATGGGTTTGAAATTTTATGTTGTTTGTTCTTGCTGTAATGGGTGCTAGTCTTTTTTGCGTTGTCTTTGATGCCGCTTCTGTCATTAAGCGGCTTTAATATCGACTTGTTTTTTTACTTCTCTGTTTAAGCGCCTGATATAGGATGCCATAATTTTGTTCACCTTAGTTATGTTCCCTTTGTTTCAGCTTTGTGTGTGGTTTTCGGCAGGCTTCAAGCCTTTTTCTGGCTGTTCCTGGTCTTTATTTCTAGTCCCTGGTGACTCTATCTGTGTAGTTTATTTACCGCTCCTTTTGTGGTGGTTGGTACTTTACTTTGTGATGTTATGTTGCTACATTTGTCCTTAGGCGAATGTTCCTCTCTAGTTGTTCACCGCATTTCTTGCTTTACGCCTTTGTGGTGCATCTGTGTTTGTGGTTTTCCCTACCTGTGCCTCCTTTTTAGTAGGCGTAGTGGGGGATAGGCGCTTCTGGTAGTGCGCCGTTGGCTCTATCTAGGTTGTCTTTCTCTTATTATTACTATCAGTGAGTAGTCGGACAGTTCTCGTGCCTCTCTTGCTTTCTGTTGTGGATGTTTTTGTGTCTGGTATCAAGTGTTTCTCTTGGCTGTTATCTTTAGCATCTTATAGTGCTACCGATGTCTGGCCTTGGCCCTAGTGCCCTTTGGTTCCCCTGTTTTGTGTTGGGGCTTTATCTTCTGGCGTTTCATCATCTTCTTTGCGGAGGAGCTTTGCAGTGATGAGGTTTTCTCTGACTGAAAGAGTGGCTATCTGATGCAGGGACTTTCCTATCAGCTGTTTGTTGCGCTGAGGCCCTCGTTTAGCTCTCCAGCTTATGGTCTGCTCCTTTCGGTGCTTCCCTCTTCGTCCGGCCTGCTTCCCTTCGGACTCCGGTCGCCTCCTTGGCTGTTTCTTTGTTTTGTTTGTTTGTTGTTTTCTTAGCAATACTTTTCTTTGCTTGTTTAGTTTATTCTTTTTTTTCTAGATGTTTGTTCTCAGTTTTACATCCTGTAAAATTGATTATTGATGTACTCGCTTGTTTTTATTTATATATCGGGCTGGAATCTCACGATTCTATCCTCTTTATCAAAAAAAAAGGTGGTAAACAATAAGTAGTAATAAATGTATCGAATATAAGGTGAGAAAACAAAATTAATAATAAAATAAAAATTCAATGTGCAAGGGTATCATATCTATATGAGTAAAAGTATTACAATCAAGTTAAATATACCGAAAAATAAGACAATACAAAATAATAGAAAATATAACATCAAAAAATCAAGTATATATAAATGAATGTGAATTAAAATATAATAGGAATAATAATAAAAGAAAATAATAATTCAATAAGTAGAACAGGAACTAATATAATGCGTAACAGTAATAGCAAAATAAATGAGCAAACATAAAAGTACATAAGAATATGAAGGACATAATTTTAAGAAAGAAAATATAAATATAAATATAAAAGAGAAGGGAAAAGGTAGTCTATGTACAAAAAGTAATAATCGAAAGAAAACAAAATATGAGTAAATGTTGTTAGTTATAATGTAATTATTGTAGTATTCGAAAATCAAACATTATTTCATTCAAAACTATAAACTGCAAACACCAACAGAAAATAAAAAGCTATATTCGCCACATTCCAAACTTCAATAAGAAAACTTGTTTCCATAAAACACAAAACTTATAGAACAAATAGGCCCGAACTAGCAAAACATACTTGATAATTATAATTAGATTTGTACAAAAATAGATAAGTCAATAACTAATAAAATTATCCTAATTTAACGTCAATAATAATAAAAATAATTAAAAGGTAATTATAACGGAAAAAGAAAACAAATCATTCATCTTCTATTCATGCGAAAACAATCGACCTACTTACGATAAAGAAATTTTTAGTTGAATCTAGACATACAAATAATTCAAATTTCACTACAAACATTCATGATCAAACAACAAAGTCACACACATCTAATGTCCACACGTGAACTCACACATCTAATGTCCACCTAGGTTTTCACACATCAAATGTCCACTTATGTACTCACACATCTAATGTCCACCAAGGTTCTCACACATCAGATGTCGACTTATGTTTATTCCCTATATCATGTTTACATTACTAATTGAATCATGCTCTGATACCAACTCTGTAGGGCCCCGAATTTTCAATAAATAAAACTAGAAATACATGGCACAAATTCTAGAATTGACTTCAATTGTAATCATAAACACATAACCAAATACAGGGAAATTAAAATTTTTTATTACATCAACTCTTTTACAAAGCACATCGGAATTCAAACACCATGAATTACAATTCTTTCTACAACACATCACCATAAATACAAATTTTCTTTTTACGATCAATCTTTTTACAACATATGCAATAACATTAAACATTCTACCACATGCTCCTAACTCCATGCTAATCGTACCTACCTGTGAAACATGAGGCTAGAGATATCCCTAACCCCCAAAACTATAGGGGTCAGCCATAACGGTACGAGTGATATTCCAAAGAAATACAACTTAAACAGAAACATAAAGAATAAAATCATAAGTGAATAAGTGAAACATATTAACACAGTAATAACAGGTGGAATATGAAATAACAATAAATGAAGCATAAATCATCAAGTGAAGCTAGGCTACATGTCAAGTGTAAGAAGACAGAAAACAAGCATGCATAACACAAGTCAAGAAAACACAAATGCACATGATGATTACTAATGCATACTTGTCGGATTCTATGCAGCCCATACAACATGGATCCGGTGCAAGTCCTTATCGTTCTCCACTTTATAGGGTTCAATACCTCGTTATGCAACTAATCCTACTACTGTGATAGAAGCAAGATCTAGAATACTCTGTGAATAGGCCTACGTCCCGGTATCTACTAGATAGACTAGGACCCTCAACGCGCAAGCATCATGTAAGCATCGCCCTGAACATTCTATGCTAAAATTCCATGAATAGGTCCCAGACTTCAGAATAAAACTGCCCAACTGTAAAAGACCCTTAATGTGCGAACCTGGGAGATGGCAATGATAATTGTAGCCTTCGGAATCAAACTGCCCAAGCACGACTACAGTCCTGAACCTCGTCCGTCCACCACACAAGGCCCCCTACTTACGTTTCTCAAGATTTATCACATCTCCACTAGTGCCTGTCCGTATGTTTATTTTTATTAATTAAATCACAGCCTCCCTAGAGTTGGTGTACCATGCCGGTCTTATCTAAATCAACAACAAAAGCCCATTGGTCAAATATCCATAAAAAATAATGAGAAAATTTGTTTTTTGGGTTCACAAAGAGGTAGACGGCTGCCGCCCCTATATAGGTCGGGATTAGGTCTTTAGGGTTCCACAAAAGCTTACAAAATGCTCCTTAGGGAAATTATTTATTTACATATATGGATCATTCCAATTATTAGTTAATCAAATCAATTTAAAATAAAATAAAATAAATCCCCTTCACATCCCAGATCTGGCCGACCAACATATGTAGCCCAAAATTTCAAAATCTAGAGTTTTTACTCCAAGTGGCAATTTTGCACAAAAGTCCTTCATTTTTGAGTATTTGTAAATAAGCCATAAAATATTCGTAAAAATCCAAAAAAATTAGAATTATTATATGCAAATAAAGATGATATTTTCAAATAAATTTTCTGAATTTTATACTTTAGGAAGAATATTTTCAATAAAGCCCCCAACAATCTCAAAATTGCGTCATTATATATTTATTCAATTAAATCAATAAATCAGTCAAATATGGATATAATCTAATTGCTTAGCCAGCCCTAAATGTAGCCAAAATCTTTAAGTTAAATTTTCAGCCCTAAACAACTTTTTACAAAAAGACCCATTTCTTTCAAAAATTTACAAAAGTAGTTTCTTTATTCAGAAAAATCCCAAAAATACAAATATAAAAAATAACAAATAATAAAATTTGTTCGTCAACACAAAATTCTAAATTCACACTTTGAAAATATTTTGTAGTGTGAAAATGTCAATTTTACGAAATTCAAAATAATTAAATAAATTGATTTAAAAATTATTTATTAATTCAAAATATTGTATTAAATATTATGGGGCGTTACATCGAATCAAAATCTAAGGACCGAGGAAGTTGAGCACGGATGCCTTGCGGTCGGGCTGGTGGAAATTCAACCCATGGTTCGAGGGTTCGACTTAGCGGGGATCTGTGTCTCAACGTGGGACATGGGGAGATTATCTTGAGTTCTAAGATCTGAAATTTACCCCGAGTTCTGAGGGTTGTGGTCTAAGTGGACGATATCCCTTGCATGGAACTTGGGGACATTTGGCCCGACCGCGACTTCTCGTACTTACGGCGCTCTCCTAGAGGGACCCATAGGGGATCAAGATCTTGACGTTGAACTTGAGGAGCTTTATCATGGGTTCCGAGATCTGATGTCTTTCCCCGAGTTCCGAGGGGCGAGGTCGAATGGGGAATCTTTTGTAGAGATCATTGGTTCATTTAGCTCGGCTGGTGCCTTTCGTGCTTGAGAAGTTAGTCCAGATTTCTTCTAAAATCAATCGGCCTCCATCTCTTCACCGATGATCACGCATGGCGCTTTTGCTACATGTTAGTGGTTTGGGAGAACTGGCTCACTGAAATACAAGAGGCTACTTTTAGGAGTGTTTAGGCGTAGCTTTGTTCCTCATTTGTTTTGTGTTTGATTTGCTAACTTCGTACTGGCCATCGTCCATCTTATAATTATTTTTTCTTAATAAAAGTTTCGCTTTACACTTTTTCCTAAATATGCTTTTCTCAACTGAGTTGACCGAGGCCCGAAGAGGCTGGTTGAATTGTCTTGTTGTAGTGGTGAGAGAGCTGTTTGGAATGTCTTATCTGGGAACAAGGCACAAGTGATAGCTTTTCATAGAAAAAAATGCGAATAGGGGAGAAGGCCTAGTTGCGGAGAAATCTGCAAGTGGTTCGCAGCCTGAGTGCTATGCCAGAGGCAAGGCGTGAGGTAGGAGCCTTGTTGCGAAAAAGTCCGCGAGCGGCTCGGAGTAGGAGTGCCATGTCGAGAGGCAAGGCACGTGGTGGGACCATTGTTGTGGACAAGTCCGCAGGAGGCTCGGAGCCGGTATGACATGCCGAGGGGCAAGGCACGAGGCAGGAGCCTAATTGTGGAAAAGCTGCGAGTAGCTCGGAGCCAGAAAACCACACCGAGGGACGTGGTCCTGTGGTCGGTGCCTTAATGGGAAAAACTCATGAGTGACCTGGAGTACTGCGCCAAGGGGCGAAGTCCAGGGACCTGTAACTTTAGCCAGATTATGCAAACTTGTTGAACTGAAATGAAATTTTATTCATTAGCTGCCGGTAGGCAAGCACTTATTACATTCGTCGGCTTTTGGGGCATTGTTACAATTATAGACCGCTAGAGGCCTTCATGGAACTTCATCAAGTGTTCCACATTCCAAGTTCTCTTGACCACCCTGCCCTCCGGGTCTTCAAGTTGGTAAGTCCCAGGGCGTACCACTTTGGAGTGTTGGTGTATGACCTTGAGGCCAGTTGTGTATTGACATTACTAATTTATATTGTATCATGATATTTATTTCATATTTAGGCATTTCATTTATTGTGTTATTTACTGTGAATTAAATGAGCATAATGAAGTCCTTAAAATAGTAAGTTCAATGCCATGGGATATCAAGTGCATGACTTGATTGTGAGATCCTATTGGCTGAAATCATAACACTATTCTTGCCACTAGTCAAGTATTATTGTGAATTAGGACAACGATAATACATCGAGACTAGTGTGTGCGTAGACTGATGACCATTCTTACCGATCATGGATATGATATATCAAGCCTTCACATGGGTACATATTAGAGTAATAATGTATTGAACTGACCCACCATGAGAACGCTGCATGGATCGTTACGTGAGTGTCATAAGTATTTTGCACAGTGACCATGGTGTACGTAGTCTTTTGACTTGAAGTCACTGCATTTCCTTACATAAGAAGTTATATATTTTAATGTCATCAAGCGTTGCCTATAAGAATGTGATTATAAAGTCGGCTATTGGATATATTACAAATTATGCAGAGGGATGTGAGTGACTTAGATAGGATTTGTCCCTCTTACTTATCAGGAGCGATATCTATGGGCCCCTTGATTGATTGAGACTGCAAAATGCATGGTCATGCTCAAATGAGTCAATATGAGATATTGATCTCATTTGGTTTAGTAAGTCTCCTCAGACATCAAGAAATCAAAGATTGAACTATACAAAGGTGACACGCTCTATACCTTGTGATCAATTAAGATATCTGGACAAAGGGACTAGACTGCCTGGTAACATTGATCCCGAATAGGTTATGTGAAATCACTGATATTCCCATTGCTTGAGTATCAGTGATGTACTGCTAGATACCGCTTTCTGTTTGTAATACTCGAATTTGATTTTAGTATTACTGTCAACGTAATGGGAACCTAAAGAGTCACACACTTAGAATAGATCAAAATTGGGATTCAAATTCATAAGATGAATTTAATTAGGGATCCAAGTAAGACTTGGACTCTTGACTTTGATTGGACATTTAATTAGATTAAATGGGCCAACTAAAGTTTAAGGGCCCATATACGAATCTCACCTAGGTCAGATTGTGAGCCCAACAACCTCATTACTCTCTTAGGATTGGTTTTCTGCACCTATATATATGATATGTATCTCTGTAAAAGTGATACGTGAAAAAACCTAGTCGTCACAGAAAGTGATAGAGAAAGATCGTGAGGAGGAACATTCCCTTCCCGCAGCTAGCACCGTGGTCTGAGGGAGAGCTGTTTCTCGTTCCGTTCGTGTGGATACCATAGAGGCACCGTAATATTGCAGTGCTATGATTGGCATACCGTGGAGACAGCAGATCCATCTTTAAGGTATAACTCCTAAACACGATTTATAGTTTTCGCATGGATCCATGGCTAGGGTTCGATAATTTTGTAATTTTTCTGCTGTGTGTTTAATCTATGATTGCCTTCGAAACCTAACATGGATAACCTGTATGGGCCTTCCCAAATGGGAACCAATTTCCCCCTCTTGCTTAGTTCGGAGATGTCAAGCTTCTTTGATATTAGCCGGCCAGATCTTCTTGTTGTAGAATCTCTCTACCCATTGCTCGTAGACATTTCTCCTGATGGTCAATCGCTCCCAGACTTCATCAAGGAGATCCAGGTTGGCCCTGAGACCATCTGAATTTAAGTCCTTATCGAAGCTCATAATACGAGGAAAGGAAGTTAGACTTCTACAGGAATGATAGCTTCGGTTCCGAATGTGAGGTTAAAGGGTGATTCGCCCGGCGGAATCCTTTTGATCATTCGGTATGACCAGAGCATGCTAGACAGCTCGTCAACCCACAGTCCCTTGGGGGATTTGTCGAATCACTTTTTTAGGCCTTCTAGGATTTGGCAATTGGTGTTATCGGCTTGCTCGTTTGATTGGAGGTGTGATATACAAGAGAACCTATGTTGAATTCCCAGATCCTTGCAAAACTTGCAAAAACCTTTGCCCACAAATTGAATGCCATTGTCGTGATTAGGATCCGAGGTATCCCAAACTGGCAAATGATGTACTTCCAGAAAAACTATTGGGCCCGATGCTCAGTGATGGTGGATAGAGGCTTAGCTTCGACCCACTTCGTGAAGTAATCGATGGCGACAATCAGGAATTGTTGTTGACCCGTCGCTTTAGTTAACAACCCGACCAGATCTATCCCTACATGGCGAAGGAAGCTGGGCTCGCTAGAGATTTGAGTTCCGATTGGGGGGCATGCTTGACCAAGGAGAATCTTTAACATTGGCCACATTTTTTGACAAGGTCTTGCACATCCTGTAATAGGGTCGGCCTTAATATCCATGGTTAAGGACCTTTCTCACGAGCGACCTGCTGCTCATGTGGCAGCTTCTGACTCCTCCGTCCATTTGTTCGAGCGCGTACTTGGATTCTTTAGAGGCTAGGTATCGGAAATACGGTCGTCTGTCAACCTTTGTGTATGACCATTTGAGGCACACCCCCTCGATAAGCACAAATCTCTCGGCCCTGCCTCGGGTCTTTTGCGCTTTAGACAGGTCTTACGGCAGTTTGCCATTTCTCAAAAAGTCAATGATTGGATCCATCCATGTTGCTGACTGCATCGGCTGTTCGGGGCAAAGGACTTCGGGGTTCTCTCTGTCGATGCTAGGTCGGACGAGGACCTCAACCAGCATCGTGCGATCAAGACCCTCAAAGGAAGAGGATGCCAATCTGGATAATGCGTCAGCCTGGCTATTTTGTTCCCTCAGAATTCAGACGACTGAAGTCTCTTCAAAGTCTGCTAAAAGGAGCCTGATGTGTGCCAAGTACTCAATCAATGGGTGTCGCAGGTCTCGTATTCCCCACAGACTAGATTGACCACAAGTTGGGAATCACGAAGAGTTTAACTTGTTTAGCACCAACTTTGTGGGCTAGGAGGAGCCCGACGATTATCGCCTCGTACTCAGCTTCATTGTTGGAGGCCCGAAAGTTGAGGCGCAAGAAATACTGGAGGACAAAATTGTCAGGGCTGTTTAGTATCACGTCTGCCCCGCTTCCCACTTCGCAGATGAACCTTCCACATAGAGCTCCCACACTGGTTCATTTTCTTGGGCACTAGACATTTCGGGGATGGTGCATTCAGTGATGAACTCAGCAAGCACCTGGCCCTTGATAGCATTCCTTGACTTTTAATTGATCTTGTGCTGGCTAAGCTCGATAGACCACTTAATCAATCGATAAGAGTTCTTCGGCTTATTAAGGACCTGCTTCAGGTCTAGTCCATGAGGACTTGGATGGAATGAGCTTGGAAGTAAGGGTAAAGTTTTCGTGCGGCCATGATCAAGGCGTAAGCTAACTTCTCTATTTTGGCATAACGGAGCTCACTGTTGTGAAGCACTTTGCTTACATAGTAGATGAGTTTCTGCTCCCCCCTCGTCTTCTCGGGTTAGGACCGTGTTAAGGCCATGCTCGGATGCCGCCAAGTAGAGGTGGAGGGACTTTACCTAGCTTGGGTTTGCTGAGGGAAGGGGGGTTGGCAAGATATTCATTCAACTGGTCGAAGACCTACTGCTGGGGTTCTCCCCACTCCAAGTTCTTTACCCCCTGGAGGGCCTTGAAGAATGGAAGAGGTTTTTTTCCTGTAATTCGAGAGAAATCGCCCGATGGCTGCGAGTCGACCAGTGATTCTTTGAACCTCCTTGACATTCATAGGAGGGGCCATGTCCACTAATCCTTTCAGGATTCGCCTCTTTCCCTTGTTGGCTGAACATAAAGCCGAAAAATTTTCCTGAAGTCATACCGAAGGCACAGTTTGACCGGTTAAGCTGCATGTTCTGCTTTCTCAGGACTCTGAAGGCCTCCTCTAGTTCTTTCAGGTGATCCCCTCCTCTCAGGCTCTTGACGAGCATGTCGTTCACGTACACTTCCATATTTCGGCCTATTTTCTCTTTGAAGATCCGGTTAACCAGCCTCTGATACGTGGCTCCCACATTCTTCAAGCCAAAGGGCATGACTCGATATCAGTAGAACCTCTAATCTGTCATAAAGTGTAACAACCCTAAAATTCACTATATTTTAGAACCTAAAGTTTTGTTTATAAAATCTCCTTTTTATTTAATTGAAGTTGTGTGTATAATTATGTGATTTTAATTAACCAACTTGGCTCATTTGTCTAGACTCAACAAACCCAAATGAACCCAACTTGACCCTAACTGACTCTACACTTGTAGTGTAGTATGTCATGTAACAATTTTTTTTTTTTGAAGTGTGCACATGCACAAGCTTGGGTATGGCCAGCAATATTGGAGGGAAAATGGAGGGATTTTGGAGGTGTTTTGAAAGGAAATCTAGGATTTTTGCAAGGGGGTTCTCACAAGCACTACACCCCCCTCCCCCCCCCCTCCCCCAACACACACACACACACACACCACGACCACGACCACCCTCTCTCCCCAATCCAATGCAGCCCCCTCTCTTCCTATCTTGAAAATACCGACCACCACCTAACCCCCTCTCACTTTCTTTATTTAAAACTCCCTCACTTCTAACCCTAGCTCACTCTTACTCATTCTAACTCCAAAACAAAATTATTTCTACACCTTAAACACTCTCTAAGGGCTTGGCTACTGAATTGAAGGAGTAGAAAAAGGAGCCAAGGAGTATAACAAGGAGCAGAGGAAGCAAGGGCTAAGCAAGGAGCAAGAAGTGCTTAGGATCTTGAAGACTAGGAGAATATTGCACATGACTACAAGGTGGGTGTCTCTAAAACTTTTGCTGTGTTAATATTCTTGTGGTGGGATTTTGATGTGATTCTTGTCAACATGAGTTGGCCATGGAGTGGTGATTAAGTAATAAAGCAAAAAGAAATTCGTTGCATGCTAGTCCTATTTGTAGAAAGTTAATGAAACCTTGTAAAATGCTGAATCTGTGAATGCATGATAGTCTGTAAACCATAACTTGAAAAATACTAGAAATTTCGACTTTAAATTTTTATGGCAGCAATATATGCATGTTGGGCACCTTCCCAGAAATTTTCATAATTTTTAGAATTTATTTGTTATTTTAATTAAATACGAACTTGACTACTGGCTGAACAGAAAACAGATTCAGCATAGGTTCTGTTTATGATATTCAAAAGCTTATAACTCTTTAACTACTCGAAATATGTTGCTGAAATTTTAGTATGTGCTACTAGACTGTGTTTATACCATGTATGTTAAATTTCATAATATTTGGACAATGTTTGCTATATAAATAAAATCCAAAACCACTGACTGTTCTAAAAGAGAAGACAGTTGAATGTGAACTGTTCTGTTTTTAGCTACTTTTCAAAAAGTCATAAATTGAAGAATACTATGTAGAACCACTTAAAATTTAGATATGTAATATTAAAATGTATAAAAAGCTTATGTTCCAAATTTCACAAATTTTTTATGTCATTTGATACTTTAAAGTATTTTTATGTTAGCACTGGTTAGTTGTTGCTCTATTCTGATGCTCTGTTTTGATGCACTGGTTATGTTAAACGATGACTACTTTGGCCACTTATAAGACATAATCGGAAGAAACTTCAAACTAGAAAGTTGTATTAAACACATAGAGCTTTGTGGATTGTCTAAGAACTTAAAATTCTAAGCTGTACACAATTTATAATAATTTTTACAATATATAGCAGATGCATGTAGCTCCTGTAAGTTTCCTATTTTGATGCCATGTTCATGAACTTGATTTAGAACTCATAGATTGAGCTTAGAATTACTATTTTGTGGCTAATCAAGCTTGTTATGGATGTGGTGTAATACCCCAGATTTTTTAAAATAATGTTTTTGAGATTTATAGATGAATTGAAATAATTTTGGAGATTTAATGAACATTTTCTGAAAATTTATCTTTTTTACACGTGCAAAACACGTGCAAATATCTTCTTGAGGAGTCCAAAATCAAAATTTATTTTGGAAAAACTCATTATTTATTATTAAATATTATTTGTGAATTTTCTAGAATTTTCTGACAATTATCGGACTTATTTGCAAATATTACAAAAAGAGGGACTTTTGTGCAAAATTACAACTTGGAGTGAAAACTCCAGATTTTCAGATTTTCGGACTTGGCATGATGCCTAGTCAACTCAGGAGAAAAGCATTTACCTTTTTGTTTTAATAAATTTGATTTATTTTACAAGTTTTGATAAAAGATGATCTTTTTTTTAAAATTGCCTTTTAGAGGGGTGAAAATGCAAATTCGTAATTTTGGGTTCTTCAAACAGTGCCGTCTGATATTATAAGAGGCCATTTTGATTTAGTCTCAATTAAATTGGTTTTATCTCATATTATGATAATCCATATATGTAAAGATATATTTCAAAAGATGTATTTTGCAAAATTACTCAAAACCCTAGATCTCTATTTCTGGCCTATATTAGGGTGAGGTGCAGCCATCTTTTGCTGTACAATGTAAAGGGATTTCTTATATCTTATTTTATTGGATTTTCGAGCGAGGATCTTGGATTTCTTGCGAAGGAGGGATATTTCTTATTTTCTATTTGTCTTCGTTCATTTTCTTCAGAGAGGTGAGTGATATAATTTGTTTTGCTTTGTTCTTTGAATGTTGTTTGTGTTGTTTCATCTATTAGAAAGCATGCTAGAGATTAGTATAAATGTATATGATGGATTGGATGAATTGATGAGTTAAAAATTGGATCTTTCGTGAAAACCTAGTTATTTATGATTAAAATTGTATATAGATGATTTGAGATTGTTAAAGAACCTATTATAAACCATGATTAGACTATTTCTATTGAATTATTGCTGATTTGATTATGTATGGTGAATTTTATGCACAAATTGATTAAAGATGAGACTTGACTATTAATGAGTTTAGATGAATGTAACTTGGCCATGGTAATGTTAAACTTGTTTATGTTCATGAGTTAACTATCGAAAACAATAGTGATTGAGTTTGAGGAATTTTGAGAAGGACTAATGAATTAAGAGACTAAGTCTTGAGAATTGGATTTGTGATAATTGAATTAGGTTTGATGCAATATGGTAAATTTGGGAATTTGTGATTTTGTGAAAGATTTTACTTGAGTTTGGATTTCTCAAATACTAAGATTAAATCTGGATATTTTGTTATTTTCTAATTGATGGATTTGTGAAGTTTCTTTGGTGCACAAGCATGCACGAACATTTTACATGAATATCGTATTTCATTGCTTTTGAAGAAATTATGTCTTTGTGTGTTTTCGGAGGATTTGACTGTATCTCAACTTACTTTTGTATTGATATAGTTTGAAACATAATATAAAGTTAATTTGATATATGATTGATTGTTAAAAACTCTATTTTTGGATATGTGCACAAATTCATGTTCTAATTGGAGTAAATTAACAAATCGTGATTTTTATTCATTCAAAGTGGTTTTGATTGTTTTATGGACTCTTATATATCCTACAAGTTGTATTTGATCATATTAGAAATATGCTTTTCACAGAATCCATTTTTATAAAGTAAAACTCCGTATTGGTTGAAATGTGCACAACTAAAAACAGCAGTCTGCAGGTCGACAGTCGACCGGTTAATTTATACAGTCGACTGTTGCTACCTGGTTGTTGTATTTTCTTGAAGTATTAAAATTTCTCGCGGAACTGTTGACTGAACCATTTTTACAGTCGAATGACTCTGCTCTGTTTTGGTGTTTTCTCGAAGTTTTGGGTTTTCGCTCTGGATAGTCGACCGATGACTTTAACAGTCGACTACCATTACTTAGAATTATTTTCTTGAAGTGTTAAGTTTTCGCTCTGGACAGTCGACCGATGACTTTTACAGTCGACTGCCATTACTTAGAATTATTTTCTTGAAGTATTGGGTTTTCGCTCTGGACAGTCGTCCGATTATTGTTTTTAGTCGACTGTTACAACTATGACTGATGTTTTCTGAGTTATTCTGATGTTCTTTTAAACGGTTGATTCTTTAAATGTTTTGGGATCTATAACTTACTATTCTAAACACTATTCTTTCTAAAGAACTTATGTTTTCAAGTTGTTTTATTAAAGTCTTGATTAATGAAAGTTGAGTTTGGATGGTTGAGTGTGAGTCTCTAGAGGGTGTGTGGGACCCTAGTATACCGGCAGTTGAGTTATTGGGTTTTGGCCTGTTGAGGCACATTGTTGATCAGTTGTTGAGTTAAGTTCGGTAGGGTACACCAACTCTAGGAGATTCGAAATTAATTAACTAACTTAAATAAATAAGGACCGACACTAGATGGTGATATGATGAAATGAGAACATGGGTTATGGACCTCGGTATGGCTTGCTGTGTGAGATAATCCCCAGAATTATCGAGGTGTGAGTGAAATAGTCTCCAGAATTACCTGCAGTGTGGGATTGATCTCCGGAATCATCGGGATTGAGGCGACGTTCATGTGGTATTCGTGTGATAAGGCGCCATAGCTTGCGGTGTGGGGTAAGATTCCCAGGTGTGAGTGAAATAGTCTCCGGAATTATCTGTGGATAGAGTTTGACCTCCGAAATTATCGGGACATGGGATAATACTCAAGTTTATCTATATCTCATAGTAGTCATCGTGGTAGGATTAGTTGTATAGCGGGGGATTAAACCCTATCAAGTGGAGAACGTTAAGGGCTTGCACCGGACCTATGTAGAGTGGGATGCATAGAATCCGACGAGTACGCATTAAAGAGTCAGCATGTAGCATTGGTGTTTTCTTGACTTGGTTTTATGCATGTCGTTTCCTATTTTTTACACTTGACACTTAGTCTAGTTTCACTTGATGTTTTCATGTTTCATTTACTGTTATTTTTTATTTCATTTATTCCTGCTGTTGATACATGTTACTTATGGTACTATGTTTCATGTTTTACTTATGTTGAATTTATTTATTTTATGTTTCTCACACCGTTATAGCTGACCCCTGTAGTTTTGGGGGTTAGGGTTATCTCTAGCCTCATGTTTTACAGGTAGGAGCCTATAGCTTTGGATTTGGATGCTTGAGATAGAATGATGTTATGCCTTATGTAAAATTGTAAAATATTGTATTGTAAAGAAAGATTGTAATTCAAGGTGTTGTTTTTCGCTGTGTTTTGTAAAGAACTAATGTAATAAAGGTTGAAAAATTTTATATGTGTTTTTGGCTATGTTTACTATTATAATTGAAGTTGATACTGAGAATTGTGCTACGTATTTCTGAGATATCATATTAGAAATTTGAGGCGCTACATGTGAGAAGGGATTATGTTTCAATTATGTAAGTTTCATAATGTGGTGTAGCTCATATATGCTTTGTAGGAGCAATTACAAATGAGTTGTTCACTGTTTTGGGATAAATGTTGTAATAAGTGATTAAGTGTTGATGTTGATTACTTAGGATGAGATTCATACCAACTTGTGTTGTTTGTTGTTGTCTACCTTGGGTAGAGGCACAGGGATCACCCGATCGCGTCTCTTTATGGAAATAGGATCGGGAGAGATCCTATGTTGGCATGAATGTCAATTGTATGCTTGTTGTTTGGAAACACAATTTCCCATTTTAAGAGCTTTTTAGCACTCTTTTTTGGGTTTCATGGTGTAGGGTTTATTCCTAGGATAATGTACTCTGGTTGACCCACTTAGATAGAACTTTGAGACTCTAGGATTAAGTCCTGATGGTATATCTAGATGGGTAGAGAAGGAACCCGTGTCGCATCGAACGCGTTGGAGACGACTCGTGTGTAGACATGCTCGCCATTCATGGAAGGATTCTGTGGTTGTGTTTAGTGTTACCACTTGTCGAGGACTGTGAAGCGTGAAGGTTAGCGAGAGCAACGTGTTGGGGCGGGCCGAGGTTGCGATCAAACGCTAAGCGTAGATGGTGGTTGTGGTGATCAATGGAGTCGGTTCATCTTTTGGTTAGGCCAAGCGTGGGCCGAGGTGGGCCAACCCTTGGGCCGGACTGGAGGGCTAGATTGAGCCCTGTTGTGGGTGGGTTAAGTTCAAATTAAAGAAAAATGTAGATTAACTAGAAGAGCCTACGAGTAGAACTTAACTAGGTTTTCGTAATAAGCTAATGTTGTTACTAAATTGGGGCATGGAAAGTTGGTAGATTACCTAACTAAGAGATAATTGGTTAAATTGAAATAGGCCTAGGCTCGCCTAATAATTCTAACTTTATAATGAGTTAATGAAAAAGGGGATTAGAGCCGAATTAGAGTCATGAGATTAAGGGAATCAGATAAGCAAATGAAAAGCTAGTAATCGTATAATCAACCTTATTCTTAATCTTGGTCGTAAAGTGGTTTAGCACTAGTACCTTGGGTTGGTTGTGTTCGAGTCGTTGTTGAATGTAAGCACAAACATTAGCGGGTGTTGTGTTTTCCTGTCAGGGGGGTGCATGGCATCTTCACGCCTTGCCAAATCCTAGGTTCGTTTAATGCAGACTGGGAACTTAGGGACTGCCCTGTGAATAAAAATCTGTGGGGGCTCTATTGTCTTCGGCATGAGTACCTTTACGTCTGTAACAACCTTTAAGGAGGTTTGGAGTGGTGGTATCGTCTTGACTGTAAGTTCTGGTCTAGTGTAAGGACGAGGGTAGCGAAGAGTTGGGGAATCCCTTAATATCCGTCGGGTCCTTATGTTGATCAATGCGGGCAGGGGACTTAGAGACTGTCCTATGAGTGAACTCTGTGGGGGCTCTAAAATAATGTCCTCGGCAAGGAGCCCTAGTGTCTATACATTAGCTTTTGGTGAGGTCTAGGAAGGCGAAATTACCGCAATCTACTATGGGTTTTAGCCGCGACGGAGTAAGCTGTGCGACTGCGACCCTGGGCGTAGTGGGTAAAACATGAGGTAATGGACACCACTACCGCGACAACAACTGGAGTAAGCCGGACGACTGCAACCTCATCATCACTAGAGTATCAGAGACAGGAGAGAGGACAAGAGTAGGATGCATGGCGGGGGATCGAATCCCAGTAATTGAAGAACGTCGATTGGTTGGGAAATGTGTAGTATGAGATGCATATCTCTCCATTCAAGCGTGCATTAGCTTTAGGAGCATGGTGTGCATAGTGTGTGCATTAGATTTAGGCCATAACATACAACGACACTTGATTTGACATCACTCTCTCTTTTGCATTTATATTTCTAGTTGTTGAGGTTTTGGAGTCGTTGGTTTCATCAGCTTTGCATCAGTTGCATTCTATTGACGTGCCCACAGTTGGAAGATGAGGCGATCTTCAATGCAGAGGATGGTCCCTTGGCTGATCAGCCTCCACCACCACCACCTCCCCAACCTACTGCGGTCCAGCGTGCCATTGACCGGGTACTCCAGGAGCTAGCTATCTACCAGTGGAGCCACGGTGAGCTAGAGGAGAGGCTCTATAACTGCGGGATTCAGCAGCTTGCCACCA
>CM030362.1:277569811-277644811 GCA_017893485.1 Hemerocallis citrina
TGGTTGCTGGCTTGATCATCGAAGGGCCTGTCGCCCGAAATACTTCCGGTGTTTCAGGCTTTTTGCAGGTATTCAACGGCCAACATCCACCAGATCCACAAACCCCAATCACATACTAGCCTCTCATCGGAACAGATCTACTGCTAAGATTTGCGTTTCCCATCAAATACAAGAACTCATCATCTGTTGCTTCCACACCCAAAAAAACAACAGCATCAACTACCTTAGGCGAATAACTAACACGATAAGAACAAAAGTGAAACCATAATCAATTGGTAGGGTTGTATCCCATACTTCACAGCCTTTCTTCGAAATACCTCAATATTCAACTGTGGTTTTGAAGATATCAACTGCAATATTTAAGTGAGATTTTCAGGATATCAGATACAACATTTGGATGAATGTGTAACTTCCTGAGATCAATAACCAATCAACCAAGTAGGCAGTGTCCCCTCGGTTAAGAGTAATGCTACATCCACTACCAATTTCACTACATTTCTCTTCACTACCTTAGGTGGCACACTCCAATAGGTAGGAAAAGATAGAGTAGGTGGGGGAACTCTCTAATAGGAGTATGCCACCTAAGGTAGTAAAGAGAAATGTAGTGAAATTGGTAGTGGCTAAAGCATTACTCCTCGGTTAATTACTGCATCATCTGATGTGTTGCCTGTTATGCAAGTTATACTGTCAAGATACCGCATCATTCATAATATGCCAGAGTAGATAGTATTTCATACAAAGCCGCATGCCACCAGCCACAACAACCAAATCTAAAAATAT
The DNA here is from genome assembly GCA_017893485.1 of Hemerocallis citrina. Taxonomy (NCBI): domain Eukaryota; kingdom Viridiplantae; phylum Streptophyta; class Magnoliopsida; order Asparagales; family Asphodelaceae; genus Hemerocallis; species Hemerocallis citrina. The sequence continues at coordinate 277,570,592 of CM030362.1, forward strand.
GCTACACGCCAACTTCGGAAATTGAAATTGTTCATTTACCATATTTTCCGTGATTGAAAGTTCTTCCAACATTATATCAAGAAAATATATTCATGACTACATGGCATATACATGTTGACAATTAATTGCCACACCTGAAAAACAAGTTAAAATCCAACCTCCTCTGCTCCAGCTTGACTATAAAATCTGGAGTAACCAAGTAAAATTCATAGCTTTCAGATAATTGTACACTATGGTTCTCAATAGTTAAAAAGGGGGCATAAATATATAGCCAACCAAACAACATGGTAAGCAACACTACTGCATGGACGGTTTTTACTCCCTATTGCTGACTGCATAAGCTATCTTCATTGGTCTACCATGCAGTTCAGCCTGATTTTTCTTCATAGCTTCCTCCAACGACTCATCGTCCTCAAAGTCAACATGGCCAAACCCCCGAAATGCCCCAGTCCTTTTGTCAAGAGCAAACCTTATAGAAACAATCTTAGATTCTTGAAACCAGCTTCGTATGTCATCTTCTGTTACATCCCATGAGAGATTGCCGATGTAAGCAGAGAGACACCCTTCGACCTTCTTGGGTTCAGATAGAAACTCGCTTTTCCTCTTCCTCTGTGGGTCCCCTCTGCACCTTTCAACTCTTATGAACCTATTTCCCCTGAAAAACCAGAAGAGAATAAGCATTACTATAAATTAGTGGCATATAAACACAAGAAAGGAAGACAAACTAAAGTAATTGTGTATGATGTAGGCTCACATTTTTGTTCCATCAAGATCAAGAGAGCTTATTGCAGCTGCTTCCGTCTAATACAGAAAGAAAGAACACCAATCAGTTACACGTGGAACTTTTTTGAAAATAATATGCAGGTTGAAAGAAATAGCCAGCTATCAACTCAAGATTCAACCGTTTAAACAAGATTAACTATCTTATTAACATTGAGCAATTCAAGATTAATCTACAATAAGTAATATGAATATATATAACACTAGGTAGACAATTAAGAAAGAAGTAACATTAGGGAAACTGAACGCAGGAAAGGGATTCATGAGTCCAATTTGGGATAAAGGCTTTGTAATAGCAATTATCACTATAACTAATTGTGCATGTTTGTAGGATCTAACTTATACTACCTCCTCGATCCATGTTCATTTAGGTCTTAAACTAGTTATTGTCTCCAATATTAAATTAGCAGCTATTATATCATTTTAGTGGGCATTTGTACACAAAAGTCATATTGGAAGAACGTATCTGAAATAACACTTCTTGTTGTATCATTACCGATCCGGATCCTCTGCAATAGTAAAAACTTTTGCAGAGGTAGAAGGGTTTAATTCTTAGCCTTTGGATGGTATCCAACAGCGGGAAATCAAACCACTTCCATGAGTTGGATCTCGGTTCAATATAGAAAAGACGTAAGGGTTAAGTTACAAATAGTCAGCATCTCTGTCATTTTCTCCTTCTCCTCCACCGCCATCTCCTTCTGCTCCTTCTCGGCCTTCACCTCTCTTCTCTGACCCCACCTCCCCTCATTCTGTTTCGTCACCCGCCGCTATTTAACATTTAACACCCCCAATCGATTCTTCTCGTCGTTGACTCTATTCACAGCCACACTCCTCCCTACCATCTCCAAACCCATGAACCAGCTCGAACCTCAAAACAGCAAGGACGCCAGCGGTGACTACGACTACCCCTCTCATCGCACCGTTCAACCTCTACTACAACTCTTGCTAAGGTCACGTCTTCTGCACCGAAGACACGCCATCTAACTGCGACCTCTAGGTCCCACTCTCAACTCCTCATCCAAACCGCCGTCCCCGAAGAAGAATTTCTAACCGCTGCCGGCATTTACAACCTCCACCACACCCCCACTGCCAATCCCAAAACCCTAATCCCAAATTCAAATCCAAAATCAATCAAGAACTAGATCAACTACATGGGGTCCACAAAGAGGAAGGCAATTTTGTTAAATTTGACAAGGAGTCTACGATTTTGCGGTGGACGCGGAGGGCTGAGGTGGCAGAGGGAATGGTTGAAAGGTTGCATGAATGGGGAATGATGAAAGAGAAGAGGGGGGGAGAGATGTCGAGTATTATGCAAATTAGCCCAAAGAGAAAATTAGGGCAGAGGATCCAAATCCTATCATTACTATCTCCACGTAGTATTTTAGTATTTTTATTTTGTGGAGATATGTCGTATAGCATCATGTATATGCTTGTCTTCTTACGTTGATAAATATCAATATATCATCCATAAAAAATAAGCCCAATCTACTATTGAATAAAGTTGAAACGTAAAATTCATCATCTCAATCTGTAGGAAATAATTTGATAAACGAATAAGGTCTTAATTGACTCTTCTGTTTGTTGTCTCTAATTTTGATATATGCAATTGGCATATATATATTCTACTTGGAAAATGCAAGATAATTGTTCCAGGGCCAATTTAGTAAAGTGATGGATCTTTACAAAACAATGTTAGACAGATATTGAACTTTGGATGAAAAGGGCTACTTTAAATTTCTTATTGACCTACCTTTTCAATAGCGTTCAAACAATCCTTTATTAATGAATTAGGTGTTGCACAATTTATGATCTTCCATATGGTTTATGATTGTAACCTATTTCTCCATTCAGTTACGGAAGACTCCACTCAAGTAAACATATTCTTCATATTGTCATTATTCAGACACAGTTTCTCATTGAATAACTACCAATGTCATCATCTGCTTAATTAATCAGCTTATATTATTTCAAGGTTTACTCAATTCTACTCATTATAACACATTGGTCTCCTTCGTTGCATACCTAAACAGCTTATATGTCAAAAGTATGACACATGGACAGGACTATAGTATTATATAACATCTATATAATAAAACACAAAGAAAGCTATCGAGTGGCTCACCTTCAATCCTCCCAAAATCAAAGGCCAAGATCTAACCTCACAAAACATATTTTCCCTCCCAAAATTTCAAACCCCAAAATCAAAATTTTCCCCCCCAAAACTCAAAAAACTCATTAGTTTATTACTATCTCTCTCTTCTATCTTCTCCCTACACTTTTTCATATTTCTCTCCTCTCTCTCTATCTCTCTCTCTCATTCTTTCTTTATTTATTTATAAATTTAGATTTTAAAATTTTAGTTTTATAAATTTTCAAAATTTTTATGTTTTTTTTATTGCACATATTATATTGAAAATAACAAATATCTCTTTAACAGTTAAAATTTCATCATTTTCTACACTTAAAGTTCTAGGAAGTTAGATTTTATACCCCTATTTATAATTATTTTTCAACATGTACTAATGGAAACATGGACTTTTATTTACAACTAATTATTGTCATACTATTCAAACTTGAGCTACATAATTGTTGTTTTACTATTTACAGGGCTTTTCGTGTATTGTATCGTTCCGAAGACGTGCCGTAGGCACGTGCCCACGGGCAAATCTAGTCTATATAATAAAACACAAAGAAAGCTATCAAGTAGCTCTCCTTCAATCCCCCCAAAATCAAAGGTCCAGATCTAACCTTACAAAACACATTTTCCCTCCAAAACTCAAATTCAAATCCCCCCCCCCCCCAAACATCTCATTTATTAATTTAATTATTTCTCTCTCTCTCTCTCTCTCTCTCTCTCTCTCTCTCTCTCTCTCTCTCTCTATATATATATATATATACGAGTCCCCTTCGGTTGCACACTACTTTTGGTGAGCACTCCGTGAGCACTCATGAAATAAAGATCCTATGAAAAATCCGAACCGCTCATATTGTTCTATATGCCTAAGATAGCCTAATAATAAAAAATCAAGTAATTTGAAGTTCATTTGCCCATCCATCATGTTGTTCGAATTTTCAGCCATACAATTTTGTGATGATATAAATCATGGACAAATGAATTTCAAATTAATTGATTTTTTATTGTTAGGCTATCTAAGGTATATAGAACAATATGAGCGGTTCAGATTTGTCACAGGTGCTCTATTTTGTGAGTGCTCACCAAAGTAGTGTGCAACCGAAGATTTCTCTCTATATATATATATATAGAAACACAGACTTTTATTTATAACTAATTGTTGTCATACTATTCAAACTTAAGCTACATAATTGTTGATTTACTGTTTACAAGGCTTTTCATATACTGTATCGTTCTGAAGACGTACCGTAGGCACGTGCCTACGGGCAAATCTAGTGTGTGTGTGTGTGTGTGTGTATATATATATATATAGAGAGAGAGAGAGAGAGAAAGAGAATTAAATAAATAAAGGAGTTGTTTTGGAGGATTTGAATTTGAGTTTTGGGGGGGAAATTGGAAAATATGTTTTGTAAGGTTAGATCTGGGCCTTTGATTTTGGGGGGATTGAAGGAGAGCCACTTAATAGCTTTCTTTGTGTTCTATTATATATATATATATATATATATATATATATATATATATATATATATGGAAACATGGACCTTTATACCCCAATTTATAATTATTTTTCACCATATACTAATGGAAACATGGACTTTTATTTACAACTAATTATTGTCATACTATTCAAACTTCAGTTACATAATTGTTGCTTTTCATATGCTGTATCGTTCCGAAGACGTGCCGTAGGCACATGGCCACGGGCAAATCTAGTAACTTCATATTATCGCAATTATGCATAAATTTAATCAAAATAACATTTAACATTATAATTTGGAGCTTGTAATATATATAAAAAGATATATTGTCCACACAAAAGTAATAATACTTCAATATACATTTTAAAATCGGAGAAGTGTATGCCAGTAACTGGAGTTAGTATAAGAAATATCAATGTGTTTGAAAATAGTTAATTATATGTTCTCAAGAAGTGTTCTCAAATGTCTAAAAAGTGTCCAACATATAAAATGTATTATAAAACTTGAAACACGCATGAGTGCCTATGAAGTAATGGTGTCCGACATTAGGTATGACACCCTAAGCAGTTAAAATCCGATTAATCCTCGATTAATCACTATTAATCACTAATCGGAGGCTAAGCGGTTATTGTTTTAGTGATTTTCAATATTTCAATAGTTAGCGATTTAATAGGATATAATCGGCCAATTAGTGGTTAATTGGTCAATTTTTAGTAGTCGATTAACCGATTAATTTTTTTCCTTTAATTTTCATGCTCGTTGCATTATTTGGGCTCAATCCGCCGTAAACTCAAATCCGAATTCAAATCCAAAATCCAAACCCTGTCTGGTTCTCGCGCAAACTTAAACCCAAACCCAACCTGTCGCCACTCTCTTCTTCCTCGTGCAAATCCAAACCCATTCTCTTCTTCGTCCTCGAACAAACTCAAACCCGACCCGCCGTCGCTCCCCTTGCACTGTCACAAGCTTGACCTGACCCGCATCTGCTGTACCTCCTCTTGCTGCTCATACTGCTCCTCCCCGATTATTTTTGTTTGCTAGAACCGACCAACAAACCCAACCCAACCCATATCCAGAATCCAAACTCAGCTCAAATCAAGTACTCTCGTTTTTCTCTATAACTATATGTTCCTATTTGATAATTTCATAGTAGTTTTATGTTAGAATTTATGGTTGCTACATAATGAGGATAGGTCAGTTTTTTAATTAATTAATTATACACACACACACACACACACACACACGATTTTTCCCGATTTAATCCCCGATTATTTTCCGATTACCTGATTAATCACTAATCGCTCCTAGACCGATTAGTGACAAAAACAGATTTTAACTGCCTAGATGACACCTTGATAGAAGTACTCGTGCTACATAGTTGCATACTTGCATACTAACTTATCAACCATAATTGAACATGACCATCAAATTTTAGTCATAGCCATAAAAATTTGCTTATCAGGCATTGTATCAGCTACCTATTGCAATGCTTGTGATAATTTAATAAAGCAAACAATCAATTTAACAATCACTAGCTGCAATCTTCTATTCTGGAGTTGAATCGGTTCAGATTTAGCTCACGGCCTTGTTGGCACATGTAATGCATGGATTATTACAAATAATTTCTCTTTAAAATTATAAATTATTTATATATACGAATTATTTTGGGGCTATGACACATAACCGCCGTAGCGAAAGCGAGTCTTCATAGGGCGGTTGTCACTGCGTATGGACAGTTTGGGTAAATTTCAACTTTAACCACTACAGTTTGGGGCTATGACACATAGCCCCCCCCCCCCCCCCCCCCACCTCTTCTTTTTGTGATACTTGACCATGACCACCCTCCATTAGCCCTTCCCACCAAATTTAGTAAAAGGTTAACTAGAAACTGTGCACATGCAACACTCGTTGAAGGCTAGATTTAAGTAGGGAGTAATTATTTTTTTTATAAAGAAGAGTAAAATGAGGCTAAATTTCACCAAATTTAGTTAAAGGTTAACTAGAAACTGAGAACATGCAACACTCGTTGAAGGCTAGATTTAAGTGGGGAGTAATTATTTTTTTATAAAGAAGAGTAAATTGAGGCTAAATTTTAAATGAAAGGTTGATATAAATTAACTTTCAAATGTGTGGATGAGATTTTATTTTATGCTAGATTTAAATGATGCTTGACATAACTTCGACTCAAAAGATACCGTGGAGATTTAAGTTTTGGTACACAAGGAGCTCGAGGGAAGGGGAGTGGTAAAGGAGTTGGTGGTCGACTATTGAACGACAAGGGCGGCTTTGCTAAACTATTGAGCTTAACACCATGGAAGCAATGGTTAGAATGTAAAAGACAAAAGAGTGTGTAACAAGGGGGAACGATGATAATGATAGAAATGAATGTGGATGACGGGAATGGTGTATTTACAAACACGAATGATTAGTTAAGATTACTCTCACTCTTTCCCTCCCTTAGTTTAAACTTTTCCGATCAATAAGACAAAAATATAAAATGCTTTATCCTACACCTGTCATTATTCTACTCAACAGGTTAGCAAAGCAGGATTAAAAAAATAGGGAGTATGATACAGACATTTTATATTTTTGTCTCATTGATGGAACATAGTTTAGACTAATAGAGTTGGAGCGTGATTGTACATAACCAGTTGAGGTGTATAAATATCCTACCATTCCCTTCTTCCTCCTTCGTCTGCTTCTAAATTGTTCTTCCTTCCTCATTGTCATCAACTCCTTCCTCCATTCTAACCATTGCTTCCATGGGTGCTAAAACAAATTTTAAGAGTTGTACCTAAGCAGTTAAAATCCCCGATCACACGCGATTAATCCCCGATTAATCGCTAATCGCTAATCGGAGGTTAAGCGGTTATTTTTTTAGCGATTTATAATATTTCAATAGTTAGCGATTTAATCGGGTATAATCGGCGGATTAGTGGTTAATCGGCCGATTTTAAGTGCCCGATTAATCGATTAAATCTCCTCATCTAATTTTCATACTCGTTTGCATTATTTGGGTTCAATCCGACCCATACTCAAATTCAAATCCAAAATCCAAACCCTTTCTGGTTCTCGCGCAAACTCAAACCAGACATGTCATCACTCTCTTCTTCTTCCTCACGCAAACCCAAACTCAAACTGATTCTCTTCTTCTTCCTCGAGCAAATCCAAACTCAACCCGCCGTCGCATACTTGACCCGGTCCGCATCTATTGTACCTCCTCTTCTTGCTGCTCGCGCTGCTCATACTCCCAGATTGTTTTTGTTTGATGGAACCGACCAGCAAACCCAACCCAACCCACATCCAGGATCCAAACTCAGCTCAAACAAAGTACCACTTTTTCTCTGTAATTATATGTTCATATTTGATAATCTCCTAATAATTTTATGTTAGGATTTAGAGTTGCTACACAATGAGGATATATATCTTTTTTTAATTATATATATATAATGATTTTTCCGATTTAATCCCCGATTATTTTCCGATTAACCGATTAATCACTAATCGCTTCTAGACCGATTAGTTCCAAAAATTGATTTTAACTGCCTAGAGTTGTACTTCTTCGAAACACCACGACTACCATCACCACTGCCACCAACTCCTTTCCCACTCCTATTCCAACATAAGCTTTTACAGTCCCTTTCCCCGCACCTATAAAAAGGTGGAGTACCATCTAGGACGAACCAAGGGTCTGGATTGATATTACAAAAGTAAGCCCACTCTTCCAGATACAACTAATCTGATTTACTCATAAATTGTTGGGTTGGAGTTGGTTCTGTTCCATATATGTATGTATGTATGTATGCATGCATGCATGCATGCATGCATGCATGAATGAATGTGTATACATTCACACATACATATACATGTGTTTGGGATATCTTTTGGTTGCTACTTACACTTACCCCTTTTATTGTTCATGGTCCAAATAGACAGATCAAGGTCTAACTTTTCATAATAAAGTAAAAAAGAAACAAACACACACACCCTACCTCTTATATTATTTTGAGACCTCATATGTGAGCCTATTGACATGAACACCCCATGAAAAATCTGAACTGTTCATCTTGTTTTTATGGTTTTAAATCTCAGATTTCGGACTCGTCTCGGCAAGGGGTGTTTCATCTCGGATCGGAGATATCAGAGGAGATCTCGGGAAAATGTGATCATATCGGATGTTCATTTCATATACTCAATATATAAAAAAATTGTTACTAAATAAGATATTATATGTTCTACATGTCATTTATCATATAAAATACCGTATAATGTAACTAATGACATGAATTAATTACGGTAAATCTTCGCATAATTTAACAATAATATAAAAGAGAATGTAATATAAGTATATAACTAAATTAAATTTGTATTGATTAGAAAAAATATATTAGTTAATAAACTTACTTGACTTTGCATATATACAAACAATAGCGATACGAAATCCTCACATTATTTTAGCTAAAGGTCCTATATTGAAAGACATGCAAAAAGTAAAACAATTTTTTTAAATATATTCACAATAACATTTGTGTCTATTTCGGCTGATATTTCCCCACTTTTGGCAATGTTTCGGCCAATATTTGGGTAATCTCGGCTGAAATCCACACATTTCGGTCCGAAACGATGTAGAGTATAAAATATGTGATTTTGTTTCGTCAAGTTAGCCGAAACGAAATTTCAGCCAAAATTTCGGCCGTATCGGAGGAAATTTAAAACAATGCTTATTTTACATGCCTACAATCGCCTAATGGTGTAAGTTATTTGATATTCATTTTCTCATTCATCATGTTGTTAAAAAATAAAGAATTCCAGCCAACATTTTTTTTCATGTTGTATAACATAAACAAATGAACTTCAAATCAGTGTTATCGAGTTCTTCATTCCCCCCCTACGTTCTATAATCCGAATCTTGCAACCCAAATTATGGTACTTTCGTGATCCGGGTTGTTAGATTTGGAGATCAATATTACAATAAAAGACGAGACAAAAAAAGAAATCCGAAGAAAGTTTCAGCGAGAAAAACAATATTCACACAGAAAACTAACAGAAAAATTAAAATAATTACCACAAAGATGAATCTCTTATCTCTTGTTGTCCCAACCCTTGTTTGAACTTAAAGTAGCGGGTTGGGTCAGATCACGTTAAAAGAATAAGCTGATTCACGTATTGTTAATTGTTTTAATTGAACTTGACCTAGCCATATTTGTTTCCATGGAGTACACATGCTTATTCTTAGATACATTTTTCTTCATGGTTGGTTCACGTGTGTACTATAAGATAATAGAATCTTGATAATTTAGAATATCTAAGGATTAAGATCTCAAAGAATCCTTTAGTATTATTGATTTTTTTAAAATTTCTTTTTCAGAACAATCTCAAGAGATTGATTAGTTAATTTAAACATATGTGATTAGATTTTAAGGATTAAAAAAATTGGTAACTTATTTAAATCAACCTCTCAAACACATATATATGGTGTGTTCCAAATTACCAAACCCGAATGTACCACAACCAGATCAACAATCCAACTAACTTTACCCCCTCTGTACCACGTACCATCAAAGTAGCGTACGGTGTCCCTGAACCCGTACCACAGACTTGGTAATACTACTTCAAATAACTTGAATTTACACCTTTAGGATATCTTGCGCATGTAGAACAAGAGGAACGGTTCAAACTTTTCATGGGGGTCTTGTATCAATGGACTCCCTAAAATAAGATAGGTTTCACATGATCACCCCCACATATACATATGATTTCAAACCTTAAATGTCACTAAATAATTCATACATGCTTGTATAAATCACTAATTTAATAAAGTATCAATAATCCGGTAGCCTAAACTTCCTTAAAATACCCCATTGCTGATGTAACTCCCTGATCTTTGGTGGTGGCATTTGTTTGTCTTCAACACCTCCCAGAAAGAACTATATAAGAGCCCCTTATCCAATAAAGCCTCTAGCAATCCTTAGTAGACCATTAATTTGGTTGAACAATATATATATTAAAGTAGATATGCAAAAAAAATAAAGTAATTAGTCCAAAAATATGTTGTTATAAACGAGTAAATAAAGTGTAATTAATAACCACGAAACTATAGGACTCAGAATGCACAATGCGTGAGAACCTGTGCATACTAACCAATACAGGTTCTTATATGCACAAGTTTTCATCATGAGAAACTGTGCATAACTAATAACCATAGATTGCAATACTTAGATTTTTAGGGCTAAAATTGGTATAATTAGATGAACATGCAGTACATTATTTTCTCACATGTTGTATTTCATGCACGGGTTACTTGGTTAGGAAACAAAAGCACGAACTAGCTACTAGAAGTAGATATTATTTGTGAAAATAAGTTTAAACCTTAATTATCATTAGTTTAAAATTTGAATTATTAATTACATGAAATTTTGTAATATTGACATAAAATCATATCTATATTTAAATATATCGGCATAATCAAAAAGTATCCAAACAAGTTAACCTCTAGGCAGTTAAAATCGGTTTTCAGAACTAATCGGTCTAGAAGCGATTAGTGACTAATCAGGTAATTGGGAAAAAATCGGGGATAAAATTGGGAAAATCGTGTGTGTGTGTGTGTATGGGAAAAAATAATTTATTATCTCTAGTATATATGATTAAGAAGATCTTAAATTTAAATTATCATGTATTTAGTATCTATTTGACTTTGTTAATAAAATGTATATTTTGTCTTAATGCAGGTAATTGAAAAAAAGCTGGAATGAGAAGATTTGCAGTTGTCACAAACCAATATTTTGATAGTGAGAAGATTTGCAATGACAGAAATGTAATGAAAAAAAACTGTGAATGAAACTGTGAATGTACTGAGTGATTGTATTGAAAAAAAAAACTGATGTGATGAAAAAATCAGAAGTTGAGTGATTGTAACTGTGAATGTAACTGTGAATGTACTAAGTGATTGTAACTGTGAATGTGATGGAAAAAAAAGCAGAAGTTGAGTCATGAATGATTGTGCTGAGTTACCTGCCGAGGAGCTGATGTTGGAGGTGAAAGAGAGCAACCCGTCGCTGCCAAACTGGAGGGGAGAGAGAGAGAGAACGGAGCTTTCGACGATGAGGAAAGAAAGAACTGGACGATCGAAGAGCTGTCGACGATCAAAGTGGAGGAAAGAGGAGCTGTCGACGAGAAGAGCTGTCGGCGCAAGTGGAGCTGGCGACGAGAAAGGGGGATTTTGGAAATTAGGTTAGAATGGAATTTGGGTTGAACGGTAGTGGAAGGGGAGAGGAATTGATTGAAGAGGATGGGGATATGCGGGTCTGATTGAAACGGGTCGGGTTTAGGGTAAATTATACCCAGATTTAAAATGAAATGATTAATCGGCATATCGGACGATTTTGCATATCGGCCGATTAGTACAAATATCGGCCGATAATAGTGATTTTATCGCTGGAAACCCATTTCGCAAATATCACTACAAAAATAATCGGGGAACTCCCGATAACCGATTAATCGGCGATTAATCACCGATAATCGCCGATTTTGACTGCCTAGGTTAACCTACATGTCTCTATTAGGATTGCATATGAGTGAAAATTGCAAGTTCGACTCAAATTACATGAGAATTGCACATAGGAGCCTTCGGCAAAACACCGATAACACCGTTATGTTATTAACTAGGATAATACATTGGCTTTGGTGTCCATGTACACTACTTCTATGCCGACATATTTACTCTATTCAACAGTTGCACGTGGCGTAAGTGACTGATTGGACAACAAAGGGGCTTGAGAACGTTGGTCGCTTGTCACGTCGCAGACTGTCAGTCAATGTCACATCGCAGACTGTCTGTCAGTGACTTGTCACGTCACAGTCTGCCTCCAGAGCCTGAGTTGACTTGATACGGCCAAACATACCTGACTACTGTACAAAATGATGTCGGTTGTAACTTGTAGGCGGTCATCCTGACAAGGTAAATCCGGGGGAATATAGTATCGTGAATGTCAAGATACTTTCCATATTCAACCAGTAATTAAGTACTATTTTTCAATTTTGAGTATTAAATTTTTCTTCCTTTTCTATTCTTTCTTTTCTTATTGGGTTTGTTTGCACACAGGCTCCCAATTTGTCCCTCCTCACAAAATTCCAAGTGAGTGTTCTGAATTATTTCAATTTTTAAAAAAAACTTAATATTAAAATTTTTTTTTATTTTTTTATTTATTTCTTTATTTTATTTTTTTTTGGTGGGGGGGGGGGGGGGATGATAATGGCGGGATGATGAAATTTGACAAAAAAAAAAAGGTTTTAGAGGCGAATTGTGCATTTCCTTTTCCCTCTGTTTGGTAGCTTGCAAGTGCAATTGCAAGTAGAAATTTTAAATTTTCCTCCAAAAGTTATCAGTTCAATTACCAAAATATCCTCTACTTTTCATTATCTTCTGCTCATTATATTTCAATCATCACTTTCGTTCAAAATTTAGAGGACACTTTGGTAATATGAGATTCAAAAATTTTGGAAGAAAAGCTTCAAATTCACTTGCAACTGGAAATGCAAATGCACTTGCAAGCTACGAAACACCCCAAGTATTGCCAGTGTGCCAGTGTAGAATTCAAAGTGTAGGACCGTAATCATCATTATAAAAATAAAAAAAATCGATAAACGGTTATACTCTGTAGGTAAGCTTCACAAGCAGAGTCCGGCTTCAAAGGAATCTAGGTTATAATAATAAAGATATGGACAACAATGCAAGTGTACCAATCACAAAAACACACATCTTTTTTCAATAGAATTTTTTTTTTATTTAATTTTTACCAAACCTGGAAAGTGACGAATGCGAGGCCTCTGAAATTGCCGGAATCCGGAAACCTAGACAGCTGGAGCTGATGAACAACACCCACATCACTAAAAAGATCTCTGATTTCTTCCTCCGTCGTCGAGTATGGCATCCCACTCACCACCACCTTGTTTGGCTCGTAACCATCATAACAAGATTCCTTCTCTTCTTCCCTCTCCTCTTCTTGAACTTCTTCTTCTTCTTCTTCTTCTACAACTTTTTCAACTGGTAATTCTTCTGCTTGTTGTCGGTTGAGAAGTTCAGATGCAACCATGGGCTGGCCCCACTTGTCCTTTCTTGCTTTCTTCTTCTTCTTTCGGATCTTCTTCTCATGTTCGATCGCCATTGTCGAATTTTGGGGGAGCAGCAACAGATTGGGGGTTTGATTAGGGTTTTGAGGGACAGCGTTACTTTGGAGGCATGTTCAGTTTTTTAGCGGGTGAGGATGTCAATTTGACCCGACCCGGCCCGCTTAGAATAAATAAATACTAAGACAATGCCTTGAAAGGCCTTAAGATCCGCTAGAGAGGCCGGCCCAAGACCATTTTAGTTTAGTGTGTTTTCAAGACCTCCAAAACATCAACCTAAGAGCAACTCCAACGAGCATTCAAATCTTCATTTTGAATGGCCGGATTGCTCCAACTGGCCGTCAAAAGCTCCTTCAAAATGAAGATGAGAGCCTCCCACCCTTCAAATTTGAAGGCTTTTGTTCAAGCCTTCAAATTACTATTCAACATTAATATTGCTCATTATACCCTCTTCTATCTTAACACATTGTCAATTATTACTTTCATTTCCTTTTATTAAAAATGTGTGTGTATATACCTATATAATAAAATACAAGGCAATTTAAAAAAGCCTATCAAGTGACTATCCTTCAATTGGAAAGAAATCAACGGCCCAATTTGAAGTCCCCCCCCCCCCCCCCCCCCCCCCCCCCCCTCTCTCTCTTTCCATCCACTTGATCAAACCTCACCCCTCTCTCTTCCCGAAACCTCACCGTCTATTCTCTTCCAAACCGCAGTTTTCTCCTCCCCCCCCCCCCCCCCCACCACAAGCTTTCTCTCTCTCTCTCTCTCTCTCTTCCCGAAACCACTGAAGCTTCAAATTTGAGATCTGTAACGCCCCTGCCTCTGCTCAGACAATTTTTACAATTTATCAAATAAATTATTTATAGTATAGTACAACTGCCCACCATAGTCTGCCTCTCAAAAGGTAGTTAACCGGATTGGTGACTCTTGATCATAGGCTATTATATTTATAGTTAATTATTCTATTACAAATTTCGATATGGGACTAACTTATACGCACACTCTCTTAATTCCCGTGTATACAAATGCCATCTCATCAGAGAGAGAGAATAGTAGCTCCAAAGCCTCACAAATACCGGGTGGGTCCCAGCTGACGTCATCATGACATCAGCGGGCAACAGCAACACGTTGCTGTTCTTCACAACGTGTGGGCCCCCATCTTTTAATTACAACTTTCCATATGTATATATAACTCGTTGTCAGAATAACAGTAGCTTCATTTTCCTTTCCCTTTTCTTTGTCAGAATAACTCGTTGTTTTCTTTCTCTACATTGGTTGTTTTAAAAAAGTAGGAATTAAAAAATATCAATAATGAGCATCTAATACACATAAGGGGTTAAGCTTTGTAACACCCCGCAAAATTGAAAATTACAATTTTGTCCTTGTGTGTTACGCACGTGTATTTTGTAACGTATTTTCACCACACATTTTGATTACCGACTGTTTATGCATTTTCCACATTGACTTTTACCCTATTTTGAGTGAAACAAAAATATTCAATTTCAATCTCTACATTTTACGTGCTCTTTACGTGTTTTTGATGCACGTATCGATTATGTATTTTCACCGCTACGTACAATATTTTCTATGTGTTTAAAGTATTTATTTTATGTATTCAAATCCACTTTATAAAATGAAAATTCATTTCCCCCTATTTTAATTAAAAATGCATTTTCTTGATTTTTTGCACGTATGAAGCACGTGCAAATTTTTATTCTCGTTTTGTTACTCTCATTCACAAATTTTTAGCGTGCATAAGTTTTATTTAGCCTTCTTTTGATCCATGGATCTATAGATTAAAATCTAGCCCATTAGGAGATCACTAGATAAGTAAATAAATTAATTAGAAATGAGCCCATGAAGCAAGCCCACTAATAAAAATACAAATTAAGTTGAGCTTGGACTAATACATGACAAGTTACAACTTTTTGTACACAATTAGAGTTATAGAAGTGTGTTCATATTTGTATGTGCATGTGTGCATGCACAAACAAGTGAACTTGGCCGGTTTTGAGAGGGGGAGAAGAAGGGTTGGGGAGTTGAGCTGGTGAAGAGTGTGGAGATGAAGAGTTGTAGGTTTTAGGAGTTTAGAACATGAAGAGCTGTAAGAATTAATATGGAGAGTTATTATGTGTAAAATTATGCAAAATAGATCCTCACAAAATCCTATAAATAGAGCCCCCATTTATCATTCTCATTTGCACCAAAAACATTATCAAAATCAAAAGAAAGAAAGAAAGAAAAGAAAGAGAGTAAGAGAGTTCCATTTTGCTTGGAGAAAATTCTTGCAAGGAGAATGAGCCATTGCTAGGAGGAGAAGTCTTACGAGGAGCTAGGAGTCTTTGGAGCTAGAAGTGGTGTTCTCTTTTCTTTCATTATTCAAGCTTCACATAAGATGAGTGATTTCATTATTTTTCTAATGTAGGATATGCATGCTAAAATGAGTAATATAAAAAGGATTTTTATGAGAAAATTATAAAGTTCAAGCTAGTATAACATGATATGTATGAAGGTAGTTTTATTGATTAAGAAATAGATACCATGCTAGTTAATGATAAGAACTCCTTTATGATTATAAACCATGTTAGTAGGTTTACAAAATTTGTGCTTATGAAATATGTTGACCACATCATGCTTTGATAATTAAGAAAGAAGAAAGAAAGTAATCGTAGTTAGTGCTTGTAATGTATTGACATATGTATGTCCTAATTGAGAAAAAATATAAACTATTTAATGAAAGAGTATTCTTATTCAAGTGAATACACTAGTATTTGTTATAAAGTGAATTTGTGTCAAAGTGAGAATATAACCAATTGTCATGGACACTAGTTTCTTTTCTTTTGTAAGTTTTAGTGTCTTAAAGAAAAAATCTAAGTTTATGTGAAAAATGAGAAAAAGAATTATTTAAATGAGTGGAAATAGTGTTTTTAATAAATTTGAAATTGTTGTTCACTGTTTTTAAAATTCATTCTCAGTCAAAAGAAAGTTTGCTTCAATATCCTAAAAAGATTGGATTATTGGATAAACGAGTTTTTCGAAAAAGAATCAAATTCTTGTTCATAAAAGAGAATGAGATACAATGTCTAAAATATAATTTGGAAATTTGGGAATCACCGTTTTCAAGTAAACTCCGTTTGGAAATAATTTGCACGAACCCAAATACTGCAGTTTGTAGGTGGGACAGTCGACTAGTAAGTTTCGACAGTCGACCGTCGCAAACCTAGCTGCAGAAATTTCTAGAGCTTTGGACTTTTCGTGCGGGACAATCGACCGACCCTTTGTCGCAGTCGACTGTCACCACTCAAATTGATGAATTTCTTGAGTTTGGGTTTCACGCGGGACAGTCGACCGATCACCCTATGAAGTCGACTGCTACTGCTCTAACTGATATTTTTCTGAGTTTCTAATAATTCTTTTGAATGAATATTTTGAAGTGAGTTAAGATATTGTAAGAGTTTGAATTTGTTGATGAAGTTGTGTTCTTGAAATAAATTAATTGCTTATAAAGATTATGAATGAGTAGATAGATCATGAGTAGTGACAAGATTTTGATCATTCGTGAATAAGTTGAAAGATGAAATTATCTAGGTTAAGACTTGATTATTAAAGGGGTATGTGTACCCATGTTTCTTGTACATGAAAGATTATGATTAAGAATTAGTAAGACCTCGATTACCGGAAATATTGAAAGAAAGATTTGAGATATGATTTTGAGATATTGCTGTGGGGCGATCTCTTATTTTGTAAACAAGTTTGGTAAGAGGTAAAACTGATTCTAGGAATGATAACACATTCATGTCTTGAATTAAATAACTAAGCACATAGGTGAAGATGTAGTAAACTTGGGCAAACGTAAGTGGGTTGCCTTTATATAGTCGGCGGTGGATCTCCGTGGCTATAGACCCAGTCGGCGGACTGAGGTTGCTCTGTGAGAGACGGGTTTTTATATTTAAATCCGGAACTTGGCGTAGTCGGGTGGATAGTTTGCCGTCTTTAATGTATATAAATATACCAGGGCTAGGGAGGTACTTGCGGAATGATTCGCACGGTGAGGTAACCGTTATAATAGCCGGCGGGCTGGGACCCATATTCGTGGAATGATTTAAACCTTGTTTTATTCCCGGATAGTTTCATGGCGAGGGATCGAGCCCTTTATTGTGGAGTACGTAGGCGCTTGCCCTTGGACCTATGTAGTATGGGATGCATAGAAGCTGAACATGTGTGCATTAGTGTCATCCTAGTATGAAAATGTGTGCATTAGGATTAAGGCATGATATACACTTACATCTTTAGCGTAGTCACAATTTAACACTTTATTCTTCATTCAACTTATGTGGTTTTGTTAAAATGATGAGATCGTTATATGTACGGCATAGAGAGGATAACTGAGTATAACATTTTCATCAGTTGTAAGTGACTGACGTGCCTACAGTTTAATATGCAGGTAATGGACTATTCATGAAGGAATAAAGCTATTATGATGCAATCGATGATTTATTTAAAGTTGTATAAGTTGTATTTTTTTTTCAATGTTGTAATCTTTTATTCTTCTGTTGTGTAAACAAAATGTAATGAACTCAGATGCACTATTGAAAAAAGTTTTAAATTTCCTTGCAAAATTGTACGAAGTGAAGTAAAGATCCTGTGAAATCTCGAATTCGACCTTATTTGGAATTTGGGGCGTTACAAGCTTACATTCCAAAGTGATATTAAATTAAGCTCGCGTTCATCTCGATGGTAACCCCTACATTTTTTTTGTCGACGGAAATGCACCAGTAATGGAAAAAAACAATTTTGAAACTAAGTGAACAATTAATTTGATAAAAACACACTGAAAAGCTTAACTTACTATTTTTTTAAAGTCAACATCAACCTGTAGGGAATGAAAGTAAACATTATAATGTCAAGAACATAAAAGAAATAATTTTTTTGATCTAATATGAAGGAGTGTAGATGTCATACAAAAAAAAGGAACTTACATAACCATATATAGTGATGTTATCCATTGCAGGAAGCAGTGAGAAGCCAAACTGATGCTATTGTTTAATTCTGATGAAGAACCTGCTCTGTATATAAAGGAGGGAAAATATTTGATGATTAACTTTAACGTTCTCGGTGTATTCTACTATCAGATATTAATATACTTTCTAATATTAATATACAATAAGATATTAATAATACTTTCTGATATGGATAGTTGATTTTCAAAGCTACAGGTATACTCCTCTTGACACAGTTAAACTCCATTGTCTTAAGATGGATCCAGTATAATAGGTTTTTATCCAATTTTGGTTCCCAACCTTCATGTTACTTTCACATGTTGCATCGTTCAGGAAAATGTGTCGTAGGCACGTGTCCACGGGCAAACCTGGTAGTTAACAATGTTTATCAGAGCTCTATTTATGTTTGTCTTGATTGATAAAGTTAAAAGTAATTGATACAAATAACTGAAATAAGTCTAGTGTTGCTCAACTTAGATGAGTAACGTGTGTGTACCATATCATCAGTAATCAAAGAAACATTGCTATAATTTCAAAAGGAAAACTATAATCAAAGCATCTATACTATTAAACTCGAAATGAAGTATGTCAAACTATTTAGCATCATCTAAGGATGAAGCTACAAATTATAATCTGAGGGCCAAATTAAAATCTACAGAATGCTTAAATTTGTATGTGTGTTGGTGGGGGAGTTTTCAATCTGTACATTTCATATTTTGCGTGTGGAGATTTATCCTTGGCATAATCTAACAACTGATTACTAAACAAAAAAATTTGTGTGCAAGAATACATGGTATAGACTTGCAGTATGTTGATGTACTTGATGTATAAATGTACCAATAACTATCAAGAAAGTTATTAGGCACCTCAGAAGAACAAAATTTATGTCCAAAGACCTTATTAAACACAAAGCCCAGTATTTTGACTTCCAACAACATTATAGCCTACCAAAATCTGTAATAAATCAACTCTCCACCAATAAAGCAACAATCAGAAATTAACCATAAGTAGCACCCAAATCAGCCAAATCAATCAGTTATAATCATAAGGGAAAAAATGTCAATTCATCATTATTCAACCAAAACTCAGCCGAAAAGTGGAAACTTGACTATTTTAGAGCAATTAAAATTACAAAAACAAATTGAGGAAAATATTTTGTTTTAGGCAAAAACTTCAATGTAGTTTTTTCTTTTTTGACATTTTAGCCTATAATTACAGTCTTGGACAATGCCGACTATCTGCTATATTGATCTCCAAATACAAAAATTGTAACTTTTAAATAAAAAGTTGATCGGAAAATGGAAACTACAACCAAATAATTTATGCAATTTAGCCTAAAATTTCACTATTGAACAACCTATTTACTTCATCTCCAAATCTAACTCATCAACAATCAACTAATCAATTTTAAAATCAAGAAACGACATACCTCAGAATCCTGCAACTTCGCGAAATCATGAATCTTCCCTCACCGAAATCAATGGCGGAAACACATACAAATTTTAAAATGATCAAAACTTTATCATTCAATATCAAATATTTTTTGGCTCTTCGCTAGTAAACTAAATCTATATAATAATAAAAAATTATAGGTTGTAACTATAGGCTGCAAATCTTAGCTAGTAGACTATAATCTACAGTCTAAAATGCTAAAAATAGAGATCGATCTCAAAATGAAAAAGCACTGTAAACAGAGACTGAACTTTAAATCCTAGTTAGAGTTTCTAGTTAGGGTTTCTGATTTCGAGAAAATAGAAACTGAACTTACATGAGAGATTTGTAACATCCCGTAATTTCAAAGAGCTATAGTATGATATATATATATATATATATATATATATATATATATATATATATAGTGGATAGTGGCATATTGGTAATTAATTGGAAAGTTGTAATTAAAAGACGGGGGCCCACATGTTGTGAAGAACAGCAACGTGCTGCTGTTGCCCGCTGACATCATGATGACGTCAGCTGGGACCCACCTGAGATTTGTGAGGCTTTGGAGCTGCTGTTCTCTCTCTCTCTCTCTCTCTCTCTCTCTCTCTGATGATGTGGTGTTTGTGTACACGGGAATTAAGAGAGAGAGTGTATAAGTTAGTCCCATATCGGGATTTGTAATAGAATAATTAACTATAAATATTATAGCCTATGATCAAGAGTCACCAATCCGGTTAATCACCTTTGAGAGGCAGTCTGTGGTGGGCAGTTGTACTATACTATAAATAATTTGTCTAATAAATTATAAAAATTGTCCGAGCAGGGGCAGGGGCGTTACAAATGGTATCAGAGCTGACTTTCGACACCGAGTGTGGGGCATGTCTATATAGTCGGGCGGTGGATTCCGTGACTATAGACCCAGTCGGGCGGCGGATTCCGGGACTGTGATGAGCCCTTAATTAAATCCGGGACTGTGATTGATCGGGCGGTGGATTCCGAGATCATGATTAGTCGGGCGGATAGAAGGGCAGCTCAATTAAATTCAGGATTATGATTGATCGGGCGGTGGATTTTGGGATCATGATTAATTGGGGGGACAGAAGAGCAGATGCTCCACAACGGCTAGAAAGGAGATCCTGCACTAGATTGTGCATGCCCTGTGCTCAGCGAGGATGCCGATTTCTGAAGGAGGGGTGTATGTAACATCCCGTAATTTCAAAAAGCTATAGTATGATATATATATATATATATATATAGTAAGTCTATTAAGAGCTGGGGAGCTGAAATCCTTATCGGGAGCTGAAGATCTCAGCCGTTGGATCTCGATCCGATGGCTGAGATCTGATCTGCCCATCTTAACTGTGATGGGAGAATTGTTAGGGGCAAAAGTGGAGTTTTCCTTACTCCTTATCGTCAGTTCTTCCCTTTGTTTCATCTCTATTTCCTATCTTCTCTCTCTCTCTGTGTCATCGCTCCCGAACTTTCTCTCTCTCTCATCGCTCTCGAACCCACAACGCAGCCCCCAAATCAAATTGCAACCCCCAAACTCTAGCTTCGAAATCCATCTCCACCTCACTTCAGACGCAAACCCTAAAATCCTATCCCCCAAATCCTAGCTCAAATCCCAAATCGAATAACCCCGACGCTTTCCTTACCCCCCGTACTGACGCTCCTCCATGACGCTCCCCCACCCACCCACAACCCTCGACCAATCTCCATATCCTCCATCTCATACCTCAAATATCGTTCAAAATCCTCCCCAGATTCCCAAGTCAACGGTGACCCCAAAATCCAAGCTACTGCTTCCATCCAAGACACTATCAGGTATTGAATCCTAACCCTAGTTTTTGTGGCTGAATTTTGAATGCTTGCTAAGATTTTTACAAGGTTCTTTGAAATGGTCTATTTGGCAATATTAATTTAGGATTTATATGAAGATGTTTTGTAACTGGTAAACTGCTACAATTTTTAAAAAATAGTAAAATGAGGGTTTATTGGGTCTCACAATAAATTTTTCTATGGAAATTGGTTCTGATGAAGATTCATGCCTTCATTTTGGAGTTCATGGAGTTAAACACACATGTAGACAAACTCCAAAACACTCGAATTGAAACTTGGATCATAAAGTTTCATGATCAGACTCCAAAACACTCAAATTCAGACTCCGACTCTCCTCCCCGCTGTAAACCCATCTCGAATTAAAACAACCAAAGAACCAACAACACAAAAGGAAGTAAGATTCTCTTGATGGCTTGAAGTTTTCTATCAAATGGAGAACAATTATAGATCCTCTTTCCCTCGGTGATACCTTTAATTTCATTGCCAATCTCTGTAAGGATTTTTTTTAGAAAAACAATTTTCATTTATAACTTGCATTCCTTCATGTAATTACATGTTAGAGTTTAATTTACGATTGGAAATTAATGACCTCTTATTAGAGTAAAATTTTCAAGATTATACCTATAAAAGAACCACTCGAAGTACATATTATAAAACAAAATCAGACTTTAAGTCAGAATGTTATGAAGAGAGAATTTCCTGCAAATGTTGTTGCAGTACTACTATAAAACCTCTTACCATGCCTACACTAAAACCTCTTAGCAGTGGGCCAGTGGGCCAGAGGTCTGTATTCTAGCCCCGGATCTCTTGCTCACTGTTAAGAGCTTATTCATTGTGCTTTGGCTACACTAAATTGTCGTGTGCACTTATGGATACTTAATATATGGGATGTATATAGTGTCCATATCAGTTTTACCAATCTTATGACACTGCTCACATTTATTGAGAATTTTACGAACCCACCCCTTTTCGAGATTAGTAGGTAATTCGGGATAATTTTGTGATTGTGAAGATGATCACTTTCTCTGATTTTTTGAGGCATAAATAGGGCCATGTCGTTTGCTTGGAGATATCAGTTATCAGTTACATTGTCTAGATACTGACAACTATTTCAGTTTAATTATTACAACTTACATGATTCTTACATGATTTAAAATAATTTTTGACCCATTTCTGTAATTATTGTTCTTCAATACCAAATAGCACATTTGTTAAATTAATCGTTATGTTTTCGGTGTTTGCAGGCTAAATGATGATGGACATAAAAGAGATGCATGATTCGAAGTCTATCTTCGAAAAGTCGGTAAAATAATTTTGTTTATACAAATAATACCAAGTTAATAGACAATGATGAAAAGTATATGCATGATTTTTTTTGGAAACTAGTAGGCTTGGCTTAATAAACCAGCCCTAGTGACAAACTCAAATTTCTATATTAGACTCACTTATATTTGATTTATTAGTAGGCAGTGATGAAAAGTTTATGCATGATTTTCGTCAGTTGTAAGTGACTGACGTGCCCACAGTTTAATATGCAGGTAATGGACTATTCACGAAGGAATAAGTTGTATTTTTTTGCTATCATCAGTAATCAAAGAAACATTGCTATAATTTCAAAAGGAAAACTATAATCAAAGCATCTATACTATTAAACTCGAAAAGAAGTATGTCAAACTATTTAGCATCATCTAAGGATGAAGCTACAAATTATAATCTGAGGGACAAATTAAAATCTATAGAATGCTTAAATTTGTATGTGTGCTGGTGGGGGAGTTTTCAATCTGTACATTTCATATTTCGCGTGTGGAGATCTATCCTTGGCATAATCTAACAACTGATTACTAAACAAAAAAAATTGTGTGCAAGAATACATGGTATAGACTTGCAGTATGTTGATGTACTTGATGTATAAATGTACCAATAACTGTCAAGAAAGTTATTAGGCACCTCAGAAGGACGAAATTTATGTCCAAAGACCTTATTAAACACAAAGCCCAGTATTTTGACTTACAACAACTTTATAGCCTACCAAAATCTGAAATAAATCAACTCTCCACCATTAAAGCAACAATCAGAAAATAACCATAAGTAGCACCCAAATTAGCCAAATCAATGGTTATAATCAAAGGTGAAAAAATGTAAATTCGTCATTATTCAACCAAAACTCAGCCGAAAAGTGGAAACTTGACTATTTAAGAGCAATTAAAATTACAAAAACAAATTGAGGAAACTATTTTGTTTTAGGCAAAAACTTCAATGTAGTTTTTTCTTTTTTGACATTTTAGCCTATAATTACAGTCTTGCACAATGTCGACTATCTGCTATATTGATCTCCAAATACAAAAATTGTAACTTTTCAATCAAAAGTTGATCGGAAAATGGAAACTACAACCAAATAATTTATGCAATTTAGCCTAAAATTTCACTATTGAACAACCTACTTACTTGATCTCCAAATCTAACTCGTCAACAATCAACTAATCAATTTTAAAATCAAGAAACAACATACCTCAGAATCCTGCAACTTCGCAAAATCATGAATCTTCCCTCACCGGAATCAATGGCGGAAACACATACAAATTTTAAAATGATCAAAACTTTATCATTCAATATCAAATATTTTTTGGCTCTTCGCTAGTAAACTAAATTTATATAATAAAAAAAATTATAGGCTGTAACTATAGGCTGCAAATTTTAGCTAGTAGACTATAATCTACAGTCTAAAATGCTAAAAATAGAGATCGATCTCAAAATGAAAAAGCACTGTAAACAGAGACTGAACTTTAAACCCTAGTTAGAGTTTCTGGTTAGGGTTTCTGATTTCGGGAAAATAGAAACTGAACTTACTTGAGAGATCTGTAACATCCCGTAATTTCAAAGAGTTATAGTATGATATATATATATATATATATATATATATATATATAGTGGCATATTGGTAATTAATTGGAAAGTTGTAATTAAAAGATGGGGGCCCACACGTTGTGAAGAACAGCAACGTGCTGCTGTTGCCCGCTGACATCATAATGATGACAGCTGGGACCCACCTGAGATTTGTGAGGCTTTGGAGCTGCTGTTCTCTCTCTCTCTCTCTCTCTCTCTCTCTCTCTCTCTCTTTGATGATGTGGTGTTTGTTTACACGGGAATTAAGAGAGAGAGTGTATAAGTTAGTCCCATATTGGGATTTGTAATAGAATAATTAACTATAAATAGTATAGCCTATGATCAAGAGTCACCAATCCGGTTAATCACCTTTTGAGAGGCAGTCTGTGGTGGGCAGTTGTACTATACTATAAATGATTTGTCTAATAAATTATAAAAATTGTCCGAGCAGGAGCAGAGGCGTTACAAATGGTATCAGAGTTGACTTTCGACACCGAGTGTGGGGCATGTCTATATAGTCGGGCGGTGGATTCCGTGACTATAGACCCAGTCGGGCGGCAGATTCTGGGACTGTGATGAGCCCTCAATTAAATCCGGGACTGTGATTGATCGGGCGGTGGATTCTGAGATCATGATTAGTCGGGCGGATAGGAAGGCAGCTCAATTAAATTCAGGATTATGATTGATCGGGCGGTGGATTCTGGGATCATGATTAATCGGGCGGATAGAAGAGCAGATGCTCTACAACGGCTAGAAAGGAGATCCTGCACTAGATTGTGCATGCCCTGTGCTCAGCGAGGATGCTGATTTCTGAAGGGGGGTGTATGTAACATCCCGTAATTTCAAAGAGCTATAGTATGCTATGTATATATATATATATATATATATATATATATATATATATATATATATATATATATATATATATATATATATATATATATGCCCTGTGCTCAGCGAGGACGCTGATTTCTGAAGGGGGGGTGTATGTAACATCCCGTAATTTCAAAGAGCTATAGTATGCTATGTATATATATATATATATATATATATATATATATATATATATATATATATATATATATAATAAGTCTATTAAGAGCTGGGGAGCTGAAATCCTTATCTGGAGCTGAAGATCTCAGCCGTGGGATCTCGATCCGATGGCTGAGATCTGATCCGCCCATCTTAACTGTGATGGGAGAATAGTTAGGGGCAAAAGTGGAATTTCCCATACTCCTTATCATCAGCTTTTCCCTTTCTTTCATCTCTATCTCCTATCTCCTCTCTCTCTGTCATCGCTCCCGAACTTTCTCTCTCTCTCATCGCTCTCGAACCCACAACATAGCCCCCAAATCAAATCGCAACCCCCAAACCCTAGCTTCGAAATCCATCTCCACCTCAATGCAGATGCAATCCTAAAATCCTATCCCCCAAACCCTAGCTCAAATCCCAAATCGAATAACCGCGACGCTTTCCCTACCCCCCGTACAGACGCTCCTCCATGACGCTCCCCCACCCACCCACAACCCCTGACCAATCTCCATATCCTCCATCTCCTACCTCAAATATCGTTCAAATTCCTTCCCGGATTCCCAAGTCGACGGCGACCCCGAAATCCAAGCTACTGCTTCCATCCAAGACACTATCAGGTATTGAATCCTAACCCTAGTTTTTGTGACTGGATTTTGAATGCTTGCTAAGATTTTTACAAGGTTCTTTGAAATGGTCTATTTGGCTATATTAATTTAGGAGTCATATGAAGATGTTTTGTAACAGGTAAACTGCTACAATTTTTGAAAAATAGTAAAATGAGGGTTTATTGGGTCTCACAGTAAATTTTTCTATGGAAATTGGTTTTGATGAAGATTCATGCCTTCATTTTGGAGTTCATGGAGTTAAACACACATGTAGACAAACTCCAAAACACTCGAATTGAAACTTGGATCATAAAGTTTCATGATCAGACTCCAAAACACTCAAATTCAGACTCCGACTCTCCTCCCCGCTGTAAACCCATCCCGAATTAAAACAACCAAAGAACCAACAACACAAAAGGAAGTAAGATTCTCTTGATGGCTTGAAGTTTTCTATCAAATGGAGAACAATTATAGATCCTCTTTCCCTCGGTGATACTATTAATTTCATTGCCAATCTCTGTGAGGGTTTTTTTAGAAAAACATTTTTCATTTATAACTTGCATTCCTTCATGTAATTACATGTTAGAGTTTAATTTACGATTGGAAATTAATGACCTCTTATTAGAGTAAAATTTTCAAGATTATACCTATAAAAGAACCACTCGTAGTACATATTATAAAACAAAATCAGACTTTAAGTCAGAATGTTATGAAGAGAGAATTTCCTGCAAATGTTGTTGCAGTACTACTGTAAAACCTCTTACCATGCCTGTCTATCAGACTTTAAGTCAGAATGTTATGAGCCGTTCGATCGCGATTAATCACGATCGAATGGCTGAAATCTCCAGCTCTCGATAAGGTTTTCAGCTCCCCAGCTCTTAATAGACTTACTCTATATATATATAAGATAATTGATGATAAGCTCCAAACAACATAAATTGAACATGAAGTGCAAAATGTGAAAGCTCCAAACAATAGAAACTATATTTTTTGTAACTCACGTTGGATGCGTATGTGTTGGATACTCATTTAAGCATTTTGGGGTTTGATTCTCTCCTTCGGTGTGTTGGTGTAGGCAGTGATGCGAAACACTTTATGATCTAAATAATTTTTTTGAGGTTGTTGTATTTATGCTTGATTATTTAATCATATTCTAGTTGGCACAGCATCCCAATGCAGCCCTAGTTTTGAATAGTGTATTCTGAGCCTACTGATTTTTTTTACGCTATATATATACATGAGTAAGTCTATTATGAGAAAAATCGTCGATTGATCGTGAGAAGAGGTGGAGATGCCAAAAAAAATTTTTGTTTGGAACTAGTAGGCATGGCTTAATAAAGCAGCCCTATTGACAAACTTTGAGCTTACACATTTTGAACTTCATGTTCAGTTTCTGTTGTTCTGAGCTTACACATTTTGAACTTCATGTTCAGTTTCTGTTGTTCTGAGCCTACACATTTTGATACTTAATGTTCAGTTTTTGTTGTTGTGAGCTTACACATTTTGATACTTCATGTTCAGTTTCTGTTGTTGTGAGCTGAGCTTACACATTTTAATACTTCATGTTTAGTTTCTGTTGTTTTGAGCTGAGCTTTTACATTTTGAACTTCATGTTCAGTTTCTGTTGTTTTGAGCTGAGCTTGCACATTTTGAACTTTATGTTCAGTTTATGCAGTTTGGATTTCTGTTATTCTGAGCTTCATGGTCAGTTTCTGGTGTTGTTGTTATGAGCCGCTTCATGTTTGAATTTGTTTGGTCTGGTGTCAGTCAGTTTTTTGCTAGGAGGTTTAAATGTGTTTTAGTTTGATGGTCATGTATGGATTGACATGGAAGTAATGGAAGTTGAAACTTATAACTGGTTTGTGCTTACAAATGTGTTTTTAAAATGATTTTGTTTGTGACACTGATGTTGCTGCTGCTGCTGCTTCGAAACACTTTATGATCTAAATAATTTGTGTTCTGAGCCTACTATAATTGATGAATGATATTTTGTGTTCTGGGTCTACTATATTTTTAAAATAAATATTTTGTTCTTTCCAGGCTAAATGAGCTTGTTTAATTTTGATTTCAGGTTGATACAGCGTGAAGTGCAATATTTGGAGCTACTCACTACTCGACAGCAGTTGACATTTGGACCAAAAAGCTTGTATATTTGATGAAAAAAGTTTTATAGTTGCTAAATTTGTCAAGTTTTTGATGTACTTGTATAAGATTTCAGGTGTCAAGTTGTAAATTTTTAAATTTGTAAAGTTGAAAAGTGTTATAGTTTATAAATTTGTAAAGTTGTAAAGTTGCATTACGTGACACTTGTATGATGATCAAAATTTATTCAGATATATTTGTTATTATTGTTTTGGTGTCATGTAATGATATGATGAATATTCAATGTGTAAGCTCAGCTCAGATCAACAGAAACTGAACATGAAGTATCAAAAATGTGTAAGCGGTGCTCAGAGCAACATAAACTGAACATGAAGTTCAAAATGTCCAAGCTCAGAACAACAGAAACTGAACATGAAGTATCAAAATGTGTAAGCTCAGCTCAGAGCAACAGAAACTGAACATGAAGTTCAAAATGTGTAAGCTCAGAACAACAGAAACTGAACATGAAGTTCAAAATGTCCAAGCTCAGAACAACAGAAACTGAACATGAAGTATCAAAATGTGTAAGCTCAGCTCAGAGCAACAGAAACTGAACATGAAGTTCAAAATATGTAAGCTCAGAACAACAGAAACTGAACATGAAGTATCAAAATGTGTAAGCTTAGCTGAGAACAACAGAAACAGAACATCAAGTATCAAAATGTGTAAGCGGTGCTCAGAGCAACAGAAACTGAACATGTAGTGTCAAAATGTGTAAGCTCAGAACAACAGAAACTGAACATGAAGTATCAAAATATGTAAGCTCAGCTGAGAACAACAGAAACTGAACATCAAGTATCAAAATGTGTAAGCGGTGCTCAGAGCAACAGAAACTGAACATGTAGTGTCAAAATGTGTAAGCTCAGAAAAACAGAAACTGAACATGAAGTATCAAAATGTGTAAGCTCAGCTGAGAACAACAGAAACTGAACATCAAGTATCAAAATGTGTAAGTGGTGCTCAGAGCAACAGAAACTGAACATGAAGTTCAAAATGTGTAAGCTCAGAACAATAGAAACTGAACATGAAGTATCATAATGTGTAAGCTCAGCTCAGAACAACAGAAGCTAAACCTAAAGCTTAAAATGTGTAAGCTCTACTCAGAACAACAGAAATTAAACATGAAGTATCAAAATGTGTAAGCTCAGCTCAAATCAACAGAAACTAAACATGAAGTATCAAATTGTGTAAGCTCAGAACATCAGAAACTGAACACCACCAACCACCAACCAATGTGTACACCAATTGTTGAAAACAACAGAAACCAAATGGAGATTATACAAAAGGATTAAAAACAAAATTGTAACTACAAACTAGTTTTAACTTTCAACTTCCATTATTTCCATTACATTCCATACATGATCAACACACTAAGACACACATTTGAACTTCCTGGCAGTCAAAACATTCTCAAATGGGTCAAAACAGGGCAGTTGAAGAGTGTTCTCAAGGCTTTCGGGTTCTCAACTAACATCCTTCTTGGTCTTCCTCTTGAATTCCTGAACAAAGTGATTCATCAAAAAATAAAGAAGTAAGTACGTAAATATATGTATTATAATGAATTGCAAGTAAACTTTTGAGTTGGAGATATAACCACATACCACTCGGCTGTTCCTGAATATTGTTTGATGAACATGGTAAAGCTGTTAATTTAAATTGACAGGGTATCATCAAATTTAGAATAGACAGGTATTTGAACGACAACAAAAAATTTTAGCCAAAAAATCTGTAGGCTCAGAACAACAACAACAGCAAAGAAAACTGTAGGCTCAGAACAACAACAACAGCAAAATTATCTGCAGGCTCAGAACAACAACTGGAGATGCAAGAATCATTCAGGCTCAGTATAACACCTCCATAAACTGTACATGAAACTCAAAATGTGTAAGCTCAGTACAAGAGCATTTGAACATGAAGTTCAAAATGTGTAAGCTCAGAACAACTTCTATTGAACAAAAGGGTGAGCGCAACCTAAAAATTTTAGCTCCCCAGCTCAAAACAACAGAAACTGAACAACAAAAGCTGAACACCACCCTTAAAATTTGGTATACCAATTGCCGAAAACATAAGCTGAACATGAAGCTGAAATGACTTGCACACTAACTTGTTAGGAGGGTGCAAAAAAAAGAAAATCATTTAACTTGTCTTGTATAAACTTTTCATCACTGCCTATGCACTCCAAAAGGGATAAATCATGAATAAACAAAATCATGCATAAACTTTTCACATCTGCCTACTAATAAATCAAGTATAAGTGAGTCTAATGCAGAAATTTGAGTTTGTCACTAGGGCTGCTTTATTAAGCCATGCCTACTAGTTTCCAAAAAAAATCATGCATATACTTTTCATCATTGCCTACTAACTTGGTATTATTTGTATAAACAAAATTATTTTACCGACTTTTCGAAGATAAACTTCCAATCATGCATCTCTTTTATGTCCATCATCATTTAGCCTGCAAACAACGAAAACATAACGATTAATTTAACAAATGTGCTATTTGGTATTGAAGAACAATAATTACAGAAATGGGTCAAAAATTATTTTAAATCATGTAAGAATCATGTAAGTTGTAATAATTAAACTGAAATAGTTGTAAGTATCTAGACAATGTAACTGATAACTGATATCTCCAAGCATACGACATGGCCCTATTTATGCCTCAAAAAATCAGAGAAAGTGATCATCTTCACAATCACAAAATTATCCCAAATTACCTACTAATCTCGAAAAGGGGTGGGTTCGTAAAATTCTCAATAAATGTGAGTAGTGTCATAAGATTGGTAAAACTGATATGGACACTATATACATCCCATATATTAAGTATCCATAGGTGCACACGACAATTTAGTGTAGCCAAAGCACAATGAATAAGCTCTTAACAGTGAGCAAGAGATCTGGGGCTAGAATACAGACCTCTGGCCCACTGGCCCACTGCTAAGAGGTTTTAGTGTAGGCATGGTAAGAGGTTTTACAGTAGTACTGCAACAACATTTGCAGGAAATTCTCTCTTCATAACATTCTGACTTAAAGTCTGATTTTGTTTTATAATATGTACTTCGAGTGGTTCTTTTATAGGTATAATCTTGAAAATTTTACTCTAATAAGAGGTCATTAATTTCCAATCGTAAATTAAACTCTAACATGTAATTACATGAAGGAATGCAAGTTATAAATGAAAAATGTTTTTCTAAAAAAAATCCTTACAGAGATTGGCAATGAAATTAATGGTATCACCGAGGGAAAGAGGATCTATAATTGTTCTCCATTTGATAGAAAACTTCAAGCCATCAAGAGAATCTTACTTCCTTTTGTGTTGTTGGTTCTTTGGTTGTTTTAATTCGGGATGGGTTTACAGCGGGGAGAAGAGTCGGAGTCTGAATTTGAGTGTTTTGGAGTCTGATCATGAAACTTTATGATCCAAGTTTCAATTCGAGTGTTTTGGAGTTTGTCTACATGTGTGTTTAACTCCATGAACTCCAAAATGAAGGCATGAATCTTCATCAGAACCAATTTCCATAGAAAAATTTACTGTGAGACCCAATAAACCCTCATTTTACTATTTTTCAAAAATTGTAGCAGTTTACCTGTTACAAAACATCTTCATATGACTCCTAAATTAATATAGCCAAATAGACCATTTCAAAGAACCTTGTAAAAATCTCAGCAAGCATTCAAAATCCAGCCACAAAAACTAGGGTTAGGATTCAATACCTGATAGTGTCTTGGATGGAAGCAGTAGCTTGGATTTTGGGGTCACTGTTGACTTGGGAATCTGGGGAGGATTTTGAACGATATTTGAGGTATGAGATGGAGGATATGGAGATTAGTCGAGGGTTGTGGGTGGGTGGGGGAGCGTCATGGAGGAGCATCTGTACAGGGGGGAGGGAAAGCGTCGGGGTTATTCGATTTGGGATTTGAGCTAGAATTTAGGGGATAGGATTTTAGGGTTTGCGTCTGAAGTGATGTGGAGATGGATTTCGAAGCTAGGGTTTGGGGGTTGCAATTTGATTTGGGGGCTGCGTTGTGGGTTCGAGAGCGATGAGAGAGAGAGAAAGTTCGGGAGCGATGACAGAGAGAGAGAGAGAGGCGATAGGAGATAGAGATGAAAGAAAGGGAAGAACTGACGATAAGGACTAGGGAAAACTCCACTTTTGACCCTAACAATTCTCCCATCACAGTTAAGATGGGTGGATCAGATCTCAGCCATCGGATCGAGATCCAACGGCTGAGATCTTCAGCTCCCGATAAGGATTTCAGCTCCCCAGCTCTTAATAGACTTACTATATATATATATATATATATATATATATATATATATATATATATATCATACTATAGCTCTTTGAAATTATAAAATTTTACATACACCCCCCCCTTCAGAAATCGGCATCCTCGCTAAGCACAGGGCTTGCACAATCTAGTGCAGGATCTCCTTTCTAGCCGTTTTGGAGCATCTGCTCTTCTGTCCCCCCAATTAATCATGATTCCAGAATCCACCGCCCGATCAATCATAATCCTGAATTTAATTGAGCTGCCCTATTATCCGCCCGACTAATCATGATCTCGGAATCCACCGCCCGATCAATCACAGTCCCGGATTTAATTGAGGGCTCATCACAGTCCCGGAATCCGCCGCCCGACTGGGTCTATAGTCACGGAATCTACCACCCGACTATATAGACATTCCCCACACTCGGCGTCGAAAGTCAGCTCTGATACCATTTGTAACGCCCCTGCCCCTGCTCGGACAATTTTTATAATTTATTAGACAAATTATTTATAGTATAGTACAACTGCCCACCACAGACTGCCTCTCAAAAGGTGATTAACCGGATTGGTGACTCTTGATCATAGGCTATAATATTATAGTTAATTATTCTATTACAAATCCCGATATGGAACTAACTTATACACTCTCTCTCTTAATTCCCGTGTACACAAACACCACATCATCAGAGAGAGAGAGAGAGAGAGAGAGAGAAAGAGAGAACAACAACTCCAAAGCCTCACAAATCTCAGGTGGGTCCCAGCTGATGTCATCATGATGTCAGCGGGCAACAGCAGCATGTTGCTGTTCTTCACAACGTGTGGGCCCCCATCTTTTAATTACAACTTTCCAATTAATTACCAATATGCCACTATCCACTATATATATATATATATATATATATATATATATATATATATATCATACTATAGCTCTTTGTAATTACGGGATGTTACAGATCTCTCATGTAAGTTCAGTTTCTATTTCCTCGAAATCAGAAACCCTAACTAGAAACTCTAACTAGGATTTAAAGTTCAGTCTCTATTTACAGTGCTTTTTCATTTTGAGATCGATCTCTATTTTTAGCATTTTAGACTGTAGATTATAGTCTACTAGTTAAGATTTGCAGCCTATAGTTACAGCCTATAATTTTTTATTATTATACAGATTTAGTTTACTAGCGAAGAGCCAAAAAATATTTGATATTGAATGATAAAGTTTTGATCATTTTAAAATTTGTATGTGTTTCCGCCATTGATTTCGGTGAAGGAAGATTCATGATTTTGCGAAGTTGCAGGATTCTGAGGTATGTTGTTTCTTGATTTTAAAATTGATTAGTTGATTGTTGAGGAGTTAGATTTGGAGATCAAGTAAATAGGTTGTTCAATAGTGAAATTTTAAGCTAAATTGCATAAATTATTTGGTTGTAGTATCCATTTTCCGATCAACTTTTGATTTAAAAGTTACAATTTTTGTATTTGGAGATCAATATAGCAGATAGTCGACATTGTTCAAGACTGTAATTATAGGCTAAAATGTCAAAAAAGAAAAAACTACATTGAAGTTTTTGCCTAAAACAAAATATTTTCCTCAATTTGTTTTTGTAATTTTAATTGCTCTAAAATAGTCAAGTTTCCACTTTTTGGCTGAGTTTTGGTTGAATAATGACGAATATACATTTTTTCCCTTATGATTATAACCAATTGATTTAGCTAATTTGGGTGCTACTTATGGTTAATTTCTGATTGTTGTTTTATTGGTGGAGAGTTGATTTATTACAGATTTTGGTAGGCTATAATGTTGTTGGAAGTCAAAATACCGGGCTTTGTGTTTAATAAGGTCTTTGGACATAAATTTCATCCTTCTGAGGTGCCTAATAACTTTCTTGACAGTTATTGGTACATTTATACATCAAGAACATCAACATACTGCAAGTCTATACCATGTATTCTTGCACACAAATTTTTTTGTTTAGTAATCAGTTGTTAGATTATGCCAAGGATAGATCTCCACACGCAAAATATGAAATTTACAGATTGAAAACTCCCCCACCAACACACATACAAATTTAAGCATTTTGTAGATTTTAATTTGGCCCTCAGATTATAATTTGTAGCTTCATCCTTAGATGATGCTAAATAGTTTGACATACTTCTTTTCGAGTTTAATAGTATAGATGCTTTGATTATAGTTTTCCTTTTGAAATTATAGCAATGTTTCTTTGATTACTGATGATAGCAAAAAAATACAACTTATTCCTTCATGAATAGTCCATTACCTGCATATTAAACTGTGGGCACGTCAGTCACTTACAACTGACGAAAATGTTATACTCGGTTATCCTCTCTATGCCGTACATATAACGATCTCATTATTTTAACAAAACCACATAAGTTGAATGAAGAATTAAGTGTTAAATTGTGACTAAACATGTAAGTGTATGCCATGCCTTAATCCTAATGCACACATTTTCATAGTAGGATGACACTAATGCACACTTGTTCAGATTCTATGCATCCCATACTACATAGGTCCGAGGGCAAGCGCCTACGTACTCCACAATAAAGTGCTCGATCCCTCGCCATGAAACTATCCGGTAATAAAACAAAGTTTTAATCATTCCATAAATATGGGTCCCAGCCCACCGGCTATTATAACGGTTACCTCGCCGTGCGAATCATCCCGCAAGTACCCCCTACCCCTGGTATACGTATATACATTAAAGACGGCAAACTATCCGCCCGACTACGCCTAGTCCCGGATTTAAATATAAAAACCCGTCTCTCACAGAGCAACCTCAGTTCGCCGACTAGGTTTATAGCCACGGAGATCCACCGCCGACTATATAGAGGCAACCCACTTACGTTTGCCCGAGTTTACTACATCTTCACCTATGTGCTTAGTTATTTAATTCAAGACATGAATGTGTTATCATTCCTATAATCAGTTTTACCTCTTGCCATACTTGTTTACAAAATAAGAGATCACCCCACAGCAATATCTCAAAATCATATCTCAAATCTTTGTTTCAATATTTTCGGTAATCGAGGTCTTACTAATTCTTAATCATAATCTTTCATGTACAAGAAACATGGGTACACATACCCCTTTAATAATCAAGTCTTAACCTAGATAATTTCATCTTTCAACTTATTCACGAATGATCAAAATCTTGTCACTACTCATGATCTATCTACTCATTCATAATCTTTATAAGCAATTAATTTATTTCAAGAACACAACTTCATCAACAAATTCAAACTCTTACAATATCTTAACTCACTTCAAAATATTCATTCAAAAGAATTATTAGAAACTCAGAAAAATATCAGTTAGAGCAGTAGCAGTCGACTTCATAGGGTGATCGGTCGACTGTCCCGCGTGAAACCCAACTCAAGAAATTCATCAATTTGAGTGGTGACAGTTGACTACGACAAAGGGTCGGTCGGTTGTCCCGCACGAAAAGTCCAAAGCTCTAGAAATTTCTGCAGCTAAGTTCGTGACGGTCGACTGTCGAAACTTACTAGTCGACTGTCCCACCTACAAACTGCAGTATTTGGGTTTGTGCAAATTATTTCCAAACGGAGTTTACTTGAAAACGGTGATTCCCAAATTTTCAAATTATATTTTAGACATTGTATCTCCTTCTCTTTTATGAACAAGAATTTGATTCTTTTTCGAAAAACTCGTTTATCCAATAATCCAATCTTTTTAGGATATTGAAGCAAACTTTCTTTTGACAGAGAATGAATTTTAAAAACAGTGAACAACAATTTCAAATTTGTTAAAATACTATTTCCACTCATTTAAATAATTCTCTTTCTCATTTTTCACATAAACTTAGATTTTTTCTTTAAGACACTAAAACTTACAAAAGAAAAGAAACTAGTGTCCATAACGATTGGTTATATTCTCACTTTGACACAAATTCACTTTATAATAAATACTAGTGCATTCACTTGAATAAGAATACTCTTTCATGCAATAGTTTATATTTTTTCTCAATTAGGACATACATATGTCGATACATTACAAGCACTAACTAAGATTACTTTCTTTCTTCTTTCTTAATTATCAAAGCATGATGTGGTCAACATATTTCATAAGCACAAATTTTGTAAACCTACTAACATGGTTTATAATCATAAAGGAGTTCTTATCATTAACTAGCATGGTATCTATTTCTTAATCAATAAAACTACCTTCATACATATCATGTTATACTAGCTTGAACTTTATAATTTTCTCATAAAAATCCTTCTTATATTACTCATTTTAGCATGCATATCCTACATTAGAAAAATAATGAAATCACTCATCTTATGTGAAGCTTGAATAATGAAAGAAAAGAGAACACCACTTCTAGCTCCAAAGACTCCTAGCTCCTCGTAAGACTTCTCCTCCTAGCAATGGCTCCTTCTCCTTGCAAGAATTTTCTCCAAGCAAAATGGAACTCTCTTACTCTCTTTCTTTTCTTTCTTTCTTTCTTTTGATTTTGATAATGTTTTTGGTGCAAATGAGAATGAGAAATGGGGGCTTTACTTATAGGATTTTGTGATGGTCTATTTTGCATAATTTTACACATAATAACTCTTCATATTAATTCTTACAACTCTTCATGTTCTAAACTCCTAAAACCTACAACTCTTCATCTCCACACTCTTCACCAACTCAACTCCCCAACCCTTCTTCTCCCCCCCTCAAAACCGGCCAAGTTCACTTGTTTGTGCATGCACACATGCACATACAAATATGAACACACTTCTATAACTCTAAATGTGTACAAAAAGTTGTAACTTGTCATGTATTAGTCCAAGCTCAACTTAATTTGTATTATTAGTGGGCTTGCTTCATAGGCTCATTTCTAATTAATTTATTTACTTATCTATGGTCTTCTAATGGGTCAGATTTTAATCTATAGATCCATGGATCAAAAGAAGGCTAAATAAAACTTATGCACGCTAAAAATTTGTAAATGAGAGTAACAAAACGAGAATAAAAATTTGCACGTGCATCATACGTGCAAAAATCAAGAAAATGCATTTTTAATTAAAATAGGGGGGAAATGAATTTCCATTTTATAAAGTGGATTTGAATATATAAAATAAATACTTTAAACACATAGAAAATATTGTACGTAGCGGTGAAAATACATAATCGATACTGCATCAAAAAC
Organism: Hemerocallis citrina; assembly: GCA_017893485.1. Lineage (NCBI taxonomy): Eukaryota > Viridiplantae > Streptophyta > Magnoliopsida > Asparagales > Asphodelaceae > Hemerocallis > Hemerocallis citrina. The sequence goes on from CM030362.1 coordinate 277,608,500, forward strand.
ACGTAAAGAGCACGTAAAATGCAGAGATTGAAATTTAATATTTTTTTTGACTCAAAATAGGATAAAAGTCAATGTGGAAAATGCATAAACAGTCGGTAATCAAAATGCGTGGTGAAAATACGTTACAAAATATACGTGCGTAACACATAAGGACAAAATTGTATTTTTCAATTTTGCGGGGTGTTACATAGCTTAACCCCTTATGCGTATTAGATGCTCATTATTGAAAATTTTTAATTCCTACTTTTTTAAAACAACCAATGTAGAGAAAGGAAACAACGAGTTATTCTGACAAAGAAGAGGGAAAGGAAACAACGAGTTATTCTGACAAAGAAGAGGGAAAGGAAACAACGAGTTATTCTGACAAAGAAAAGGGAAAGGAAAATGAAACGTGTAGTGCGGTATATGCTTATCTTGCTTTTTCTTTGTATCTTCACACTGCTTCTATTGGTGTCTCTACTAATTTCCTTGATTTGTTCTTATCGATGTAATCAAAATTAACTGCATTAGCAAATGAACTGCTACTTATGGCAGGCTCCAAATCAAATATGAAATTTCTCATGTCGAAGTCACACATAGCAAGTAATTTCTGATCCACTATTGTTGTAGATTCACATACTCTTTTTAAATCACGAGCTACTGACAAATAATCCTGCAATATATAAACCAATAAACAACTTAATCCTACTTTAGAGTACATCATTGTCTACTGGCAAATACACATCTATATAAATCATCCTTCACGAAGACGTACATATATTTTACTTTTATAGGGCTTTTCATATGCTGCATCGTTCACGAAAATTTGCCGTAGGCATGTGTCCACGGGCAAACCTAGTATATATATAATGCATGCATCGTATAAAACATTAATACAAATATTATTATTATTAGTAAAGGTCTCGATGAAACCTTCAAGATGAGACCAATTTTAAATATTTTTTGATCAATTGGAAATAATAATTGATACAATATTAATATTTAAGATTAATTATTTATTTTGTATTAGCTTAATATATTTTCAAAAGACTGCTTAATAAATATATTGTACCAACTCATAAAATGTGATCATTAATTGGAAATAGATAAACGATAAACATTGGATAGTGAAATATATATAACTGAAAAACATTAAAAATATTACATTGATAATTAAAAATATTACATTGATAATCGCTTAAAGTGAAATTAAACTAATAACGTGATAATTAAAAATATTTATCCGGAAATTAAAGTAGTTTAAATTTTACTAATATTACAATTAATGTACAGTTTATTTTAGTTTAATTAAGAAAAATAAATAAAGTTTGAAGAAATCATATTTTAAGGAGTATAGTTGAAGTTGACGAGTCTTAAATATTTCTTTTGAAGACCTTCATTTTGAATGGTGTGGTTGGAGTTGCTCTAAATCAAAAGAAAATGAAAAAGTACACAATAATATTTTGTTTTCTTAATTTTGGCATCCTCATCCACCAGCTAAGCTAACTCCTTAATTTCCATTAAAATAAAATTCTGCAATTACATTTGTACCCTTATCAACTAAGAAAGAGACTCCAATCTCTACAATGGGGATAAGGGCACTAAAACAATTAGTCAACTTTATTTGCTTTATGAAAATGGGTTAACTAAAGACGGAGTCAAGGACGTTGTCAAGTTAAGAAAAAAAAAGTGAATACTACTATTCATTTTCATCCAACTTATTCTTCTGAATACTATTTTCCGTCGAGCAAGGGTGTCAAACTCCCCTTCACCCTCAAACGATTTCATATTGATTTCCCAAAAGTCTTAGTAAGACTTTTCGCTGGTGTGTAAGAGATTGAAGATTCGAGCCCTATTTGCACAAGTCCTATTGTAGAATGAAAAGTATACTATATGCCATCTAGTCTACTTATTTGAGGCCTTGGAATAAGAGCATCTGTAGTCGTTTGCTATTTATGGATAATATGCATATTATTCATTAAAAGTCGCCGCAGTCGTTAGCTATTTATCCATATTATGGATAAATCGCTACAGTAGATTGCTATATTTGAGAATCCGCATAGAGCGTATGCATATTTGGGTAACGGCACATCATGTGCCGTCCCAAAAAAAAAATTATTTTTTTTTCGTCGGACGGCACATAATGTGCCGTCTGTTGATTTTTTATTTTTTTCCCAATTAAAATAATCCCGGCGCTCCCCAAATCCTCGGACGGCACATGATGTGCCGTCCGGTGGATTTTGTAATTTTTTAATTTTTTTTGCAATTTTTAAAAATGTTTTTATAATTTTTAGATTTTTTGCAATTTTTAAAATGTTTTTGCAATTTTTATAATTTTTTTGCAATAACTGAAATGTTTTTGTAATTTCTAAAAAGTGGAAAATGACAAAAAACCAATCATCCCCAACTCCTGGACGGCACATCATGTGCCGTCCGGAATTTTAGTTGATTTTTTTTTCTTTTCTTTTCTTCTCCGTGCTTTCGGCGAATATTTTTTTTTTTTTTTCTCAGACGGCACATCATGTGCCGTCCCTTAATATTTTAATATAAATAGCTAAAAAATAGCTTTGCACGACTGCAGCAAAAGTGGGATTTCTATTTCTATTTATCCATATATGGATATTTTACATTACAACGCCTACAGATGCTCTAAGAAAATGAACCAATTTTTTTTTGCTGATGTCATGTGTGGTGGTGGTGGTGGTGGTGGTGGGAAGAGCAAGTGGGTGAGAGTATTAGCAGAGCATAAAAAAATGTGGAGTTTAGCATGGAGAGAATATAGGAAGTAATGTATTAATAATCAACTCATTCGACCCTACGGAGAGGCAAGAAAGGAAACTAACTCGAACCCCCAATTTTCGATCTTTTTTAGGAGTCCCATTTATTTTTTATTTGTTTTTAGGTATATATATATATATATATATATATATATATATATATATATATATATATATATATATATAAAATCATAGGGGCAATGCATATTTAATATGTCAACATACGTATTTATAACCAACATAAAAGAGTAGAAAAAATTGGTCATGCCCACAGTCCCGCGAGCTTAGAACACAGTTAAAATAGACAATAAAATTTAAAAAATATGTGGGCCCCCTTCATTATCCTCTCTCGCTCACACTTCTGTGGAGAATTAAGCATATGACATTTTTGATTTTTCTCACATTATGTATGGGAGCCTCATTTCGGGAGTTCGTCTCGGGCCTCATGAGCTCCGGACCGGCCCTGCCCATTAGCATTACTTTTAGCATTAATTTATAAGCATATTTCTCTCCTTCCATTTCGTTTTTTTTGTTTTTGTTTTTTTGTTGTTAAATAGCCTTAGCTCACTTTATTAATCAGATCAACCAAATATGGTTCCTCCCCAACAAGCTGGAAGCTGGGACATATAGAGTATGAAGTTCATGTAACCCAACAAGCTGGGACATGATACTCATTTCTCCGCCAAAAAATGTGAATCCTTCCTATACAAGAGTTCCCCACCCCAAAAATCTACATATACATGCAACCAAAAAGACCTGAAAAAAGCCGCCCCGAGCTAGCCAAAAAGACCACACAACTCGTGTATGTGGCCAAGAACTCCCTGCATGCCGATTACTCGTTGTTTGGTCTCCCCATCCCGTCCTTCGAATCTCCTACGAGTGTGGAAGTAGTAACGTCAGCGCATATCTCATTGACCTTCTTTTTGGCCTCAGTACATGTCGTTTGAGCCTAAAAGACAACATTAGCTTTAATCAAAAGTAGTAGTTGTTGATGCATGAGATGTTTGTGTATGGGTCTAAATATTCTATTGTTTCTTTCCAACAATATGGCCTAGCAAGTAGTTGCTACCTCAACCCCCCAAAGCTCAATGTTGTGCCTGCAAACGTTGAGCTCTCTCCACGCTCCCCAAACGGACTGAACGGAGTCTAGTAGAAAAGCAAATATACAAAATCTACGTAACAAATCCTCCCATAACGGTATAATATATTGGCATGCCATGAACATGTGATCCACCATTTCCATGTCATGATTGCACATGATGCATTCTCATAGACATTGCATCTTCAGCTTGCCAGGTTATCCCTAGTTAGAACTTTATTCCAAACGGTCAACCAGCTGAAAACTCAAACCTTTAAAGGCATCTTTGCCTTCCAAACCGGATCGTGCACCCGCACACCCCCATCATTGATTAATGCGTAAGCTGATTTCACCGAAATGTTTCTCCCGTTACCTGGCTCCCAAATGATCTTATCCAAGTTCTCTCCTGTTGGCTTCCAGTCTTGCAAGAATTGATTGAGTTCCCCTTTTAAACCTAAGCCATAATGCTTAGTTGTCTAATAAATCTTGGACTCCATGCACCATTCCTCCACTGTCTCGCCACCTAATCATCTATTGCGTATTTATAGGCTTCCGAAAATCTTCTCTTCAAGTTAATGAGACCACACTACCTATATTTCCAGAAGCAAATGTTTGCTTTGTTGTCAATCGTAAAAGTGACTCCCGCTAGGAAGATGTCTCTCGTGCATGACACTCCACGCCAAAAGTCAGACATGAACACAATATTCTTCTATTTTCAGTGCAAACTACCCTTTATGAGGTACACTGCCGTAACTAGTGTTGCCCATTTTGTCTTCTTACGTACGTTTAATTTCCACCACCATTTACACAATAGGGCTTAGTTCATTTGTCGAAGACTAATCACCCCCAAACTCCCGAATTTCCGAACTCCTTTCGTCTACATACCAATCCCCACTTGATAAGCGGGTAACCTTTACCATCTCCCCCCCGACCCGTTCCATCGAAAGCGATGTCTAAGCCTATCAATTTTTTTAGTAACCCATACAGGTATCTCGAAGAACGACATAAAATATAGCGGTATAGAGTTGATCACTGAATTGATTATAACCAAGCGCATGCTGAAGATAACATTTTCCCTTTCCATCCATCTAGCCTATTAGAGATTTTCTCAATGAGCTCATTTCAATCTACTCTTTAAGAGTCCCGGTTCTAATTGGCAAACCCAAAAATTTAAGCGGCAGGTTTTGTAGCAGGCAGTTAAGGATTGAGGCCACCATCGTACCTTCTATCCCTGTTTCTCCAAGGAATGTAATGATACTTTTATGGAAATTCACATTTAGTTGTGACCCCTCTTCGAAGAGATACAAACCCCATTTGATAAAAATAACCAGAGCAACATTACATTCTTCAAAAATTAGTGTGTATCCGTGTACTGGACATTTGTTACAGTGGAGACACCCCTCCTAATTCCCAACCTATTAATAAGTCTATTTTCTCTAAGCGAGCACAACATCATGTGTCAACTATCTGCCACCAAGAAATTATTTTCCAAAATGACCCACTTTTTGAAAGTATTTACCAAACTGACCCACTTTACAAAGTATTTGCCAAAATGATCCAGATAGCGAGTTTGGTGAAAATATCATCGCTATTTGAGATAGAGAGTGTAGGCTTAGGTGTTTCTCCCCAACTTGGAGAAATCTTTTGTAGTGAAAAGATCCCAAACTACACTCGTTGTCTCCAACAGCGAGCGTGGTTGTACTAAACTCGTTATTGGAGACATGGAGTATCGTTTGAGGGTTTTTTTTAATTTAATTTTATTATTTTTATTATTTTTATTTTTTTTAATTTTATAAATCGCACTCTCAACTCTCACTTCATCTTTCTCCTTCATCTCTCCACTCTCACTCCTAACTCCAAAACCCAAAATCCTAGCCTCCCATATTCGACCTCTCACCCATAAAATCTCTTCTAAATGTCAAACTCTTCACTTCGTCCCTCCCAACCCTTCTCTCCTCCTATTATCAAAACCCTAAATCCATATTCTAAAAGACCCTTATATGGTTCATTTCCCCATTCATTATACTACACTCGCTATCTCAGATAGCGACTGTGTGTAGAGATTTTACACAGACTTTGAAGTCTCTGGAAAAATCAAAAACATACACTCGCTAGCTCGATAGCAAGCGTCATTGTAATATACTCGCTATCTCAGATAGCAACTGTATGTGTAGTGATTTTTACAGAGACTTGGAAGTCAACTGAAAAATAAAAAATATACACTCGCTATCTCATATAGCGAGTGTCATTATACCACACTCGTTATATGAGACAGCAACTGTGTGTGCATAGATTTTTATAGAGACTTTGAAGTATCTGAAAATTTATCATTACTAAACTCGTTATTTGAGATAGCGGGCCTCTTTGAACTACTATCGCTATCTCAGATAGCGAGTGTAGTTATGACATTTTCAAGTGCAGCCTGCAATAACAAATTTTCCTGTATACATCATATATGGTTCATTTCCAGATTTTCACCACAATTCATTATGAACAATTCAACATTTGAATGAACATTTATCTAACAATGTAGATTCTACATTCAAAAAAGTTCATCAATGTTATAAAAAAATTCAAAATCAGGTTCGCTATCTCAAACAGCAAGTGTAGTACTATACTCGTTGTTTGAAACAGCGATTCTTGCTTTGATATTTTTTCTTCAAGTTTTTTCTCCAAGTTGTGGAGAAATATCTAAGCCTGCACTCACTATCTCAAACAGCAAGGATATTTTCACCAAAGTGGGTCATTTTTGGTAAATACTTTCAAAAAGTGGGTCATTTGGTTAATACGTTCAAAAGTGGGTCAATTTGGTAAATACTTTCAAAAAGTGGGTCATTTTGGATAACTTTTTGCCACCAACGTAAACATAAATGGGGATAGAGGGTCCACCTACCGCAATCCCCTTCGGCATGCTTTCCTTCACTTGCATCCCATTGATAAGAACACAAGCCTTGGACATCTGCATTCAAATTTGTATCCAGTCGATCCACCTATGTCTGAATCCTCGCCGTCTAAGAACCTCCAGAAGACAGTTCCATTATACTTTTTCCTATGCATTTTCAAAGTCCAGTTTCAATAGGAACCCCGACAACCGTCGCCTTTTGCAGTCCTGGATAACATCTTGAAACAAGGCCATGTCTTCTAAAATCTCTCTACCCGCTATAAACCCTTTTTGATACTCATCTATGATATCTCCTAAGAATCCCCGAAGCCTATTATCCAAGAAGTTGGAGATGATCTTGACCGAACAATTGAGTAGGCTAATTGGTCTAAAATTTTCAACCTCACAGACCCCCCTTTTCTTAGAAATCAGACAAACATTTGCGTAATTCATTATATCCATTTCAAAGGTACTTTCATAAAAGGCATGCATGATTTTCATAATATCCTCTTTTATGGTTTCCCAAAATTGCTTGTAAAAAAATATTGGAAACCCATCCGATCCTGGGAATTTGTCTTGGCCCAGTCACCAAACCGCCACTTTGACCTCCTCCATAGTACATGAAATATGTAGTATCGTCACTCTAATCTGAATGTCATCGTTGAATGCCTCCTAAAGATCATCAGATGATTCGTTTTACCCTTCCCTAGAATTATCAAACAACTCCTTACATGTCTCATCGATATTCCTCGCAATTTTCAGATCATGGATGGAGTTGTTTCTTCGTCGCATGTTAGCAACTTTATGGAAGTATTTTGTGTTTGCGTCACCTTCACGTAACCAAGTCACCCTGGATCGTTGTTGCCACATGACCTCTTCCTTGTTATAGGTGTCCATGATTTCCTTCCTACACTCAGACAGACGATGAAATTGATTATCATCCAATCCAACTGTTCCTCCTTCTCCTCTAGGTCCTCTATTTCACTAAGGATGTCCCCTTTTGTTCACAGCACATTACCGAATGTAGTCTTGTTCCATCTTCTCAGCCTTTTCCTCAACCTATAGAGTTTCTGCATAAGTCATGTTGATGGGTTTGTGTGGTTTACCTCCTCCTCCCAGCTTGCCTTGACCAAAACCTCAAAGTCCATATTGGCAAGCCATATCTTTTCAAATCAGAATACTTTGTTCGATCTTCTTTCTTCATCTCATGTGCCAATGATAATTGAAACATGATCTGACATGTTTCTGGTGCACGATTTAGCCAGAGCCCAAGGAAATTTAGCTTCCCAATCAGTTGAGACGAGGATCATATCTAATTTAACAAGGACTGGTGCCCTCCACCGATTATACCAAGTAAAGCGACAATCGTTGACCAGTATTTCAGTCAGCATTAAGCTAAGGATTAACTGGGTGAACATTCTCCTGTCATGGCTGTTACCCTCACCTCCTTTCCGTTCGTGCGCAAATCACACAACGTTAAAATCCCCACCTAAAACCCAAGGCAGATTCCATCTTCCCTTGATGTCCGCTAGCTCATCCCAGAATTCTTGTCTTCGTCTTATGTTTTTTGGTCCACAAACTTTCATAATCATTTCCTTTCACCCATCCGCTCTTCTTTGGACCACCATCATTAGTGTGAAGTTACTCACCCAACAATCCAGTAAGGTGAAATTACTGGTATTGATACCAACCAAGATCCCCCCTGATGCTCCCTGACCATCTTTAGATCACCATTTCCTAATGTAGTTAAGGTTCAAGGCAGTAAGAAACATATCCATGGGTTGAGACAACTTGGTCTTCTCTAAGCGAACAATATCAACATTTTTACCCTTAATGACTTTCCCTACCATCCTACGCTTGGCCGTCTTGCCAAGCCCTCTAACGTATATGACGTTAGACATTAAAACTATTTGACACTCCCTTTATTCTGAGCATTAGCATGCTCAGCCAAACCCCGGAAAATGCAAACTATTTTGTTTCCCCTAACATCTGATGGACTATGCGGACATTATCCGCTTCCCTACCCCTAATTATGTAAATTAGGTTTGTGTGTGCATGACTGTTGTTATGTAAGAAAACACCATATGCATTTGCTAACTGGATTAACATGGAATTAGGAATAAAACCCAAAATTGAAATCTATCCATGATTACCTGTCAAGTTTTCGTAGCTCTTTCACTTCTCCACCTTTTGATATATTTCTTTAACCGTCATTGGTTTATCCCCCTTATTGTGTTGTCTATCACTGCACCGATGACCCTCCTTTGCACTGCCATTTCTTGTCTTTGGAGACGTATCTTCAATCGGGGTGTCTTCGGATATAATCTATAGGCCCTTTTCCAACCCTGACAGTGGTCCCCCTGACCCAATTGAATCATTATCGAACTTCAAAGGCTCATCTGAGATCCTTTTTTTATCAATAGCCCAAGAACTCAACATCGCCTTACCCTCTTTTTCACCTCCCACTGTACCATTTTTTCTACATTTTTTCATTAACATAGTCTCAATAACATCTCGTCTCCTCTTCCTCTCTGCCTTCCTCCCGACCAATGATAACCCCTTCATCGGTGTGCCTCCCCCCAACTACTATGGACAACGTTTGCTTAGTAGCAAATTTGATCTAATTAATGAGACCCCCACCACTCAAGCCCCCACCACTCAAGCCCACTAAATTATCCCCTGGATTTTCATTGTTCTTCCAAAATCCAAATAGCCTAACTCTCCCAAGCCCACACCACCCAAAATATTATCTTTTTCTATATTATTCATTTGGGCCGGAACCCCCTCTTTGTCTTCTTTGTTTTTGAAGCCTATAAGCCTAGAGCCAAAGTCAGCATACTCAACGCTTTCATAATTGAATTTTGAAGATGTCGCCCTCGAACTTCCCTCTACCTTATTATTGCCGCTTCGTACGAGTTTCTAGAACCTCGTACGTTCACGTGGCTCGAGGCTATGACCCATCGCAATGACAACAACACTTGTGGGGCCCGCCATGTGAAGCTCTATGCTGTCTCCATGCTGCGGTGTACAATATTGCTGACGTGGCTCCGTAGTGGGTCCACCCCCACTATTTTAATGCTTTTCCCAAAAGAGAATGGTTCATCCTTATCCTCGTTCATGGTCAACTGATCTCCTCCAAATTCGTTCCCCTTATTCTCCAATGGTAGAGATGATTGCCTATGAACCGCATCCAAAATAACTATCGGGTCTACCCGGTTTAAAACTGAACCGTTCTTCTTCCTTTTCTCAGTCGCTGCTTTTTTATCTCCTTCTTGAAATAATTGTTTGATCGCCAGTGGCTTGTCACCATGTCACGCCCCGCTTCCCAAAAATACAGAATACGAGTACATGACAAAAGCCAACGAATGACTAACATCACCAATAAGCTGTTTATTCGATTAACTCAACAATATAAACAATACAGAACAATTGCGCAGGCAATAATAATGATCTCATGAATAATAATACTTGGAATGAAGCAATAAAAATATCCAAATACAATAATAATAATCTAATGTCTGTAAAAAATAATAAAATTCGGAACATAAGCCCAAAACAATAATAATCCAATCCAAAAATAATAACAAGTCTCAATACATTAAGTTTATTAAAATAATAAGCAATTAGAAAGCAGTAGTCTTCAGACTGTTGTTCTCTGACTCCAGCAGGCAACTGTTCTCCAAAATCTGCAATGTAATAAATTGCAGGAAGAAAAAAAGAAAACAAAATGCTCGTCAACGCAAGTTACGGGCCGCTTGTAGTGCAGGCATAAGTACATGGGAAGGATAACTAATAACATGAAATAGGCATGATAACAAAATATAACAACTAGTATGGCAAGATAAACAAGTGTAAGTAGCATGTAATAAGTGTCGAGTGAACAAGTATCATGTAATATTCGATATCAATAGGAACAAGGATGAACAATATGCAATGTCGATGTTGTGTTAATGCTTAAGTCTATTATTCATTTTAATCTTAACTAATGCATGTACTACTATGTCCCATGTGTTCCATACCACAGGTTCGATGCATACAATCAATTTCGTTTTAGACTATAGTGGTGGCTCTATAGTTCATGTACTCTTCAATGATAAACATTATTCACCTTTCGGTGTATGATACAGTCATCGGCAACGATACAATATACGATAGATTGGGTTACCATCGTAACCACAATCACACGATAAAACAATAGCCGGAACAATACGATCATCGGCAACGATACAATACACGATAGATTGGGTTACCGTCGTAACAACAATCACACGATAAAACAATAGCCGGAACAATATTTAGGAAAACACGGGCCCCCCCTCCTCCGAGTACATTCACTATATTATCTCCTACTAAAAGTCAACCCTTAAATCCCGGCTTGTTAATTATTTTATTAATGCAACAATACAATATGCAATGTAGAGACATGAGATGAACGATAATAATAACAAGGAAACAATAGGATGATAACATGGAATATGGTGTACTAGATGTCCAAGCAACATAGTATAGGGTATTTTACAAGTATTCGACAAGTATAACACGAATAACACATCAAACACAGATATCTCAAGATAGCATGAACATATACATCAAAAGTGGTCAACCCTAGGTTAATTCATGTCAGATATGTCGTGAGGCAACTACGGTCAATCATCACAATAGAGACAATATCAACAAGGGATACACACTCAAATTGTTTCTAGAACCCAATTACACTACAAACGGTATTTTGTACTTGTATATGCAAAGGAATTTAATACAAGTTACTTACCTGTTAGATGATGAAAATGAATACCAAGAATAACGGGATAAGAATCCCGAAGCAACGAACCCCTGATCCAACAACTTAGCACATGCAACACACGTGCAATAAAGATCCCCAAAAGCAATAATAGCAAACACAGCAAGAGATCTCAGCAACAAAATCAAAGAGACAGCAGCAACCAGCGGCCAGGCCGAAGGGGCGGCGGTACTGGCATTGCAGGAGTGGCACGACGGGGCAGGGCGTCGCAGGCGACGTTGTCGTCGACGGGAGTGGGGGTCGCCGGAGTTGGGGATTTGGTCGGAGAAGACGAAGTCAGAGGATGGGTTCTTGTGGATAATGTCGAGGACAGAGAAGGGGGCTATAACGCCCTTTTCTTCTTTTTTTTCATTTTTTTTCTTTTTTCTTTTTTCTTTTTTTTTAAAACTCCAAATTCAATTCTTTCAATTTCTATATCACTTTAAACATAAACTAGGATAGTTATATTTCAAATAAAATTTTGGCAGAGTTTCCCGTGAAATTTCTGCTCCGAAATACAAAAAGCTTACGAAATTATGTCCTAAATTCCGTAGCTCACATCACAGGCAATAATATCAAGGGCTCCCCAGGCCAAAATGAGTAGAATCACACAGACAATATAATATCATGCCCTGAAGGCCAAACTCATAATAGAATATCAAAAACCAATTAAAAACCATAAATTCCTTTGAAAACGTAGTAAAGTTTTTAGAAAATAACTTATAAAACCTACCACAGGGCCCGGTACTCCACAACGAGATGGGTACGAGTCAAAAACATATCATACCAATCCATATTATACTCCTCATCGTCATTTACATGTTTATACATCTAAAATACAATTTAAATCATGAATTTTGCTATTCATCATACCATCTTCTACAAAATTTTAAAGATAAAAACTCCACTCTACATATCTACGCCTCACCTCTACACTGCTGAGGGCCTGTAACAGTAGGGGATGTAGGGTAGTCCTCGGACTCCCCTAACCCCTCCCCCCCCCCCCCCAAACACTAAGGGGTAAGCCATTTCTGGTGTGAGTATAATTTACTGATAAAGCAAATAGATTAAATTTTATAAATAAATAAAATAAACTTATGAATACCAAGATAATAAAATTCCATCTGAAATTTGAACATATAAACACCATAAATGTAGCTTTTCATCAAGTACTCTTTGGATCATCACCTTGTTATATATACACACACATGCTCCTAATCTACTTATCATAGTTTTGAAATCAATTGCAAATTAATCGCTTAACACGCAAAACTTTAAGCATTATACTAATGTCACCTATAATTTCACTTTCCGTATAGTTTTATATTCACACATAAACTTTACTTTAACACCAACGACATAACACAGTAATACAACACATAAATAGTTCTTCTACTTTTCATATTTAATCACATATTGCCATTACCTCGTTTTCTTCTTACTTATTCAATCACATACTTCATTTACCAATCATTTCCATTTACAAGCTCACGGCTTATATTCTTTCTTACTTATCTTAATTCATATACATTTTCTTTCTCATTCTCATATTACTTACATCACATTTGTACAAGCAATAATATCACATACATCTCCATAATATCTCACTATAGAGATTTATTTTTATCGCAAATCCTCCCATGTAGTTACTCTCATGATATCACATTCACAACACATTTTATTGCATTCATTCAATCTCAAAATATCATCTTTATCCATATCTTATAACACATATTTCAATTCACTTCACTTTTTATTTCCAACCCGCAATACCGGCATCATATCAACAACTCACCCATTCATCCTGAAAGTTGTGCCAAGGCAGATAGTTCCCACCATTTTCGTAGAAATAGCGGGAGAGTAGTTCCTCGACACACTTCCAAGATACAACAAACTCATAACACAACATATTTTTCTTTAATAACCATTTTCGTATTACATCTTCAATATAATTTATAAGACACACAATACATTTTTCTTACTTCCAGTATTCATTTTCATAACACAATTTCTTCATTTAATCCATAACAATACACTTTATTTACTACCTCAGTCTCATCTTCTTCTTTATTATTAATTCATAATACACTTGCTTTCTCCACTTTCTCATGTTTATTTCATAACATACCCCATCTTTACTTTCTTATTTTCATTTCATAATACAAAGTATTCTACCCTTCATTTTCCATTTCATAATACAATTCACATTAACTCTCATTCTTTCTAGATAATACACCGCACCCCAAACATAGTTTGGGTAATATACCCCGCACCCCAAAGCCGATAGCTTGGGTAATAATTTACTTTATTTTCATTTTCACCCCACAATTTTCTTTACTTTCGTTTTCATCTCACAATACATATACCTCGATGACCTGCCAACCAACTTGCCTTAGAAATTGTGCCAAGGCAGGTAGTTCCCACTATTCCCACAGAAATAGCGGGCAGGTAGTTCCTCGACACAATTCCAAAGTGTATCAACTCATATCATGTCATATTTCTCGTTTCACAACTATTCTTATAGTACCTGTTATTTCTTACTTTAATTCCATTCATCTAAACATACATATAATTATTTTACTTTACTTCTTATATTTAATCACATACTTCTTTTTCCACTCCTTTTTACTTGCATACTCATGAATCACATTCTTTCATGCTCATCATCACATACTCATTTTCTTTCACTTTACTTATTCATTTCCATCCATACACTTACTTCACTATCTCATTTCATTTTACACCAAGTACTTTCTTCTCTTTCTCATTCACATTTCACATCATGTTCATTTTATTAATTAGTCGACCAGTGAGCCATAGTATCCCAAGTCTATCCTGGGGTATCAACTCTCTCTCCCAGGTCTGTCCTAAGGTATCAACTCTCTCTCCGGTCTACCCAGAGGTATCTGCTCTCCCCGGTCTATCCTGGGGTATCAACTCTCTCTCTTAGGTCTATTATGAGGTATCAACTATCTCTTTGGTCTACCCAGAGGTATCTGCTCTCCCAGGTCTACCCTGAGGTATCAACTCTCTCTCCGGTCTACCCGGAGGTATCTGCTCTCCCAGGTCTATCCTAGGGTATCAACTCTCTCTCTCAGGTCTATCTTGAGGTATCAACTCTCTCTCCGGTCTACCCGGATGTATCTGCTCTCCCAGGTCTATCCTGGGGTATCAACTCTCTCTCTTAGGTCTATCCTGCGGTATCAACTCTCTCTCCGGTCTACTCGGCGGTATCTGCTCTCCCAGGTCTATCCTGGGGTATCAACTCTCTCTTTCATGTCTATCCTGAGGTATCAACTCTCTCTCCGGTCTATCCGGATGTATCTGCTCTCCTAGGTCTATCCTGGGATATCAACTATATCTCTCAGGTCTACTTGAGGTATCAACTCTCTCTCCGGTCTACCCGGAGGTATCTGCTCTCCTAGGTCTATCCTGGGGTATCAACTCTCTCTCAGGTCTATCCTGAGGTATCAACTCTCTATCCGGTCGACCCGGAGGTATCTGCTCTCCCAGGCCTATCCTGGGGTATCAACTCTCTCTCTCAGGTCTACCCTGAGGTATCAACTCTCTTTCCGGTCTACCCGGAGGTATCTGCTCTCTCAGGTCTATCCTGGGGTATCAACTCTCTCTCTCTGGTCCACCCTGAGGTATCAACTCTGGTTGATCGAAATTATTGCTATTAACATTTTCTTTTCATATTTTCATCTCCTTTTATCATCATAGCATCTCATCTTTTATTTGATCTTATTACCACATAAACAACGATCACCATCTTACTTACTCTTTCATTGCATCTCATATAAGAGATATCACTATAATTAACATATAAAATCATCACATCATATTATTGCACATCACAACATCATATATATATATATATATATATATATATATATATATATATATATATATATATATATATATATATATATATATATATATATAGAGTTAGTCTATTATGAGATGGAGAGATGGGCTCCTTATCGTGAGCGGGCACGACCAGCCAACCGATCTAGTTTGATTCAGATCGAATGGCTGAGATCAAATCCCGTTCTCCATCCTGTTTTGTTGAGGGTAAAATGGTCATTTACCCCCTCTCCTTATCTTTTGGCAATATGGCTCCCAACTCACTCCCGCTCTCTCTTCGATCGTAAGAAACCCTAGCCTCCTCTCCTTTTCTTACTCCCGCGCTCTCCTTCTTCGATGAAACCCTAATCGCCAGAGAAAAACCCCCATTCTTATCTCTATCGATCTTTCTCTCTCTTTGACGAGAAAACTTCAGCTTACGATCGGACCGTTCTCTCTCTCCCTTCGACGAGAAACCATACTGAGCATCTTCGATTCTCTCTCCCTCTTTCCGTCGAAGAACGATTTCGATTTCTACTTTCTTGGATTCTGTCACTCTCTTCGACGAGAAACCCTAGCCCCCAAATTTGCTGGTCTCAGTGGTCTCTTTCTCTCTCTCTGCGATCGAAGACCCAAATCGCAATTAGGGTTGCGAGGCTCTCTCTCTCTCTCTTCGACGTCAAACCCAAAGTGCGATTAGGGTTTTGATTCCTCAGCGATTCGAATAGAAACCCTAGCCCCCAATCATTCTTATCAGGTATTCTCAGTTTCAAATTACATTTCGTTTTCTTATTTCAAGTTTCACTATGTAAAACTGAGTCTCTACCTGCATGATTAGAATTTTATGTAGATAAAAGGTACAAAATACGTGACTATATGAGATGTTCAGAATTGAAGATCCTTCCTGTAGAGTAGTTTATAAGTATTCCACCATTTCGATTTTCAGCATTGTATCAGAATTCTAAAGAAGGAGATGTGTGTACTCGTAACTCATGTGTGTACTCATATTTGTTAGGTCTGTTAAAATGTTATTACTGGGGTTTGGTTTGCCATTATATAGTGTATAATAGTGTGTTTGAGTGTCATATTGGCTTTTTTAGTTTATTCCGACTGTTTCGTTTATTAGAAGAGGCGCGAGGTGGCCTCTACTGTATATATATTGTAGAGGTGTATTTTTATCAGTCAATATGATCTCTTCTCATGATAAGGAGAGGTATTCACAGCTATTTTTGGTATATCAGAAGAAGGCCCATGACCATTTTTGTGTGTTGGTCTAGGCAATGATGATATGCACTACCTAACAAGCTAATAAGTTACAACTAATTGTCGCGGCATAATAATGCAGCCCTAGATACATTCTTAATGCTTGATTTGCAAAATGAATATATAGAAGTGTGTTCTGAGCCTACGACTAATTCAGTTAATGTGTTGAAGACAACTATGATGATGAAAAATACCTCTCCGAATAAGCTTGAGTAAGCCTGCATTTATTTAATTAATTTTGAGTCGATTAAGACCTTTTAAAAAAAGGTAAAATTATGTATTAATTTTTTCCCCACAAATTTGTTTAGCAGGAAGATGGGGATTTTGGAGATGTTAGATGACCTCTTCTATATGTTTATTATGTACGTTTATTATATTTTTTCTATGTAGAATGGAGTTTGAAGAGTTACTAAGCCAAGATGTTCATAAGGGTTGGAGAGACGTTGATGATGATTCTAAACCAAATGTTGGTTTAGTATTTGCTAGTTTAGAGGAAGGTTATGAATTTTACAAAAAAATATGCAAAATTAGCTAGTTTTTCTGTTCGCAAATCTGCTACAATGATGGATACTACTACAAAGGAGAGGTATTCACAACTATTTGTATGCTCTAAGCAAGGTAAGCCGACAACTTTTAGATGAAGGAGTGAATGTTGCCGGTATTGAAGAACCATCTTCTTCAAATGTCATCAAGAGAAGGAGAAGGGCTGTGACTAGAGAAGAGTGTATGGCTCAAATACGAATTTAAAAAGACGATGATGGGAGATGGTCAATCCGAAGGTTTGTTGAGAAGCACACTCATTCTTGTGTTACACCTAGAAAGCAACAGTTCTTAAGAAGTAATAGAACTGTTACCGAAGCACAAAAAAGTTTACTTAGTTCGTTTAAAGAAGCTAACATAAGAACTTCGGAGTTTATGTCCTACACGGAGATAGAAAATGAGGGTTTCAGTAATATTAATTGTACTGAAAATGACATTAAGAATTCGATGCAAAGAGACAAGGATCGGAGTATAGCTTATGATGTGGATCTATTGATGGAGCACTTGCAAGAGAAAAAGGATATGAATCCTTCCTTTTGTTTTCATTATAAGGTGGATGAAGACAACAAATTAACTCATGTCTTTTGGGCTGATGCTCTAGCCAGGAAAGCTTACAAGCATTTTGGTGATGTGCTAATTTTTGATACTACATATGACACAAATCAGTACAAATTGGTTTTTGCTCCATTTACAGGAGTTAATCACCATGGTCAATCTGTCAATTTTGGTGTAACTTTCATAAATAAAGAAACAACCGAGTCGTTTCTTTGGTTGTTTGAAAAATGGGGTGAAACAATGTGTGCGCCTCCTCCTACAGTTATTATTACAGATCAAGATCCTGCAATGGAAAATGCTATCCGACTAAGTTTTCTTGGTTCCAACTACAGGCTATGTATGTGGCACATTCTTAAAAAGCTTCCAAATAAGCTTGGTGGTCCGGGCCTTAATAGTGATTTTAGCATTCCATTTCATAGTAGCATTTGGGATTCAGAGATGCCGGAAGAGTTTGAGATGAGATGGAATGAAGTTATGAACGCTAATTTGTCTATTTCAGGTAACCCTTGAATTAATGATTTTTACCGTAGCTAACAAATTTTTAGTAGTCTTAATACTTGATAAATATTGAAATTGTAGGTAATCATTGGCTTTCTGATATTTATGAGCTTCGTGAAAAATGGATACCAGCTTATGCTAAGCATATTTTCACTGCTGGAATTCGCACAACTCAAAGATCAGAAAGTATGAATGCTTTTGTGGATAAGTATGTTAATAGTAAAAATTCTTTGCACAAATTTATTATGAGGTTTGAAAGGGTGATAAGGAAACAAAGACAAAATCAGTTAGCAGCAGACTACACAACTCTTCATACAAAACCAAAACTGCAAACAGATTTAGAAATTGAGAAACAAATGTCTGATGTGTATACAAGAGAGAAATTTCATGTATTTCAAGATGAATTAGTTCAAAGTCTGAATTACGCCTCTTTAATGAAAGATGCTAATGGGAGTGTGCGGCACTATATTGTGAGGAGAATGGGAATGTCACAAAAATCAGACAAAATAAGGGATGTGTTCTATAAAGGAATGGATAATGATGGGTCCTGTGCATGTGGAAAATTTGAAGTTGATGGAATTCCTTGTAGACACATTCTTGTTGTTTTGAGGAATGAGTTTGTTGATTGCCTACCTCAATCTTATATCTTAAAGCAGTGGACCGCCTCAGTAACTACCGAGATTGTGTAT
Source organism: Hemerocallis citrina (assembly GCA_017893485.1). Taxonomy (NCBI): domain Eukaryota; kingdom Viridiplantae; phylum Streptophyta; class Magnoliopsida; order Asparagales; family Asphodelaceae; genus Hemerocallis; species Hemerocallis citrina. Next base: position 277,627,386 of record CM030362.1, read on the forward strand.
GATGATGGTGGCGAAGAAATTATTGGTAGCTACGGTAGTCCACAAGATTTGGATATGGTGGAGTTGACAAATGAAATCCACAAGTTGATGAGGATTGCTCGCTCATCCAAAGAGATGTGCCAAAAGGTCAAAACATTAGTAGTTGCCGATATTGCAGAATTGCAACAAGATATGCCCTAAGAATTGCAAGTAAGAAGCACTTCCTTACCTAAATCAGTAAACATTCATGTACCGGATATTGCAAAGACCAAAGGTAGTGGGAAGCGAATTAAAGGAGGGAAGGAAAAAAGCCATGGAGAAGGCCGCGAAGCCATTAAGGAAGTGTCGTTTATGCAAGAAGCCTGTTAATCATGACAGTCGGACTTGCCCTTTGAAGGAAAGGTTGGTATTTTCATACATAATTTATTTCAACTTTTGTCATATATAATATATCTTTTATTAAATTGGTGCTTATTATTCGTGCAGTTCTGATTTGAATCAGTCACAAGCTTCAACTACTTTTTCAACAATAGAACCCATAACGGAAGAGGCTCCAAATATTGCATGAACTTTAGTAGTTTATGACTGTGGATTTGTAGGTAAGCGTTTTACATGATTATACTCATATTTTTTTGCTATACGATTAATTATTTTTGAACCATTCCAAATATGTTCATATGTTAAATTAATCGTTATGTCTTGACTGTTTGCAGGCAAATTGATGATGGGTATAACAGAAATGCATGATTTTTCGCCATCTTCGAAAAGTTGGTAAAATGATTTTATTTATACAAATAATACCAAGTTAGTAGGCAGTGATGAAAAGTTTATGACAGATTTTTTTTATGCATGAATTTGTTGAATCATGAGTTTTCTCTATTGGACTGTGTAGGCAGTGATGACAAATTTATACAAGACAAGTAAAATGATTTTCATAATTTTGTCCTTAAACTGATTGAGTTGGAAGAGATGGAGATGCAAAACAACAATTTGGTTGGATCTAGTAGGCATGGCTTAATTTAGCAGCGCTAGTGACAAACTCAAATTTCTGCATTTGACTCACTTATACTTGATTTTTTGGAAATATTTCCAACACCTGTGTACGATCCTACAAGTTATTGTTGTTATGAGCTTACACATTTTTTGGTGGTGTTATTGTTTAGAGCCTACACATTTTTTTTGATGTTGTTGTTCTAAGCCTTCAAGTTTTGTTGCCAAGTGTTGTTCTTAGCCTACAAATTTCTACATTTCGACTCATAATTTTTGATAAGTTGGCATTTTCTATGAGGAGTCAAATTACTCAGCAAACATTTCATTTTCTTTTTCCTTTTTGCATGAGTTTCGTGTCTGTGTTTTTTTTATTTTTCGTCAAAAGTTTGTCTACCTTTTTTATTCATTTCATTTATAAACTTAAAAAAGGGATCTGCATTAGCCAAAATGTACACAGCATTTAGGAAAATTCACAAGGAGAAGGATGCTGAGCCCTCTGAGTTCGAAGTTTCAGTTGCACAGGTTTGCCTTGTAAACAATATTTCATGCATAAACTTTAGCCCATCCCAGTTTTTCTTTAATTGATTATTTAATTGTGTATAATTTATTGTCAGGCACTTTTTGATCTGGAACACTCCAGTCAGGAGTTGAAAAGTAACTTGAAGGATCTTTTCATAAATTCGGCTGTTTAAGTGTGTGTGTCTCTCTCTGTGCCTTTCCATCTTGTTTTCCATAATGCTAGTATTAAGTGATACTTGTATCCTAAGTGATATTTTTGTTGGTGGTGATTTTTCAAGCAAATAGTATTTTAAATACTTTTCGTCACAAATGAAGTTTTCAAAATACATATTACTTTTGTTACCATCTAACCATTAATGCTTTGAACAAAAGTATACCCAAATTATTTGTTAGATACGAATGAGGGGATTATTAGTGTCAAATGAATAAATGAAACGGAGTTGGTATAGAAGAGTCAGTGAAAGGAAGTTTACTAGATATTGGGTTTATAAATGAGTAATTGAAGAGTCAGTTTTATGGAAGTTAATTCCATTTGTCGATTGCAGGATTATTGTTGAGAGATAAACAATGATTTGATGTTTACTTTCGTTGTAATTGCATATACTCTTTAAAAATAAGTCTGATTAGATTTTAGTTCTAAGCTATCTTGAGGTATTAAAAATTTTGGCCAGCTTAAATTAGTCTCTTTGGTAGATGATAGATCTTTTTGCCACAGTCCTTTAGGGATGGCGGTTGGATTAGATTTTGTTACCTTTGGGTTTTGGTATGATCATTTACCGGCAATTATCATCCACAATTGTTATTTATAGATACAAAATTGTATGATTATAACCATAATAAATTGTCCTCTTTGTCCATGTCAAGATTGTTTTATATGAACTATTAAAACAATGATTGTTTCTTATAATTTTTATATTTCCTATTTCAGATTCCCCACCTCAGGCCTACTGAATACAGGAGGTCTGGATTAGCGAGGAACCGGAAGACAGTGAACCGTGCTTATGGTGGAGTTTTATCTGCAGGTGCTGTCAGGGAGAGGTAGGCTACTGTCCTTTTCAATACTATCGTCACTGTCAGTTCCTTTTTATTTTGATGGGTAAGTTTGGTCTCACAAACCTCGATGGTTTTTCAGAATCATTAGGGCCTTTTTGGTGGAAGAGCAAAAGATTGTGAAGAAGGTTCTCAAGATTCAGAAGGCTAAAGAAAAGCTAGCAGCCAAGAGTTAAAAAAATATGGCAAATCGAGAATCCGAAGAATTTTGAGAATGTTGTTTGCTGGACTTTTTTTGACTTTGTTCCTTAAATTTGTTATGAATTTGAATATTTGGTCTCATGACATCTGTTCCTCTCAGGTAGTGGACATGTATTTCAGTTATAGTTTCCTGATATGTTCTGTTTATGTGCCTGTTTGTGCTATTTGTGCTCTACTGTGGAGCTTGCAAAATTTAGCTTCTGCTAATTTTATTTTTTAGTTTATTTCAGTGGTGTGGTTTAATGTACTTTCCTTTATGAAAAATGAAAATGGCTGTATCTTTTGGTTTGCTACTTGAGTTTCTCGTGTCTTCTACAATGGCATGGTCTTGTGAATCCGGAAAGTTGTTTACTATATGATGTTAATGATATTATAACATGACTTTCATTGAACCTTTTTACGCCTACTCAAATTCATTAGCTTCTGCTATTTTCTTAGAGATTCTCAAACATTTAGTTTCATTCCTCGGTGGTGTTATTGCTCCCTCCGGTTTAGTTGCAGATGTTGTTTTATTTTTTGATGCCGTAAGCCCGAACAAAGATACAAATAGAGGAGATGACAACAAGAGAAATGCAAATGAAGAGGAAATAGAAGAGAAATGCAAATGAAGTTTTCTATACTTTTGTTCAGTGGTTACACAGTTTGAACTTCATGTTCAGTTTCCTTTGTTCTGAGCGTACACAAGCTGAACTTCATGTTCAGTTCATATTGAGCATTTTTCTATTTTTCTGTACACAAACTGAACTTCATGTTCAATTTTCTATTGTTCAATCTTCATGTTCAGTTTCTATTGTTATGAACCTCATGTTCCTTTGTTCAATTTTCTATTGTTCTGAACAACATAAACAGAGCTCAATCAGCTCATGAACAACCTAAAAAAGAGCTCAATCAGCCAAGTTGTAATACCCCGTATTTCTGAAATAGATATATATATATATGATTTGAAAAATATATAATAAAGGAATTTGACTTGGTCCTATAGAGATTTCTATAGGAAGGGTTTATAAAAAATAATTGATTTGAAAAGTGGTTTGTTTGAAAACCAGTTTGTGAGAAATGGTGGGGGGACCCACCGGATTTAGAAGCACAGCACACCTATGTATGCTGTGTGTTCTTGTATGAAGGCCACGTGGCACTTGGGATTAATTCCCTGGGTGTGCACGGGGTATGGGTATGGGGAGAATGTCCCATATCGCTAGTTTCAAAGATTATAATATAGTATAAATACTAATTGCCAAGGATCAAGAGTCACCAATTCGGTTAACCACCTTTTGAGAGGCAGCCTGTGGTGGGCAGTTGTACTACATAGTATCTAATTTGTCTAAAAAATTGTATAAATTGTCCGAGCCCGGGGCAGGGGCGTTACAAATGGTATCAGAGCCAGGTTTCGACACCGAGGGTGTAAGAGCAGTGAGTTATGGACCACCAGATTTGCGGCGGAGAGTATTTCACAGGTTCTTCACGATGAGTCGTGACAAGACGTGGATACGGCTCCAGGTTCCGCGACGGCGGAGAGTATTTCACAGGTTCTTCACGATGCGTCGTGACATGACGTGAATACTGCTCCAGGGTACCGTCCCGGGGTGACGCTCACAGAAATGCTCTACATCGGCTAGAAAGTAGATCCTGCACTAGATTGTGCATGCCCCGTGCTCATCAGCGAGGACGCTGATTTCTGAAGGGGGGGTGTATGTAATACCCCGTATTTCTGAAATAGATATATATATATATATATGATTTGAAAAATATATAATAAAGGAATTTGACTTGGTCCTATAGAGATTTCTATAGGAAGGGTTTATAAAAAATAATTGATTTGAAAAGTGGTTTGTTTGAAAACCGGTTTGTAAGAAATGGTGGGGGGACCCACCGGATTTAGAAGCACAGCACACCTATGTATGCTGTGTGTTCTTGTATGAAGGCCACGTGGCACTTGGGATTGATTCCCTGGGTGTGCACGGGGTATGGGTATGGGGAGAATGTCCCATATCGCTAGTTTCAAAGATTATAATATAGTATAAATACTAATTGCCAAGGATCAAGAGTCACCAATTCGGTTAACCACCTTTTGAGAGGCAGCCTGTGGTGGGCAGTTGTACTACATAGTATCTAATTTGTCTAAAAAATTGTATAAATTGTCCGAGCCCGGGGCAGGGGCGTTACACAAGTAACAACATAAACATCCCTGAGACAACTCATAAACACCAGACTCCAGAATTCTGTAAGATCACAATATATACTCAATTCAGAGCACAAACCGATATCAAAACTCAAAGGTGATTCATACTTTTTGCAACACAGTTGAACAATAACGAGTGATTCATTAACAAATAGAATAATTTTGCTCTGCTAAGTAAACAGAGTTAGCATCAGTCTAAACCACTAAAGACAAGCATCCATCTAAGGTTGACCACTTAAGAAGTATGCCAATTGTCAAGTCAGAGCTGTTACAACACAAAATATGATAAAATAATAACTATACAGATAACTTCATTCTTTTCATCTAAGGTACAACATCTGTAATGTAAATCAACTATTCAAGCTTTGAACTGTGGAAATTATACTTGCAAAATGAACAAAGGAGACTGCTGAGCATTTGGGCTACAGTGCTGCTGCTGCTGCTGCAGTTGATGTTGCTGCAGTTGCTGCTGTGTTTTCACAAGGAGACTGCCGAGAGTAAAAAGGGTTGCGGCAGTTTGGTGATGACAGTTTCACTAAGATTACCATCCACAACTCTGCTGATCTTGAACCTACAAACCAACTCTGTTTCTTAGTCTCACTAAGATTACCATCCACAAAACTTTTTCATAATAAAAACATAGTAATATAGTTACAAGTTACCTTTGTACTTTGACTGAAGCTTGATCTGATTCAACCTTTATTATCAACTGTATATCAGAGGAAGTAACCATACATATCTGATCTGAGGGAAAGAAAAAAAAAACTACTTATTTTGGATTAAGGAGAAGACATACTCATTTTGTACCTTTTAGATTGAGCATGAGTATTCAAAATTTTAGTTGAAAGTAGATTAAGGATTGCACAGGAAAGGCCAATCAAATTAAGTTAAATACCAGAATTGGAATTGTGATTTGTGGAATCTAAAAACTTAATAGATCAAAGTGAAAATGCTCAATTACTCTTCAAAAAGTGGTGAAAGTAGGACTCTCATTAGACTGCATGCTGGCTTCCACCTACATCTCCACCAGGACTCTCATTAGAGATGTTCACCTATATGAAAGCTAAAAAAATAATTATCCTTACAATTTGCTGTAATATGAAATTAATTCTTTGTTACGATTTACCTTGGATTTCTTGTAGTTAACCCCTCCCATATATGGTCCTTTCTCCTTCCTTTTCCTCCCACATTTAACGGTTGTTGCTGCTCCTGAAAATAGTGAATACAACTATCTTAATCATGTATTCGTGAAATTAAATACTACTACAAAATGGCCAAGTAGTACTAAGCAACAAATTCATGAATTGAAGTAATCGTAGGCTCAGAACACACTTATATTTCACTGTTTGTTTAAATCAACAATACTTATTTTCCTAGGGCTGCATTATTATGCCACGCCAACTAGTTTAACTTGTGCCATCCCCCCCCCCCCCCCCCCCCCCAAATAAGAATGCTCAGAAACAAAACTAAAAAAAGAGCTCAATTAGCCTCGAAAAATATTAAACAACTCTCAACCAGCTCTATATGAGTGAGTCTATTATGAGATGGTAAGATGAGCTCCTTATCATGAGCTGAAGAGCTCAGCCGTTGGATCGTGATCCGAGGGCTTAAATCAACTCCGCACAAGACACAACAATACTAGGTGGAGGGGGGAGACACATTCAAAACAAATAGCTTACACATTCAAAATAAATAGCTACTTAAGTAGTGCTTATCATCATTGCCTAGACGAGCACAACCAAAAAAAGGACATTAGGTAAATTTAAAATGAGTGAGAATCAAGCACTTCCTGTTAGTGAGAATTAGATGCACCCTTATAACCATCATAGGGCACAAACATGCGTCCATACACACTGCCAGTAAGCATCAAATTCCGAAAGAGATTCATCAGCCATAAGCTTCTTGTTGAGCTCAACGTAGTGGTCATCTAACATCTCCAAAATCCCCATCTTCCTGCTAAACAAATTTGTGGGGAAACCAAAAATAGCTGTGAATACCTCTCCTTATCATGAGAAGAGATCATATTGACTGATAAAAATACACCTCTACAATATATATACAGTAGAGGCCACCTCGCGCCTCTTCTAATAAACGAAACAGTCGGAATAAACTAAAAAAGCCAATATGACACTCAAACACACTATTATACACTATATAATGGCAAACCAAGCCCCAGTAATAACATTTTAACAGACCTAACAAATATGAGTACACACATGAGTTACGAGTACACACATCTCCTTCTTTAGAATTCTGATACATTGCTGAAAATCGAAATGGTGGAATACTTATAAACTACTCTACAAGAAGGATCTTCAATTCTGAACATCTCATACAGTCACGTATTTTGTACCTTTTATCTACATAAAATTCTAATCATGCAGGTAGAGACTCAATTTTTCATAGTGAAACTTGAAATAAGAAAACGAAATGTAATTTGAAACTGAGAATACCTGATAAGAATGATTGGGGGCTAGGGTTTCTATTCGAATCGCTGAGGAATCGAAACCCTAATCGCACTTTGGGTTTGACGTCGAAGAGAGAGAGAGCCTCGCAACCCTAATTGCGATTTTGGGGTTTCATCAAAGAGACCACTGAGACCAGCAAATTTTGGGGCTAGGGTTTCTCGTCGAAGAGAGTGACAGAATCCAAGAAAGTAGAAATCGAAACCGTTCTTCGACGGAAAAAGAGAGAGAGAGAGAATCGAAGATGCTCAGTATGGTTTCTCGTCGAAGGGAGAGAGAGAACGGTCCGATCGTAAGCTGAAGTTTTCTCGTCGAAGAGAGAGAAAGATCGATAGAGATAAGAATGGGGGTTTCTCTCCGACGATTAGGGTTTCATCAAAGAAGGAGAGCGCTGGAGTAAGAAAAGGAGAGGAGGCTAGGGTTTCTTACGATCGAAGAGAGAGCGGGAGTGAGTTGGGAGCCATATTGCCAAAAGATAAGGAGAGGGGGTAAATGACCATTTTACCCTCAACAAAACCGGATGGAGAACTGGATCTGATCTCAACCATTCGATCTGAATCAAACTAGATCGGATGGCTGGTAGATCCCGCTCACGATAAGGAGCCCATCTCACCATCTCATAATAGACTAACTCTACACACACACACACACACACACACACACAATACGTTACCATCACACTGAATATTCAAAATCACATCAATTCACCATATACCAACATCCTTATATAAATATAACTCATCCCCATATATATATAACTAATCCATCATCTATAAGTTTATATCAATGCACAAGAGACGTGAGTATTTAATCTTCATATAGCACACCAACACTGAGCACTAATTCCCATTTATACATACACCTTATTCTGCAATTCATACCAATCATTCAGATGATACTAAAATTTTCTTAAAACAACAGATACGTAGATACATTCATACTCAGCTAACAGCCCGGGAAGACTCGAAGCATCACTTCTCCATCCCGCACTCGAAGCCGTTAACATCTCCTATTATCAAGTTTCAAAGCAATTAAGGCTAAAAACATCCAAATCAACCACAGAAAATAATAACACTAATCCTAATATCACTCAGGCATTTTATTGAACGTCTGGGATGCACACGTGCATTGCACGTGATATTCGAATTTCTACGGGATTTTTATCCCCAAATAATTTCTAAAATCACCCCTAAAGTATTCTAATGGCTCAACAGGGATTTCTACTATTATAAAAGAAATAATTCTCACATATATAATTCTCTTTTACAAACCCAAAACCCTAATTTATTAGCAACTTGCAAAATCTTCCATAATTTGCTAATTTCTCATCTCTACTATTCCCAACAACTCCTAATCTCCCTACCATAATAGTTCTACTCAATAGAAATTGAAATCACTTAATTCTATACAAATAAAATGAAATATGGTATACCTTCTCGTTGTTATTTCTCCAAATTGACTCCACCAATAGCTAGAGCACCCTTCAATTAGCATACCCCTCAATTTAATTTGAAAACCATGAAGATATGGAGGAGATTTAGGCAGGGGAAGGCCAACCGAAAGTTGGGTTTCGGTGGGTTTTTGATCACTGCTTACAAACGAGAAGAAAGAAGGAAAATAAAGGAGGAAGAGAGGAGAGGGGGATTTTGTAAAAATAAAATTATATATATATATATATATATATATATATATATATATATATATATATATAACAAGACATATTTTCATATAAGCCCCCATATCTCCTAAATATTTCAAATAAACCCCAACTCTCTTCTTTCATGATATAAACGTACAAAATACATCAACATTATCTCATATTAATCCACCAAAATTATAAAATAAAATAAACAGTATTTCTTCACATAAATCTCAAATCTGAGCTCTGATATATTAATAATACCAATCGATCACGAATCCAGACACTAATATCAATATTTAAAATGAAAATACACCAAATAAAATTTCCACCACTCCAGAAATATAAAAACGGATATTTTCGATATTTTACATATTCGAGGTGTTACATTCTACACACCCCAAGAGAAGCTCGTCCTCGAGCTATAAGGGTTAAGAAAACCGTTTAAACAATTTCGGATACTTTCTCTTGACCATCTTCCAAATTCCCAAATATAGTCATTAAAATAACACACCATTGAACTTTCAGCAACTGAGCAACTTGAATTCCTGATCACCACTGATCTGCATAGCCCTCTTACCGACTACACACCTCAAAAGAGGCTTCTCCGTTCTTATTTGATAACTAATATTCTTCTTCATTCCCGGCCACCCAAATGTCCTTCTAAAATCTCGATATATCTTCGTGTCACCGGGATAAACAATTTACTGAATATAATGAGCAATCTCCATCACCCACTAAAATAAACCATCCACATCAAGAACTCGAACCACTTTTATTGCCTCCCGCTAAAATCTTTTGCGAGAACAAGTTCTGCAAACTCGTGTAATCTGTGGAAAGCTAAAACTGTCATCTAAATATATTAGGAAATTTACAAACCACACCCTCAATCTTCACCTTGGGTATTTCCTCCGAACCCAACGGACATACTCACTTCGTCCAAGGCATTTCATACAATCAAAAACTGGGCTTCATTGGGCTTTTCACCCGAATCCTCCCTGCATCACACTTCAACCATACATCAACCATGCATATGGCTTTCACTACCAACCCATCTCCCAATATAGAATAATGACCACAACAACACATCACCTCACAGTCTACAGGATATACACAAGATTCCAAAAAACATAGCCCCACTCGGCACACAGCAACACATATAACAGAACTCTCTAATGGTGTACAATTTCTTGCCCGGGTCTTCTAAGAAAAACATAACAATGCCATAATGCAAATCATATGCATGGGCTATATGGGATAACACTAACCCAAAGTCAGACAAAAGTCTAATAGGGATCGCACCATCTATAACATAATTCGTACTTAGCATAACACCCACAAAACATAAAACAAACGTCATATCCACGACTTAGCAATAATGAATCTATACACACATGACAGAATTGCTAGGATAAACAAGAATTCCTAGTCAACCTATGCTCTGATACCAAACTGTAATGCCCCCCCTTTTTTTTAAAACTCCAAATTCAATTCTTTCAGTTTCTATATCACTTTAAACATAAACTAGGATAGTTATATTTCAAATAAAATTTCGGCAGAGTTTTTCCTGAAATTTCTGACCCGAAACACAAAAAGCTTACGGAATTATGCTCTAAATTCTGTAGCTCACATCACAGGCAATAATATCAAGGGCTCCCCAGGCCAAAATGAGCAGAATCACATAGGCAATATAATATCATGCTCTGGGGGCCAAACTAATAATAGAATATCAAATACCAATAATAAAACCATAAATTCCTTTGAAAACGTAGTAAAGTTTTTAGAAAATAACTTATAAAACCTACCACAGGGCTCGGTACTCCACAACAAAATGGGTACGGGTCAAAAATATATCATACCACTCCACACTATACTCCTCATCGTCATTTATTTGTTTATACATCTAAAATACAATTTAAATCATGAATTTCACTATTCATCATACTATCTTATACAAAATTTTAAAGATAAAAACTCCACTCTACATATCTATGCCTCACCTCTGCAGTGCTGAGGGCCTGTAACAGTAGGGGATCTAGGGTAGTTCTCGGAGTCTCCTAACCCCCCAAACACTAAGGGGTTAGCCATTTCTGGTGTGAGTATAATTTACTGATAAAGCAAATAGATTAAACTTTATAAATAAATAAAATAAACTTACGAATACCAAGATAATAAAATTCCATCTGAAATTTGAACATATAAACACCATAAATGTAGCTTTTCATCAAGTAGTCTTTGGATCATCACCTGTTTATATAAATACAGATATATACACATGCTCCCATCTACTTATCATAGTTTTGAAATCAATCGCAAATTAATTGCTTAACACGCAACACTTTAAGCATTATACTAATGTCACCTATAATTTCACTTTCCGTATAGTTTTATATTCACACATAAACTTTACTTTATCACCAACGACATAACACAGTAATACAACACATAAATAGTTCTTCTACTTTTCATATTTAATCACATATTGCCATTACCTCGTTTTCTTCGTACTTATTCAATCACATACTTCATTTACCAATCAGTTCCATTTACAAGCTCGCGGTTTATATTCTTTCTTACTTATCTTAATTCATATACATTTTCTTTCTCATTCTTATATTACTTACATCACATTCATACAAGTAATAATATCACATACATCTCCATAATATCTCACTACAGACATTTATTTTTATCGCAATTCCTCCCATGTAGTTACTCTCATGATATCACATTCACAACATATTTTATTGCATTCATTCAATCTCATAATATCATCTTTATCCATATCTTATAACACATATTTCAATTCACTTCACTTTTTATTTTCAACCCGCAATACCGACATCATATCAACAACTCACCCATTCATCTTGAAAGTTGTGCCAAGGCAGGTAGTTCCCACCATTTTCGTGGAAATAGCGAGCGAGTAGTTCCTCGACACACTTCCAAGGTACAACAAACTCATAACACAACATATTTTCCTTTAATAACCATTTTTGTATTACATCTTCACTATAATTTATAAGACACACAATACATTTTTTTACTTCCCGTATTCATTTTCATAACACAATTTCTTCATTTAATCCATAACAATACACTTTATTTACTACCTCAGTCTCCTCTTCTTCTTTATTATTAATTCATATTACACTTGCTTTGTCAACTTTCTCATGTTTATTTCATAACATACCCCATCTTTACTTTCTCATTTTCATTTCTTAATACAAAGTATTCTACCCTTCATTTTCCATCTCATAATACAATTCACATTAACTCTCATTCTTTATAGAAAATACACCGCACCCCAAATATAGTTTGGGTAATATACCCCGCATCCCAAAGTCGATAGCTTGGGTAATAATTTACTTTATTTTCATGTTCACCCCACAATTTTCTTTACTTTCGTTTTCATCTCACAATACATATACCTCGATGACCTGCCAACCAACTTGCCTTAGAAATTGTGCCAAGGCGGGTAGTTCCCACTATTTCCACAGATATAGCGGGCAGGTAGTTTCTCGACACAATTCCAAGGTATATCAACTCATATCATGTCATATTTCTCGTTTCACAACTATTCTCATAGTACCTGTTATTTCTTACTTTAATTCCATTCATCTAAACATACATATTATTATTTTACTTTACTTCTCATATTTAATCACATACTTCTTTTTCCACTCCTTTTTACTTGCGTACTCATGAATCACATTCTTTCATGTTCATCATCACATACTCATTTTCTTTCAGTTTACTTATTCATTTCCATCCATACACTTACTTCACTATCTCATTTCATTTTACACCAAGTACTTTCTTCTCTTTCTCACTCACATTTCACATCATGTTCATTTTATTAATTAGTCGACCAGTGAGCCATAGTATCCCAAGTCTATCCTGGGGTATCAACTCTCTCTCTCTCTCTCTCTCAGGTCTATCCTGAGGTATCAACTCTCTCTCTGGTCTACCCAGAGGTATCTGCAATCCTAGGTCTATCCTGGGGTATCAACTCTCTCTCTCAGGTCTATCCTGAGGTATCAACTTTCTCTCCGGTCTACCCGGAGGTATCTGCTCTCCCAGGTCTATCCTGGGGTGTCAACTCTTTCTCTCAGGTCTATGCTGAGGTATCAACTCTTTCTCCGGTTTACCCAGAGGTATCTGCTCTTCCAGGTCTATCCTGGGGTATCAACTCTCTCTCTCAGGTCTACCCTGAGGTATCAACTCTCTCTCCGGTCTACCCAGATGTATCGGCTCTCCTTGGTCTATCCTGGGGTATCAACTCACTTTCTCATGTCTACCTTGAGGTATCAACTCTCTTTCCGGTTTACCCGGAGATATCTGCTCTCCCACTTCTATCCTGGGGTATCAACTCTCTCTCTCTCAGGTCTACCCTGAGGTATCAACTCTCTCTCCGGTCTATCCGGAGGTATCTGCTCTCTCAGGTCTATCCTGGGGTATCAACTCTCTCTCTCTGGTCTACCCTGAGGTATCAACTCTGGTCGACCGAAATTATTACTATTAACATTTTCTTTTCATATTTTCATCTCCTTTTATCATCATAGCATCTCATCATTTATTTGATCAATTAACACATAAACAATGATCACCATCTCATTTACCCTTTCAATGCATCTCATATAAGAAATATCACTGTAATTAACATATAAAATCATCACATCATATTATTGCACATCACAACATCCTATATATACACGCATAATACGTTACCATCACACTGAATATTCAAAATCACATCAATTCACCATATACCGACATCCTTATATAAATATAACTCATCCCCATATATATATAACTAATCCATCTTCTATAAGTTTATATCAATACACAAGAGACGCGAGTATTTAATCGTCATATAGCACAGCAACACCGAGCACTAATTCCCATTTATACATTGTAACGCCCCCAAATTTTTTTTTGAAAACTAAGTCTCCAAATTCAATTCCTTCAATTTCTATATCACTTTAATCATGAACTAAGAAAGTTATATTTCAGGGAAAATTTTGACAGAGTCTCCCCTGTAAATTTTACCCCGAAACACAAAAAGCTTACGGAATTCTGCTCAAAATCCCGTAGCTCACAATCCACATAATATTTTCATGGGCTCCCCAGGCCAAAATGAGCAGATACACACAGGCAATATAATATAATGCTCTGGGGGCCAAACTCATAACGGAATATCAAATATCAAATAAAAACCATAAATTCCTTTGAAAACGAGGTAAAGTTTTTAAAAAAACCTTTGTAAAATCTATCACAGAGCCCGGTACACCACGACAAGATGGGTACGGGTCACAACCACCACATACTACTCCACACTATACTCATCATCATCATTTACACACTTATACATCCATAATACAATTTAAATCATAAATTTACCACTCATCACATCAACTTAAACAGTAAATTTTAAAAAAAGAAAAGCTCCACACCATCCAATCTATCCCTCACCTCTGCACTGTTGAGGACCTGTAACAGTAAGGGATCTAGGGCAGTCTAAGGACTCCCTAACCCCCCAAACACTAAGGGGTTAGCCATTTCTGGTGTGAGTATAATTCACTAATCTAATAAATAAATCAAACTATATCAAAAAAATAAATTAAACTTACATATACCAAGGTAAGAAGATTCAACCCGAATCTGAATATTAAAGCATCAAGAATACACCTTAGTATCAAGTACTCGACAAGTCTGCATCTGTCTACATCTATATATCCATAACTCCACTCTCTTCGCTAAATGCATCATATTAATATATGACTTCATATATATAAATACATATATACACAACTCATTCACTTTATACTCAATCACAAAGCAACACATTAATCCACATTCCATTACCTTTCATTTTGAAATCCCCAACACAAATACTTACATTTCATAATTCCTACCACCTCATCGTTTCTTTATTTCCATAAATACTCACATAAAGTCCCTAACTCTTTTCTTCATACTTTTATAACTCCGCACTTCATTTTCCATTCATTTACATCTACGAACTCATGACTCATATTCTTAAATACTCATTTTCATTCATAAACCCTTTCTTTCTCAATTTCATATTTCATAACACCGCGTTCATTTATTTCTTATGACCCATATCATCACGTATGCGTATATCCACATAATACCACATTAATTCCTGTCTTATGACAAAATATAACACTTCATTACCCATTGCAATTTACTCACATTTCATCACATCATGAACATATCACTTATTAAATACTCATTCTTATCACATCAAAATATATTTTATAACTCATTCTCATCCCGTTATATCATTTAGCTATTATTCAAGCTAATTAATGACCAACTTACTTTCATCTTCACTATAACTCAAGTTATCACTGATTTCACTTTCATTCACATCAATTTATATTCCATACCCCCAAACATAGTTTGGGCAATAATATATCACACCCCAAAGCCGATAGCTTGGGTAATAATCACCACACCCCAAACGCATAGTCTGGGTAATATCACATCACATCTCAAGAGTTATTAATTCACTTCAATCACTTATCATCTTCACTCAATTTAATTCTTCATTTCCATTAATCATTACCACAATCATACCAACTTACCCTGCGAATTATGCCAAGGCAGGTAGTTCCCACCATTTCCACAGAAATAGCGGGCAGGTAGTTCCTTGACACAACTCCAAGGTACAACTCATACAACACTGTTTTTCACTTTAATAATCACGCACATAATACAATTACTTCGTATTATTCATAAGAACACATGTCTCTTCTATTATTATCATTTTAAATTAATCACATGTTGCATTTATCATTTCTTTCCATACACTAACTCATAACACGTTCACTTTCACATTTACTTCATTCACAACTATTTTCTTTCTCATCCACAATTCACATTTTACTATTCACTTTCTTTCCCACACACAATTCACATTTCACTATTCCCTTTCTTTACTACCCCATTTATTATTAACGTTATTCTCAACTCATAATACACTTACTTCATTATTTCATTTCATCTTACACCAAATACTTTATTCTCTTTCTCATTCACATTTCATATCATATTCATTGTATCTCAGGTCTAGCCTGAGGTATCAACTCTCTCTCCGGTCTATCCGGAGGTATCTACTCTCCCAGATCCATCCTGGGGAATCAACTCTCTCTCAGGTCAACCCTGAGGTATCATATCTCTCTCCGGTCTATCCGGAGGTATCTGCACTCCCAGGTCCATCCTGGGGTATCAACTCTCTCTCAGGTCAACCCTGAGGTATCATATCTCTCTCCGGTCTATCCGGAGGTATCTGCACTCCCAGGTCCATCCTGGGGTATCAACTCTCTCTCAGGTCCCACCTGAGGTATCATATCTCTCTCCGGTCTATCCGGAGGTATCTGCACTCCCAGGTCCATCCTGGGGTATCAATTCTCTCTCAGGTCCCACCTGAGGTATCATATCTCTCTCCGGTCTATCCGGAGGTATCTACACTCCTAGGTCCATCCTGGGATATCAACTCTCTCTCTCAGGTCCCACCTGAGGTATCATATCTCTCTCCGGTCTATCCGGAGGTATCTGCACTCCCAGGTCCATCCTGGGGTATCAACTCTCTCTCAGGTCCCTCCTGAGGTATCATATCTCTTTCCGGTCTATCCGGAGGTATCTACACTCCCAGGTCCATCCTGGGGTATCAACTCAAGTCAACCGAACTTATTGCCATTAACGTTTTCTTTTCATATTATCACCCCCCTTTCAATGTATCACATATAAAAATATCACTATAACTAACATATTCCTTCTACTAATACCAGGATTAAGGCCGATAGCTTAGTCATGACAACAGATTCCCCGTATAACTGGGGGTATAATATACTCATATACTGTCAGATTCATTACTAATAGTAGCTTAATGCCATAAAACACCTCTAACTGCAAACTAAAGTCATATCAACATCATATACCTTACATATCTCATATCAATAAACACATCATTTCATATTTCCTTTCATATCTCATATCGGTAATTACATTCATATATCCCTGCCATATCTTATATCGTCACATCATTCTATACCAACACTCAATCTCACCCTTATACTTCATTTCCATTCGGTTGTAAACCCAAAATTTCCAATTCAATCAATACATGAACCGTCATTCATTATAATTGACATATCACATACATATAGCCAATATAGAGCATCCACAATACATTCCACCTATTTTAAGTGCTACAACACCTCAATATATCATACCAATCTATAAATAGGTCATATATCAGTTATAGTGGTCATTCAAAATTATTTACTAGGATATAAAGCTCATATCGCCCGTTAAACATACACCCTATTCCGGGATTCATATCAATCATTCAGATTATACTAAAATTTTCTTA